>CM055970.1:6295000-6895000 GCA_029531755.1 Holothuria leucospilota
GTGTTCCACTGTTTGGGGGATACGGGGTGGATTCTGGGGGGAGAGTTATCAAAAGGGGTAAAGTTAATTGGCCTAAATCTATTTGGGTGGAATTTAATGAGCTCTGCATTCGTGAGAAACTTCAACTTGAGGTCCACAATGACGTGTATGCCATTGTCGCTGAACATGACAGTGTATCTTTAGTTTTTCGCTCTCACACTGCACTGTCCAAGTACCTTAAACAAACTCATGTTACTAGGAGGATTAACAGGCTTCGTAACCTTTATTCACAAGGAAGAATATTTAGAGTCGATTGTAACGTAGTTTTGTCTTGTGCATATCTCTCCAACTGTACATTGAGTGACGAACTTATTAGATTTATATTTAAATCACGTATGCAGTTACTTGAATGTAATTCCCTTCTTCATAAATACTACCCAAATTCATATCCAAAAAAGTGCAAAATTTGTAATAACCCATTTGATACGGTTTCCCATATTATGAATGGATGTATGGAATTTAGGAATTATTACACTGCCAGACATGATAGAATTGTTTCCCTTATTAGAGATCAGATCATGAAGAAACACCCTAATGTCGATATTTATAATAATCAGATCATTACAGGTGATATGTTTTATACGCAAACAGACTTTAATTGCGTTCATCACAGAAAACCAGATCTTCTTATCTGTGATCGTCTAGTCAGGAAGGCTTTCATTGTTGAGATCTCATGCCCATTTGATGCATTTATAAATACCTGTTACAGTGCCAAATTTAAAAACTACCAACCACTGAATGAACTGATCACCCTTGACACTCCCTATTCTTGTACGACTATCGTGCTTGTAATTGGTAGTCTAGGAAGTATACACAAACGAGTTACTTCCGGTCTAAAGATGCTGGGCTTCCCAAATAGCAGGAGCAAAGCTATTGCCAAATACCTCAGCATTAGTGCCTCCATTGGGTCCAATAATATATGGAAAAAACGTGCCCATAAATATGGCCACGTTGAATGCACTTAAGTCATATGTGCTAGGATTGTGCCCCCCCCCCCCTCCCTGGTGATTACTTGTTGTATAGGTTCAGCTTACCTTTTTTCCTTTTCCACGTAGGCATGCTTATTGCATTCTAAGAATTACCGCTTGTACTATGATGTTATTGTTATATTACTGTGGATACAAATGCAATAAATGGTTCAAATATGTATGTATGTATGTATGTATGTATGTATGTATGTATGTATGTATGTATGTATGTATGTATGTATGTATGTATGTATGTATGTATGTATGTATGTATGTATGTATTAATTTATTTATTTATTTATTTATTTATTTATTTATTTATTTATTTATTTATTTATTTATTTATTTATTTATTTATTTATTTATTTATTTATTTATTTATTTATTTATTTATTTATTTATTTATTTATTTATTTATTTATTTATTTATTTATTTATTTATTTATTTATTTATTTATTTATTTATTTATTTATTTGGGACGAGCCTGTGATGTTGGCCTAGTAAGTTCACAAGCCGAAGGGCTCTGGTAATTTTTACTTAACGTATTACATTCCAGTGAATTTTTTCAACGTAATTTTCGTCAACCGGCTTTATTATTGTTGAAGATGAGCGATTCTGGTGCAAAAAGAGGTAGAGGAAGGCCACCTGGCAGTTTTAAAAAGAAGAAAGATGCACTGGACAACGCCCAACAAAAATTGACCAGCCTAACTCGCAGCCTACCGAATGTTGCAACTGCTTATACTGAGGAGGACAGTGATGTGGAGAGCTTTTCTGAAGCACTCACTGAGAACTTAGATTCCGCAATTGAAAGAATTTTCACTGAGCTAAATAAAATTCGCAATGAGTTTAAGAAAGCTATTGACCGACATACAAAGGAAATTGAGAGTTTAAAATTAGAGAACACTGAACTTAAAGATATGTACGAAACGTTGCAACTGAAAATAGTAGACCTCGAAACCTCACGCGACAAGCAAGCAGAGGAAATTAACAAAAATGAACGTTTTTCGAGGAGGAATAATCTGAGAATTGTCGGAATCAAGTATGCAAACGATGAAAACTGTCTGGATATTGCACGTGAAGTGTTTCGTAAAGCTGGGGTTGCTGATTGCCGGATTGAGCGGGCCCACCGTGATGGGAGGGCCGTCAACGGTAGGGACAGACACATATTGGTAAAACTTTCTTTTTATCAAGATAAAGTAACAGTGCTTAGAAACAAGAGACACGCTCTGCAAAATGAATCTTATTACGTGGTTGAAGACCTTACCAAGGTTGACTTGGCCGAAAAGCGTAAATGGTCAAAGAAGGCAGCGGAGCTTTACCAACAAGGTACCCGGCTTCATTTTTCAGCAGGTCGATGGCGTTCCTCGAACGGCAAACCTCACATTTTTACAGTTTAATCCAGCCGTCTTTTGGCCATCTTTGCTCTTTTGTTCCGTTAGAAACAAATCAGGATACCGTTTTTTCTACTGTTTTATCCGGTTTGGCGTCTACTTGTCGTATTACGTGTTGGAAGTTGATGTTAAAAACATCATACTCTCAGCTGTTTATGAGTTACTGGAATTCATATTCTTAATAATTTTTGCCAGCCCGGGCTTTTTGTCCTTTAATTTCAACACAATCTTGTGTTGAGCTTTTCCCGATGGAGAGGGATCGTTTTTTCCCACGTGGACTAACTTTCTTTTCATCCATTTGGATTGGATTCTTTTTATTTCCTTATTTATCTCCTTTGAACATTATGGATATATCCGTATATTCACTGTGTAAGTACTATGGTATATATGCTTGTTCCAGTTTGTTTATCTACTTCGATCGTGATGCCCCTTTAATGTTTATCTATTCGTTTTTCTATAATAGTATTACATGGCAACCTTAAAATTTCTTTCATTCAATGCTAGAGGTTTAAGACAATCAAAAAAACGTAGACGGCTGTTCGCATACCTTCATAGACGCAAGTCGGATATTATTTTACTCCAAGAATCTCACAGCTGTCTTAGCGATGAAAAATATTGGATCAATGAATGGGGCGGCAAAATTCTTTTCTCTCACGGATCCACAACTAGTCGAGGTGTTTGTTTACTTTTTAACCCGTATTTACATGTCGATATTTTAAAACAAGCTGTTAATATGTATGGCAGGTATTTGATTGTCGATTTAAAGTTTGCAGATAGTATAATAACTATTGTTGCAATTTATGGCCCTAATGTAGATAATCCATCTTTTTTCAAGGATGTAGCAAACGATTTGAGTAATTTTCAAAACGATATTATTATCATGGCTGGAGACTTCAACTTTGTTTTCAATTTAGATTTAGATAAAGTGGGTGGTTTACATAAAACAAATTTTAAAGCTAGAGAAGAATGTTTTACGTTAATGTCTGTCTATAATTTAGTCGATATTTGGAGGGAAAAAAACCCATTTTCAAAGTATTTTACTTGGAGTTCCAATATTACCCCTGGAATTCACTGTAGACTCGATTTTTTCTTGATTTCTCGTTACATTGAACATAATGTTATTGATGCTTCTTTTTCCCCTGGTATCCAGTCAGATCATTCATTTATATCTTTATCTGTTATGATTACTCCTACTAAAAGAGGTCCAGGTTACTGGAAATTTAACAACTCCCTATTAAACGATACTTCTTTTAACAACATTATTGAAGACATCATTCGTGTTGATGCTGAAACTCCCAGTTCTTCAAACCCCTGTACTCGCTGGGAAAACCTTAAATTTAAGTTTCGTTTGGCTTCTATGAATTATTCTAAGCAGAAGGCGTCTGAAAGACGTTTTCATGAGGAATTACTTATATTGAAAATTTCAAGTTTAGAGCAACAACTCTTTCTCGCCGAGTCTAGCTATGTTCGTTCCCAGCTTGATACTGCTCGAAATGATTTACTTTCATATTATGATTATAAACTTAGGGGTACTATTATTAGATCTAGGGTAAGGTGGGTCGAGGAAGGGGAAAAGAATACTAAGTATTTTTTGAACTTGGAAAAACGAAGTAAGCAAGTTAACCATATTTGTCGACTCAAATGCTTAGACGGTCGTCTTTTAGATGACGCAGGTGATATTTTGAAGGAAATTCGTTATTTTTATAGCTCTTTATACAGTTCCGACAACACATCGGTGGGTTCTTTTCTTAATCATTTAGATCACCCCGAATTAAGTATTGACGACTCCAAGTTTTGTGATGGTGAAATTACTTTGGAAGAGTGTTCTTCTGCACTAAAAATTTTGAATAATGATAGAGCTCCTGGGAGCGATGGCTTAACAACGAATTTTTATAAGCATTTTTGGCATTTAATTGGTCATCTTGTGGTTGACTCTATTAATTATGGTTATCACCAAGGTTCCCTCTCTCCTGAACAGACACGTGGAGTCATTTCTCTCATCCTGAAGCCTGGAAAAGATCCTGCTTTGCTCACAAATTATCGACCCATATCCCTCTTAAACACTGACTATAAAATTGGGGCTAAAGCTATCGCTGCTAGGTTGAAGTTAGTTATACAGAATTTGATTGGCCCAAATCAGACTGGTTTCCTTAAAGGTAGATTTATTGGTGAAAATGTCAGATACGTTCTAGATTTAATTAATTATACGAGTGAATTTAATATACCAGGTTTTCTCTTCTTGATCGATTTTGAAAAAGCTTTTGATAAACTGGAATGGAATTTTATCCAGGCCGTACTAAATTTTTTCAATTTTGGAAACAGCTTTAAACAATGGGTTTACACATTATATAACAATGCTCAGGCGTGTGTTTGCAACAATGGCTATTCATCGGGCTTTTTTAAAATTCAGAGAGGAGTTAGACAGGGCTGCCCTTTGAGCCCATACCTTTTTATTCTTTGTGTAGAGACGCTTGCACTAAAGATTAACCAGTCTACTTGTATTAAAGGTATTTCAATCAACGGTTCGGAAACCCGTGTTCTTCAGTATGCCGATGACACTTCATTTATACTTGATGGAAGTAAAGAAACGTTAAGTGAGTTGCTATCTGTTCTTGATACTTTTAATCGGTCATCTGGGTTAAAAATTAACTTTTCCAAATCCCATTTGTTTCCATTAGGCTCTCTTGTGAGCAATAGGCCACTATTTTTAACTGAATTCAATATTGATGTTACTTTGGGTCCTGTTACTATGTTAGGTATTGCGTTTACTCATAATGGGGATGATTTATTTCGACTAAATTATCAGCCCAAACTTTCTCGACTTAAAAATACCCTGCGCGTTTGGGCAAGTAGGGACTTAACTCCTATTGGTCGTAACATTATAGTTAAAACTTTTGGGCTCTCGCAATTAGTATACCTCTTCCTTGTTTTGCCTAAACCCCCAAAGACTTTTATTAAGGAGCTCGATTGTACTATCTTCGATTTTATTTGGGGTGGAAATCCAGATAAGGTTAAACGCTCTGCGATTATCAACCCAGTTAGTTCTGGTGGCTTAAAGGTTACACATATCTCTAGTTTTATAAATAGTCTTAAATGTACATGGATTCAGCGTTATTGCACTGATTTGAATGGACCATGGAAAACTTTTTTTCATATTAGTTTAAAAAAGTACGGGTACGACTTCCTTTTTAAATGCAATTGTAAGCCGAATGACGTGAAAAATATTCGGAACACTTTCGTTAGAGAAATTGCACAGTCGTGGTGTAATATTTCATATGTATCGCCTAAGGATAACTACGGCTCTCAAATATTATGGAACAATTCTGACATTAGGATGAATGGTGAAGTTATTTTTTATAAATTTCTATTTGATAAGAATATAAGGTATGTTAATGATCTTTTTGATATACAGGGAAATCCTCTATCTTTTGAAAGATTTAAACGTAAATTTAATGTGACGAGTTTACCTTTTACTTTATATTATGGCTTAATACACAGCATTCCTGTTAATTGGCGTGATTCGATTTCTAGTGACGGCGAAATCCAGAATATTAATGAAGCTTTATTTGATAACTATTTGAATTCGCCCAAGTCTTCACAATTTGTTTACAACAAATATCTAAAAATTATTGCTGAAAACCCTACAGCCGTCCGAAAATGGGAGGTCCTCTTTGATGACTTAACGGACCAGGATTGGCCCCGTATTTATTGCACTCCTTGGGTTTCTGTCTCAGAAGCTAGATTACAATATTTTCAATTTAGATTTATTCACAGGATCCTCCCAACCAATAGATTGCTATGCTTAATGGGGAAGGCTGACTCCCCATATTGTACCTTCTGTGAAACTAACGACGAAACATTAAACCATTTGTTCTGGGATTGTAGTTATGTCTTCCAGTTCATTGAGGGAGTAGAAACCAAGTTATTTAATCATCGTCCTGTTTTCTCCAAGCAAAGTTTCTTTTTTAGTTTTGAGAAGGCCAGGCATCCTTTTAATTTCTTAGCGCTTTATATGAAACAGTATATCTTTAACTGCAAAATGATAAAAAGTAAGCCTGATGTTAATGAATTTTTCTATAAGTTCAAATTCATTGTTAAAGTGGAACAAAATAAGAAAGTAAGAAATAGGAAGATTGTAAATATTGATGATATTAGAGAGGCATTTGCCTCTTGTCCCAGTTTATTTGCCGATTAAGGGTTATAGAATTCAAATACTCTAGCATTATTTTCGAATCTCTTGCAGTATGAATCAGGTTATCAGAATATTTTGTTGACCATTTTGTATATAACATCACTTTTGTAAGTAAAATGTCTTAGTTTTGAAACATACAATAGACAACAATAAAAAGGAGACAAAAAAAAAAAAAAAAAATATTTATTTATTTATTTATTTATTTATTTATTTATTTATTTATTTATTTATTTATTTATTTATTTATTTATTTATTTATTTATTTATTTATTTATTTATTTATTTATTTATTTATTTATTTATTTGTTTGTTTGAAAGAAATACTTCAAAGTTTGTTTATTTCCGTTCAATCATTTGTCATTTATTTTTTCTTAGTTCTTACACATTTTATTAGGACACAAAAACTCTGGGGACCTGACGAATATCTGGGGGCCTAGCCCCCCTGCCCCTCCCCCCGTAGCTGACTCGTGAGCTTCAAGGTGATGTGTACCTTCGTGGTGTTGAAAACTCTGACAAGTAATGAGAGGCTGAAGAACAAGCCCAGTTTAGTGTGTAAGTCAATGTCAGGAATTAATGGTGGTGAGCCACCAGGTGGGACATTCCGCCATTTTGACCTTGGTCTCTAGTCAATAAATACTCTTAGGCTAACTCGTGGTAGAGCGCCAATCAGCGCACAAGATGCCAAAGAGGCGCTACACGCGTTAGCATGTATGCACATTATTGCTTCATGTATTATTGCTTCATGTATTAAACATTACACAGTATCCATTTTCGAACACCATGTCCATAAATGGACGCACCTGCACATGACACGGATTGGCGCTATATAACTTGTGTTATATTCTTACCAACGTGGGATGATCCCACCGTGGTACGGAGAAATCGTCGATGAGCGAGCTAGATATGTTACTTAAATTGAAAAGAGGATCGATGGACATAGTGGCGGGTCCGTTTATTGACAGGGTGTTCGAAAATAGACACTGTGTAATGGTCCTTTCTTGAAGTACCCCCTCACTCACTTTGGTTTTCTCCAATCCACATTATCGGTGGATAATGGTAAGGAGAAATCGTAACTTGATTTCTCCTTCCCATATTTACCGAAGAAAGGGGTGGGAAAACTGGCATGTCAGATATCACACCACCGCGATGTTCTCGGCTTCCGTATTTGAGTGTCTTAGTGGCTGAGTAGGATAATGTGCGAACAAAAAGTATAGAGAACTCCTCTTAAACCGTACGTCCGATGAACTTCAAACTTGGTGGGTGGGTACCTGACCATGAAAACTCGTGCATGTGTAATTAATGGTGTCATAGGTCAAAGGTCAAATTTGCCAAAACTTGGGTTTGTTGCCATTATTTGCCTTTCAGTATGTACGAAAAAGTAATAAAACCACATGAAAATGCTAGGACTGATAAAATAATTTCTAAAAAGTACTTTTTGGTTGCTAAGGGTGGGGGTTAAAGGTCAAAATGTAGGTCAAGTTACCTAGAACTTTTCATGCGTAGTCATTGGCGTCATTAGTCAAAAGTCAAGAGGTCAAAGTTCAAAATAAGCTAAGAATGATTTTTACCCACTATTTTCATAACAGTATGTTACTGCTGAAAGTATGAAATTTCACTAACCCCAAGGTATAGAGAGAGTTCGGGGGAGATGAGATTTGCAACGCCCTTGGATTGCCCTCTTGTTACCTCTGTGGTATGGTAGTAGGCTATATTAACAGTCTAGTGCACTAAATGACACCCCAAGTAAACGGTAAGGTTAGATATTCATGAACAGTCAACAGTTATTGCAAAATAGTAATGTAGGTTTATAGATGTACCCTTCTAATTTTACAGTACTGACTCAAATATGTACAAGCAGTATGGAAAGAATAGTTCAAGGCTGTCAGGGCTTGTTATGTGTAAAGACACGTTTATGAAATCGACCTACAAAGTAAGCCATGCATAATTGTGTTTATATACATACGAAAGATAAGTGTCTCATCTAGGACATTGAAAAAGGAGCTGGTTAATGGAAAGATGAAACGATGGATAGGTAATCTCGTTTGCATTCTTAAAATATGATAGCATCTATTACCTTAAAGGTTTGAAGTCGTACACGTATAGCCTAAGAATACGTATTACGTAAGTATCAATACAGGGTATGAACGTAAGACTATGAATGTATTTCAGTTCACTGAAGGGCTCTTAAAATTGTTTATAGTTGTGATGACTAATATATATAAATTATATAATAAATAAATTATATAATATATAGTTATATTATTATAATTATAATTAATATAAATTAAAACTGTTAACGTGTATCATTAACATGTAAAAAATGTCATTATCTAGCGTTGCATGCACCTCTAAAGCACTACTACAATGCTACTAATTTGAGTGTGTCAGAAACTAATCATTTACTTGAGTGATCTGAGTTTTTAATGCAGAAACATGCAACGATGAAGACTCAAATTATATCCGGAGATACGAAATTAGTTCTACAAAAGTGGCATGTATTGAAAATTAATGACATTTTTTGGTAACCGTCTAAACACCTTAAAAACTGACATCATTTTAAGCCAAAAGACAAGTTCACTTGTTTGCCAGAAATTACAAAAAGGTACAGCTTTCGCGGAAATACGCAAGTTTCTTTGAAAATGAACTCTGATAAATGTATTATCTGAAGCAATACTAAACATAAACTTTGTTGATGGTGATCTTGCTTTAATTCTATCAAAAGTTGAGATACTTGTAAATAGCTGACGATAAAATTATGTTGAAGGAGCTTAATAGCCTGCAGCATCGTGAGACTTATTAATGCTTGTCATATCCAAAACTGCTGCAAGAGTTAAGTAACAAAATATATTCGAGCTTTAAGACGTATGCAAAGCTTTCATCACAAAAAAGTGATCTATGATAACCGAGTGGAAATGTGGTGGAGGAAGTTATCTGACTGTCGGTAGAAATTGTCAGGTTGGAATTTTGCAGGAGGGAAATTATCCGAAAGGAAATCTTCGGGGTTGATATTGTCCGAGAGGGGGTGTTTAGTCAATATCACCTGTAACTTAAGTCAAAAGAAACATTTTTATGTGAAGAGTATAAACATAAAAACCATTTTTGGTTCATTGCATGCAATATGTGTATGCTACACAGAAATGGAGATTTTGGCAACGCCTCAAGTAAAATATAGAGGCAATTGCCGGAGCTGATGGAGAGGGTGTTTTTTAATCGGATTCTTGTAGCATGTATACACAGCTTAACACCAAAGTTCATTTTTCCGCCAGAGACCTGTGGTCGTCATATGCAAAACTCTTTAAAGCCGAATGATTTGGAGTTGTTCCCTTAAAGCTACTTTTCGGTAAACTTGGGTTCTATAGGTTTCTTAGCTATTCCAAGGTATTTATGTTTCCTGTCCATTCTTCGTGATCCGTGACATCTGCCAGTGCGTGTGACTGTAAAGTGAAATAAAAGGGAGACAATGACTTGCAGACAACATGATATGAACGACTTTCTGGTATACACAAAAGCTCTGTGATAGGACAGTTCTGTATGGTAACACTGCTTAATCACTCACTGGTGAAACTTTTCGTATTTGTATCTCATTCCTAGACATTTACTTCACCTGACATTATAATATGCTAAGAAGTTTCTGGGTGTCTCAGATTTCCGAAAATGTTTGTTTGTATGCTTGTGAGGGTGTGTATGTGTGTGTGTGTGTGTGAGTGAGCAACAAGTGTCGCAAACTCCGCCTAACCCTGGTAGTTTAGCTAAAAATTCGTTTTTGCCATTCTTTGCTCGTCAATATGTTAGAAAAAAATAAACAAACAATCTGAAATGTAGATAATAATAAGACAAATTGTAAAACCAAGCTCTTTGATGCTAAGAGTAGGAATAAAAAGTCAAATGGCGGTCAATGGTCAGAACAGCCTATGCATTGAGAAAAGTGTGGCAAATTCCCCCTATATAGACGGTATTGGATCAAGTTCAAACTTGGTGGGTGGTTAAATATTTTGCAGGTGGAATTGGTGTTCTCGTAGATTAAATGTCAGGTTAGATATAATTGACTTGTTGCCATTCTCTGTTTATCAGTCTGATAGAAAAATTCATGAAAATAAATAAAAGAGAGGAGACAAATTTTAAATACTGCATTTTGGTTTCTAGGGGAAGAAGACAAATATCAAGGGCAGGATAAAGGTCAAAAATGCCTTTAATTACCTGAAAAGTGTGTCACTCGTCTGCTAAACCCGTAGTTCGATTAGCTTTAACATAAAGGGCAACTACTAATGACATAGTTTTGAGGTCGCAAGCAAAAGGTCGATTAACCTAAAATTGGGTTTAGCTCATATCTGCTTCTCAGTGTGTGAAAAATTAAATCCATTAAATATGTAAAAAAGTTGAGGGAGGTGATATCTGCAGTTCCATTGATGAACCCTTTGTTGTAACAGTAAACATGCATAACCTTCGATAACTTTAAATTCATAAACAAAGCAAGCATATTTAAAGACCATCTGTAAAATTGCCCAAGCTTTTATAGTTTTGGTAAGAAGAAGACTTTTTAAATAATGTCTTGTTGAAAGAACCCGTTAACTGCTCTAATATTTAAAAGTGTCAGTCAGGTAGTTAGTTCCCCAATGTGTTTGTGAGAATAATATCCTATAAAATTGACGGTTTCAGTCAAAAATAGTCTCGGGGCATTTGCACTTTATTTTGGGGCAAACTTTATCATTGCCGTTTGTCAATCAGGAAAAATTTTGAGAAAACTTTCGTCCCTTGTGAAATACCTTCTCATAACAACCTGTGTATAAATGCTCAATCTGGTTAAACGCACTAAGCATATTGACTGTTATACCTTTTTCACACTACGATATCTACAGGCAACAGAACAACTGTAACAGCTTACCTCCATTCTTTACGAAATCTTTGCATCTATAGAAAAAAGGCAGACTAATGAAGTAAACAACGGAATCAAATTATTAATACGTATTCACTACCTATTACATAATTCTGACAGATGTATTTTAAGAATTTGATATTAATTTACAACGTTATTGATATCGTTTTAATTTTTTGTTATTTGAGCACTAGTTATGCATTGCATATGTCACCAGAAGAATTTCCAATTACCTCATTTAATTATCATGCCGGTGTTAAAAATATTTATAATGTATTCTTTTGATTCATAATTTTGTTATACCTTCGTCAAAGTCTCAGCTGATGCCTGATATTATTGTTTCAAGGAATAAGATTTTGTGAAAAATGACATACCTCTGTTTCATACTTTTCGGAAGTAATAACTTCTATCTTTCCTTTAAATCGATCCTTTCAAATGAAGTGGAAAAAACCCAAAATTAATCACAAAATTTCTCAAATCCCAAAGTCCTTTAAGTTTGTGATATGAAGAATAAAACACAATAACAAACAATCGCAAAACCCTTTTTCATATCAAAAAAGAGGAAAAATATGTTTGCAATAGAGAAGTATGAACACTCACCTCCCACGTACCGGTGTCGTTATTCAAGCGAAACCATGATGCTAATGGAATCCATTGTACTGTTCAGAAAGTTATAAGATTTGCGGTAAAATAATTAAGAGCGAACAATTGCACCTGATCATTGCTTTTTTTATTTATTAAAAAAATTAGAGACTATGTAATAATACTTAATTTCACATCTTAAATATTATTTAGACTGTAAACAAAATGTATCACCACAAAGGTAATAAAAGGAGAATTCATGGCTACAACAAAGACGTATCATGATAAACCGTTTTTGCGTATGCAAGTATCAATAGTATAAAGGGAGAACTTTTCGTATCTTTTTTACGTGCTACTTAACACTCGTAAAGTATTTAGTTATTATCTACATGAAAGAGCAAAACCTGGTTTGATAATTATTAAAATCTGTTAGCTACTCCAATAAAGCATAGCCTACTCAAGCCCGTAGCCAGACGGTGTAGTGAAGGGGGCGAGGTAGATGCCTGAGGGCAATTTTTTTTAGGGGTGATATAAGCTAAAATACGTTAATCTAATGGCAATTTTTTATTTTCTGTGAGTCGAAACATTTTTCCAAGGGGCTTTTCCCCCCTGTCCCCATTGACTACTGGTTTGAACATACTGTCTGTGATATTACGGAATACAATACAATAGTGAACTCACCTTCTATTTCATTTGGATTGATATCTGTTTCAAATTTCTTCAGTGATAATGATTGAGGAAGAAAGCAACAGTCAAACCTATTTAAGAAGAGAAAAAATCCCTTGTTTATATCATCTTACAGGCAGCCTCTTGTTTAATTGACTGACTGTCCTCCCCTATTTTATGTGTATTTACGGGATACTGCCAAACTCCTTGACATGTAATGCGGAAACAGTAATGACGGAGCTAAGGGACATGTTCCTGAGTGGGTATTGTCTATGCAACACGCCTAAACTGCAGAAAACGTGCCCCATTAAACATTTGTGCAATGCTAGATGATTCGTGAATCATGATATTTGATGTGCAATGCTAGATGATTGGTAAATCATGATAAATGAATACACATACCTTAAAGTGCGTAGTTTTAAACACTGACTAGCGAATTTAAAGATAGTTTCTACCTCCCTGGTGGTTAGTTCTCTCCCCATCTCATTTATCCTCAATTCTTCCACTGAACTCAGATTGGAGAAACAGAGGCCAGACCCTAATAAAATGTTCCAGGCATCCAGGTCAACAGATTGGAAACAATTTTCTATCGAAACGCTTGCAATAGGAATCTACAAAACATATAGAAGAGTCAATAAATTATGAAATGAAGTAAACGAAAAATAATATTTAGCAAACTAATTATTGGTTAACATTCTTAAGTATAGCTCATTTAACTGCATATTAACTGCATAAGCAGCAAGTGTTACTCCGCCATTTGTGGATCAACATCAGTCATTGCCCTTACGGAAAAGTCATTTCACAAATTAACGCCCTTTTCACATGCAAATCAGAAAAGGTCAGTTATAATATTAAACTGCATGCATAAATACTTTCATCAGGTAGTGGTTATAATGAGCCTATTACTAATTAGCTAATTAATTAATAAATATTTTCATCAAGTAGTGGTTATAATAAGCTAATTACTCAGCAGATGATGGATTTGTGATCAATAAATTGATAGTTGTGAAATACTTGATTCAAGCAGTAAGCAATCTTCCAGTGAAGGATGTAAGTAATAACAGATATACTGTTTTACTCATTCAATAAAATGAGCTTTAATTTCATTCCATTTCACGATTACATTTACGCAAGTAAATACTTACTGCATTGCTAGATGCTATTTCTAATAGTTGTATGGTTGATCTTAGTTGCAACTTGTTGTCTTTATTAGCAATTACCACGACGTCGGAGCAAAGATCAGCAACAGTTTCTCTTATATTGTCCATCTTTCCCTTTTGCTCCAATATACACAACATAGAAAATTGTTCGCCCTCTCGTATGCTTTTCAAATATTGCAGAATATTTTCAGCAGCACTTGGTTTAAGGCCACAAGCAAATCTATATACGTAGTGTAAATCAAACGGATCTAGTCTTTTAAGAGTTTCTCGCAAATCACTGAAGGAATTATCTACCGCGTAATCCGCAAGCAAATGTGCAGCATACCATTCACAGAATATTTTATGGTAAAATCTTACTTCAATTTTATATTCAAATAGTTCTGGTCCTTTTTGCATATCAAGTATTTCGTCCTCAATTAATATGCCTATTTTAATGTAATGTTTATAAAATCCCTCACCCAGTTTGCTGCACATCTCATTCCTATCCCAAACCATTCGTACCTCACAAAGACCCTCCAATGCAAGTTTATCGAGCTCTCTGTGATTTGCTTCAATGTCATTAAATTCGTTCACGTTTTTGTCCTTAAGTTTATTTCTCATGTGGCTATGGAAACATGAGATCATGTAGGAGAAGAAACTAGTCACTGAATTAAATTCCCCAACTTCTTCTCTCTCATGAGTCATGTGAGCAAACATCACAAAGAAAAGGGGAACCTGACACAAATCTCCGAGAACTGGATTTTCAATCAGTCGTCGTTTGATTCTCTTGGCTACCATGTCATCACTACCGGCAATGGCCTTACGGATGTATTTATCTCTTGCCGTCTCGTCAAATCCATTTAACCTTACACGTCTTGTGTGTGGTGCAAACTCTTGAGGTATACAGGAAGACCGTGTGGTGAGTATAACGTGGATCTGTTGAAACATATCCCGTTGGATAATGTTTATTACGTCTGTTTCTAACTTATCTTGATCCGGGTACTCGTCATACCCATCGAGTATGATCACTACTGAAGCAGTCTTTTGAATTATGTTTTCAATATCAGATACTTCTAATACCGTATCTTTTGGTAGAAGAAACTGTCTGATTGCTTGATAAATTGATGGCATCCCTCCTAATTGCCTTAGTAGTAAGATAACTAGGACGTCTACATCTTTAAGCGGAGACCTGTCAACACGATTACACCAGTCGTATGCCAGCTGCAAAGTGAGAGTTGATTTACCGTATCCAGCCTCTCCTTCCAGTAAACTCCTCTTTGACGCAACTTGTAATTTAGGTATCAAGTTATGATAAGAATCTAAAGATTCCCAAATTTCTTTTTGTCCTGTTTGATCCCTTGCAACCATTACCTCAATACCTCGTTCTACATACACACTGTCCACACAGTATAGCTTATCTTTGATGTATGGGATAGGTTGAACTGCGTCGTAAAGGGTTTGGTATTTCACTTTTAACTGTTCAGTGAATATCTTTTTTATTTCTGCAACACAATTAAACAAATAACATTCCACATTTCTAACACTTTCAGTACTTTTAATGTATTTTAGTCTGAGGTTGCTGGTTGCGAAACATTCCAATAAAGTTTGGTCAATACCTTATAGCTAAAGCAAAGGCCATTTTATTGATATGTCTTTTAAGCGAGTGAGTTACTTTCATACCAAATTTCGTTGGTAATTTTATATTTTAAACAACATATTCTTTTAACTGTCTTTAAAAATATCACCTTTATAAATATTTTTATAACATCTTATTTACCTGCAATTTTTGGGTCCACCATCGGCACATTCTAAAGCAGAAGAGGAGAAAGTAGTCTCATAATTTCTAAGTATTTTTCCCATTAAGAAAGGTGTCGATAAGTTATAAAACGATGTAGACTTAACATTGGGTCATTATATTCAAACTAAAGTTTCGTAACTTTCAGGAAAAAGTTGGAAGCACAGATTTGAAGATGCAAATATAAAAGCTATATAGACTGGTATCATCCCAGACTGATTCTCATCTAAAGTTTGCATCATCCTCATCACATATCTAAGTTGACCTCATTTAATCTCATCTCAATATTACTTCATCCTACATAGTTTCAATCAAAATTTCAATCGTAAGCAATGAACATTTTATTCTGAGTGCAACTTTAGTAAAGATGTTTTAGCACATATAACTTTCAGATTTCGGATAAATAAATTTAGTGAAGCACAGTTAAAGTTGACTCGAAATCTCTGTAATAGTGGCCAGTCAATATATATCCCTATGCAAAAGTCAAGTAAACTTTTAAAGAAGCCCTTCGAATTTTGCCAATTTCTTTCTACTTACTTCAAATATATTTACATTATTGAAATAAACACCTCTCTTTTGACTAACTTTCATGCTAAAAATGAAATTATCGAATTTCGTCAGCAAAATACGAAGAAATGGAGACGCTATGTAGGCTGCTTTGGAAAACTTTAGTCCTATGTCATCATTTGGACTGATGACGTCAGAGTAAGTTGATGACATTAGATCTAGCCGACGATGTGAGAACTAGCTGAAGACGTTATATTGATGTTAGAGTAACAATCCTGGACGAAATAATCTGTGACAAATCACCGCTCCCATCCTCAATGTTGCTTTTTAAAGTGAATGAAAAATGTACTCATCATTTAGTAAGGGTGGGCTTGCTGAAACTATGTGACGGTTTCGACAATATCCTAAAAATTTTGTCCAGGATTGTGACTGAGTTGCGCATACATATTTTTGTGTATTAGTTCTAAACATTATTCGTGTATACTACCACAGATCTTGGTCCGTTTGCTTTAAATGTTATCGTCCGTAACAGGGCAAAGGTATGTTAATGTTTGCTGACTTGCTTTTATTTCCTTGACTCTATGCTTCTGTGGTTAAAAGATTTACAGGCACCAGTAAACTCCAAAAAACAGTGTAAGATTTAATCATTAAAATGCTTTCCAAACTGACTGCAACATTAGGAGATACACTGCAACAGCCAGTGGCGTATTTAGAGGCCATGGGCCCCCTCACCGATGCCGATTTTTTGTACCTAAAAATACGTTAATTTTTTGACACAGATTTTACTTCAAAAGGTAGCATATGTGGCACCAGATTGCAGGTAAGGACACCTTAATTTTCAAAGGGGAGAAGGGCACCCCATTGAGCCATTGTTTCCCATCACTGATGTCGATATATTTTTTTGTTTTAGCTCCTGAAAATACGTAAAATTTTTAACATAAATTTTACTTCAAAAGTTAGCATATGCTGCACCAGATTACATGTAAGGATACCTAATTAAAGGGAAAGGGGAACCCCCTCCTCTTAGACCCCTCCCCAGGCCGGCGATCACACAACATACTGTATGCCCCCTCCCCCCGTTCGAAAAATCCTGGCTACGCCACTGACAACAGCGGTATCCAACAAAATGGTCCGAACGGCAGAAAAAGTGTAGATCAAGCTAGCGAATCACAGACCCGAATTACAACTTTTGTAAATAAAAGTATGTGTTACACTGTTTGAATGAGTTACAGAATTTGATTGCATACTAATAGTATCTTATATGGACTGTGTACGGAATAAGTATTGACAGCTTTCTTCACCGTCAGATCCATGCTGTTTCTTCAGCAGGGAGAAGGTACTCGAATAGTGACAACGCCTAGACTTGAAATATTCCATCTGGCCTCAGAGCAGCAACTACAATAGCAATAACGCATGAGCTTGAAATATTCCGGCTGTCCTAATAGCTCCAGAAACACTTACCTCCCCTTCCTCTGATTCTTCTAACTTGTTATCGATGATCCTTCGTTGCTTGTTAACTGTAATAATAAGACCAATGAAAGTAATACAAAATATACACGCGTTATTTCAGCATGGGAATACACCAACTTTACTAAAACATTCTCTACAAACGGGACATATTTTTCATTTCCTTACAAATAGTTCTACTCTGCCATGAGACAAGATAAACACCTGAAGCTGTGCCTTACTTTTGCCATCGAAAAGAGCTTCCAAACCCTTCACTAAAATCACATTAAATATCCGAAATTTCATAGAGTGTGTTCTTTTTTTAAAAATGTCAGTCTCACTTAATGAAGTTAGTAACGCTCCCAAGAAGGGGGTGAGATCCTTTTCCAACTTCCACTTAATCATTGCCCCATACAAACATACTACAGTTGACATACTACAGTTGACTAGTCTTTTGCATTTGCTTCCAGGTTCAAAAGCCACTGTCTTCACTGAATGCAATTAAAATGTAGCCCTCAAAGTTATTCTTCTTTGACAATTTGACGTCTGGTGAACCTACTTTCCCTGACCTCCGCTAAGACCAGTAGGGTCCTTGTAAACAAAATGGGTATCCAACTTGTGGGTACTAGATCCCTCAAGATGACATAACATTGTTTCACAGTTTGACCGCTTTTGACCTCAATGACGTTTGACCAGTACCAAAAGCAACTGAAATATTGAACGAAATATGGGGCTTCCACGTGCAACTATGACATCCTTTCCCACCAAGTTCCAATTTCAAAATGGATTTTTAAATCAATGTTTATTTCATCATTTCATGAAGTATGTCTGTTTCCTTTGGGATATATGCCGAGAATACCCGAGAATGTCATTTTTGCCAATAACCCGCGACTATTTGTCGAACGTGCGGCAAGTAGTCAGTCCGTGCATCCTGGCTTCTTGTCGCACGTGCGACAAGGAGTCCGTCCTTGTCTGAGAGAATGCCATTGTTGCCAATAATTCCCGACTACATGTTGCACGTGCGACAAGCAGTAAGTCCGTTTCCCATGGAATAGCATATGAGGATATCGTATTTGGCTGTAATTTTGTCATACGTTTGGCAAGAAGTTAAGCAAAAAGAGCTATCCAGATAGAGGTAGAAAATCCATTTTGAAAATGGAACCTATTTCCCCTTTATGATATATTGTGTTTGAGAGGTTTCACCATATGACCATACGACCATAGTGATTCCAAATAAACTTTCATCTCAACCAAACACAAACGAGTTCTTCTAGGTGGCATCCACTATGAGATACCTCAGTCTACGAGGTTTTCGTAGTTTCAAGGCCCATGACCTCAGATGACCTTTGAACGCTACCGAAAGCAGCAGGGATATTTTCTAAGTACAGCGCATCTACAACCCAAGTGGTAAAAGCATTCATGATTCCTAACTTGAGATAAACTGTTTCAGAGGTTTCAGTTTTTGATATCTGGTTACCTCAAATGAAACCTGGTCTCCACCAAAACAATTAGTATTCTTCCTCTCAATATCATAAAGCTATACCCCAAGTATGATAAGTTACAGAAGACGAAAGTCGAATGACATTAACTGAAAACTAGAAAGCCAAAAGACTTATAAATTCCTTGCCAGAAGGAAATAATAGGTATCTATCTTTGCATCTTGAGCTATTACATTTACTAGCAATTTCCAAGATTTTGCTGTTTCTCCCAGAGAGACCCTGATGCAACCTTTGACCTCTATAAAAAAGTACGGGTTCATCTTCTGACTATAACACATCCAAAAGCCGAGTATGAAAGTATAAAGGCTCCCTACATTGTACGTTGGGATATTGTGTTTAAAGAGGATTCGGTTTTTTTTTACCTCTGGTGAACTCACATGACCTCGAACCTCCACCAAAAACCCTAGTGCTCTTCCTTTTACTGTAGTAAATTTCTTTACTAAGTGTGAAAGTACCCACCAGTCCTTACTTGAGATATCGTGTTTACAAGGGTTTCAGTTTTATTATCTTCTGGTAACCTCACATGACCTTTGACGTCTTCGAAATGCAATAATTTGGTATTTTGACTATAAAACGACTATAAAGCCAGGTATGAAGAGTAGCCATGCTTCCTACCTTGAGATATTCTATTTTCAGGGTTTTTGATTTTTGACCTCTGATGACCTGACATGACCTCCGATCTCCACTAAAAACGATAGGGTTCTTCCTCTTAATGTGATAAATCCAAATACTAACAAAAATTATCCCATCATTCCTATCTTGAGATATCGTGTTAACAAGCAAGAGGCAAGGTTTTTAAAGTTGTACAATCCGTGACCTCAGATAACTTTTGACCTCTACCAAAACCAATAGGCTTCATTTTCTGACTTTGAAGCATGTACATACCAAGTACGGTAAATATCCCTGTTTTTTACCTTGAGATATCGTGTTTTACAAAATTTTGGTTTTTAACTCTGTTGATCTGACATGATTTCTGCCAACCACCAAAAACAAAAGGGTTCTTTCTCTTAATATGATAAATCCACATACTAAGTATTAAAATTATCCGTCTTTCCTATCTTGAAATATCGCGTTTACAAGCCAAGCGTCACAAACGCACCCAAACACACTCATACATCTACACGCATCATCTTGATCTTGACTGCATGAATTCTTTTTGCCTTCGTCAAGGGATCAAAACTAAGTGCTTGCATGGGATGCTAACCTGGGCCGTGAGAATGGGAAACCGAGCACTTTCCACTAAGCCGTCAACATACAAGTTAATTGTGAGATATTTTTCATTTTAATGTGGTTACAGTATCCTTCACACAATTCCATCATTAGATAATTAAACCTGGAATTACTAATGCAGTTTACCAGAGTTATGCTTTTTAGAAGATATATATTGTTCTCTTGGTCTCTTTGAATGATACATACTCGTTCAGCCTTTTCATTGGAAACGAAACGACACAACTTGGAGGTACGGTCACTGTCTATTCTTGAGATATAGTGTTTACGAACAAGTTCTGCATATTTGCGCGTCTCTTGGCCTCAACTGACCGTGCACAGTCACTGAAACCAATACCGATCTTTATCTTATAATTCAAATCTATGTAAGTCTAAAAGTATCCACGTTACGGAACCAAAAGGCCAAAAGGCCTTCTGATTCCTTGCCGTAAAAAACGTTGAAATTTTCTGACCGGTCTTTTGAGTAATGTAATGTAAACAGACACCAAGTTTAATAGGTTTTTGGAGTTTTTCCTCTGGTGACCTCAGGTCACCTTTGACTTCTCCCCCCCCCCTCCCCATAAGGTTGTTTCTCTCAACCTGATTACTGTGTACTTTACCTAACACCTACTTTATATCTTATCCAGCTACTTTGAGGATACATCCCACTTATCCATTTGTGTCGAATGTGACGCCTGTAACCCAAACATGGGGGACACACAAAATTTCGCTTCATACATATGTTATTACTGGTCATATTACGTCACTGTGACCAAAAATCAGAAATCATAGTTACTGCAGATTTTTTGTAATGTTTTCAGCTTTACAATTCTCTGATATTTGACAAACTCAGGTGTACTTTGTAGCCATGCACTGTACTATTTGTAACGAAAAAGTAACGGAAGACATCATGTTTACAAAGTTTTTAGTTTTGGACATGTGGTGATCTCAAATGACCTTTGACCTCCATGAACGAAATAGGATTCTTCCTCTCGACACGACAAATCTATATCCCAAACATAAAAACTATTCGTCGTTTTCATTTTGAGATATCGTGTTTACAAGCCATTCACAATGTTTTCGCAATCTCTGCTGAACTCAGATGGCCTTTGACCTCAACCAAAAACAATAGGTTCTACTTACTATGACCCATCTACACACTAAGTACGACAAGTTTCTGTGCTTTCTCCCTTATAATGTCATGCTTAAAAATTTTCAGAATATGACCTCTGGTGGCCTCAAATGACATGTGAGCTTCATCAAAAAACAATAGGGTTCTTTCTCTCAACATGTCAAATCTATATACAAAGTATAAAAAACGCCTGTCATTTTCATCTTTACATATCAAGTTAACAAGTTCTAAGTTTTTTACCTCTGGTGACCTCAAATGACCTTTGACATCTACTCAAACAATAGGGTTCTTTTTTTATTTACCAAATATGACAAGTGTCCGTCATTGCAAATTTTGAGATATCGTGTTTACAAGGTTTTTCATTTTTGATCTCTGGTGACCTCAAATGACCTTTGAACTCCATCAAAAATACCTCTTAACATGGCAAACCTCTAAACCAAATATGAAAAGTGTCTGTCATTCCATTTTGAGCTATCGTGTTTACAATTCCATTTACGAGGTTTTCGCAGTTTAACTTCTGGTAACCTCAAATGACCTTTGACCTCCACTAAAAGCAATGGGATTGTTTTTTTCTAAATATGACATATCTATATGATGAATATGAAAAGTGTCTGTCATCGCTATCTTGAGATATCGTGTTTACAAGGGTTTTAGCTTTTAACCTCTGGTGACCTGAAATAACTTTTTAACTCCACAAAAACAGTAGGGTCCTTTCTCCTAACATGTAAAATGTATACATCAAATATGAAAAATATCCATCATTGATATCTTGAGGTATCGTGTTTACAAACTATTTACAAGGTGTTCGCAGTTTAACCTCTGTGACCCTAAATGACCTTTGACCTCCACGAAAACAATATGGTTCTTTCTCTTGACATGACGAATCTATATACCAAATATGAAAAGTGTCGGTCATTTCTACCTTGAGATATCGTGGTTATGAGCTTTTCGTCTTTTCACCTCCGGTGACTTCAAATGGCCTTTGGCTACACCAAAAACAATAGCATTCTTTCTCTTTATATGACAAATCTATATACCAAATATGAAAAGTGTCGGCCATTGCTAACTCGAGGTAACGTGTTTACAAGCCGTTTAGGAGGTTTTCGCAGTTTAACCTCCGGTGACCTCACATGACCTTTGACCTCTACCAAAACCAATAGACTTCTGTCTCTTAACATGACAAATTTATATACCAAATATGAAAAGTGCCAGACATTGCTATCTTGAGATATCGTGTTTACAAGCTAGGCGTCACATACGCACATACACACACGCATACACCAATACACTCACACGTGACTTCACCATCGCACAGATTCTTTGCCTGCCTTCGGCAAGGAATCAATAAATTGAACTGAACCATAATATGGAGTAACCGGAGAAACCATTTATTAAGAACTCCGAAACTGCGAAGCCAAAGGCGAGGATCTGGTTATCTTTCTCGGTAATTTACATTAAATACCAGAAAGCCAAAAGGCTTAGTGATTCCTTGCCGAATGGGGATGCTTTGTTGCACAGTTAAACCTTTGGTGATTTCACATGACCTTTTACCTCTATCAGAAACAATAAAATTCTTCCTCTCAACATGACAAAGCTGTATGGGCCATTCCCGTTTTGACATATCGCGATTTCAAGGTTTTCGGTCTTTGACCTCTGGTGACCTCAAATGACCTTTGACCTCCACTAAAAACAATAGGATTTTTTTTCTCAACATGACAAATTTATATTCCAAATATGAAAAGTGTCGGTCTTTCCTATCTTGAGATATCGTGATTACGAGCTTTTCGGCTTTTTGCCTCCAGTGACCTCAAATAACCTTTGACCTTCACCAAAAACAATAGGATTCTTCCTCTTAACATGAAAAATCTATAAACCAAATATGAAAAGCGTCGGTCATTGCTATCTTGAGATATTGTCTTTACATGCCGTTTACGCAGTTTAACCTCTGGTGACCTCAGATGACCTTTGACCTCTACCAAAACAATAGGGTTTTTTCTCTCAACATGACAAATCTATATACGCCATTCCTATCTTGACATATCGCAATTTCAAGGTTTTCCGTCTTTGACCTCCGATGACCTCAAATGACCTTTGACCTTCACCAAAAACAACAGGGTTCTTCCTCTTAACATGACAAATCTATACATCGAATATAAAAAGTGTCGGTCATCGCTGTCTCGACATATCGCAATTACAAGCCATTTACAAGTTTTTTGCAGTTTTATCTACGGTAAGCTCAGATAACCTTTGACCTCTACCAAAAACAAAAGCGTTCTTTTTCTCAACATGACAAATCTATATACCAAATATGAAAAGTGTCGGTCATCCCTATCTCAAGATATCGCGATTACAAAGTTTTCGGTTTTTGACCTCTGGTGACCTCGGAGGACCTTTGACCTCCTCCAAAAACAATAGGATTCTTTCTCTTAACATGACAAATCCATATACTAAATATGAAAAGTGTAGGTCATTCCTATCTTGAGATTTTGCGATTACAAGCAGCGTTACAAACACATACACACACACATTCACACATACACACACACGCACGACATCACCATCGCATAGATTCCTTGCCTGCATACGGCAAGGAATCAAAATTCGCTGTTGTTGCTATTCTAGACCATTTCAACGTATTCTCCTGTGTCATCCATGAGAAATTTGAACTAGTAATGAAACATTTACAAACAAATGTTGACCGATTTTTTTTTTACTACCTTACTGCCAAGTTCCGAGGTAGGGAGCGCAGTTCATGACACTATCGAAGAAGAGCAGCAAGTGGCGTGCCTACAAATAGCAGATGCCCAGGAGGACCCTTTTGTCCTCTTGCATAGATACCATGATGGGGGAGGACACAAGGGGAAAGGGGTAAAATTTATGAAAGGTGGATGGGGCGCAAAATGATGCTATTTTTGACAAAGCTTCACACTAATTATTATAAACAGTGGCGTAGCTAGAGAGGGCAGGGGGCGGTCCCCCCCCCACAAAGCCTCCGAAGGCCTCTGTCGGAAATTTCTAGTCTCTGTCAGAAATAAATAAAAACAATTCATTTGAAACACTTACAACACTTCTTATGTTTTTAAGCAGAATCACACATTGGTATGTCAACGTGAAAATCAAAAATCGGCCTCAAAACCTCCAAATTGCCCGGAAAGCAAAAAAAAAAAAAAAAAAGGTCTCCAGAATTTCGGACCGTACAATTATCAAGATAATGATCTGTCGGAATTTTTTGCTTTGCCCCCCCCCCCCACAAAAAATATCTAGCTACGCCACTGATTAAAAAGTTTTGAAATTGTCATTAAAGTGTTTTTTTTTTCTACTTTTTGGCAGAGTGTTAGCTAAGAGGCGGGAAAGGCACCCCTACGCTTTGAGAACTTTTTATCCATGTGAAATGGCTTTCATGCAGGATGGTGCTATCTTTGGTAAAGCTTAGTTAACCGTTAGGTGATTATATGTTTGGGAATTCTTATAATTTAGTGATGTTTTCTAGTTTTGATCGGGTGTAACTGAAGTGGATGTTGCCTAAAGGGAGGGGTGCCACCTTTACTGCTGAAAAATGTTTGTTGTTCTAAGTTTCGTGACTCCAAAATGGTGCTTTCTGTGATGAAACTCTGAACTGATTTATTTTTAGAAATCCTACTTTTTTGAGTAGCCTATTTTCGGCAGTAGCATGGCACCCCTATAAACCTGGTACAAGGTGTGCGCTACTCCTTAGTACGCCAAGTAAGTGATGGGGATCCACCATCATCGGTTGGCCCATAAGCGTGGGTCTTCCAAGAAATCTTTTGGTCTAAACCCCCAAATGGGGGAAATGGCACGTTCTTCTCCTTATACATCTACAAATTGCATCTAAACATTCTCAATATTGAGATTTCATGCTTTTGAAACATATTAAAATTTCAAAACGAAAGGGTAGATTTGATTAAATTAAAGTTAGTTTAAAAGTCCATTGTATTTCGCTTATAATTAAAGGTAGCCATATAAGCTATTTGTAAATGCATGCTCTGTATGAGAAATATCGTTAGTCCGAGTATCTACTACAGGTCCATTGACTGTGTATCGCGCAAGAAAAAGATGGTTCCTTCATTCGTCTAGAGAAGTGAGCTACATAAGAACGCGTCTATGGCTGGAGGCTGGGCACCTCCCCGGGAAATTTTTGTTTGGGGGGAAGAAACCCTCACATGCAACTTCCTGCGTTCTAATCGCCTTCAAATCATAATTAAGACACTAAAGACAGTGAAATTTTCATCATTTAGGTATTTTTCAAGTACCCAAAATTTCATTTACGGCTACCCCCCCCCCACACACACACACACAAGCTACGGCCCTGACTACAATATACAAAGATGATGTTAGGGTACTAAGCGATCGCCCTCATCATGCAATTTAGTGTCCATGCTACTAGACTGAACAAAGAAAACGTGCTTCGGCGGCTCAATTTCAAAGTCCCTAAAACTTATCGAACTTTAAAAAGTTGTGGGATGTTAAAAAATAACATGTTGAATGCCCGTTGAACAGGCCGCAGAGATCACAATTTCTCACTTTACTGTCTTTCGAGATGAGTGGCAGTAACTGACCTGGGAAAGTGTTCAGCAGGGGGTGTAGTGGTTTGCAAAATAATTGCACTCGATCTGTGGCACACTAATGAACAGAATGCATTCATTATAAGACATCAGTTTATATATACACAAGAAGCGTTCTAAAAATGTCACTAGGCATTTTCTCTATAAGTGTAATGTTTCTGTATGCGTTTTGAGTCTCCTTGGGTTTTTATTTTACCAGTGCTGTAGAGATATAGGTCACAACCAGAAAGCCCAAAGGCTTAGTGATTCCATGCCGAATGAAGTTTATCCCTTAAATTTATCTTTCTTGACTATATCATTTTATGGGGTTTTAACAATTTGACCTCTGCTGACCTCCCATGACCTTTGAACCCACCACAAAAAAAAAGGGGGGATTCAAAGCCCGGTCTTCTGTATGAAAATTGAGCAGTTTCTAGTACGCCATAAACAAACTCGTTATATGATTGATATTTCTCATCATGCTAAAGTCACATCACCCTTCACACGTGTTTATAGTGAAGTACTCAAATTAGAATGATTACTGTTACAGTTATGCTTGAGAAAAAAACAAATGTTGTACTCTATAATTACATGTTTGGAATGGTACAAAAATTCAGCCCTAACTTTTTCTTGGTAACGAAATGACAGACACAATTTGGAGATAGCGCCAACTGCTTATTTAGTTTACGAGGTTTTCAGGGTGTCACTGCTTATGACCACAGATGACCTTGGACCGCTAGCAAACTCGTAAGGTTCTCTCTCACTCTTAAAGTGAAAAATCTTTATTCAAAGTACTAAAAGTATCCATCAACCCTGTCTTGAAATATCGTGTTTTTGAATGCTTTTGGTCTTTAACCTCTGATGACCTCAAATGACCTCTGACCTCAAATGGATCTTGAATTTTGAAAAATCTTGGAAAATTTTGATTTTTTACCGCTGTTGAACCCAGATGACGATCTTAGGAATTCTTGGGAAATTTCTCTTTTGACCTCTGGTGACCCCATATGACAATCTTGGAAATTTTTGTAAAATTTTGCTTTTTGACTGCTGGTGACCCCAGATGACCTCTGACCTCCACCAAAAGGGTTCTTTATTGGACCATAAGGTATCTACATACCAAGTATAAAATCTATCCAAGCTTCCTGCCATGAGAAATCGTGTTAAGAAGGTTCTCAGAGTTTGACCCCGGTTACCCCAGATGACCTTTGACCTCCAATAAAAGCAAGAGGGCTCATCTTCTTACCATAACACATCCACATACCAAGAAGGAAATCTATTCAAGCTTCCTAACTGGAGAAATCGTGTTAACAAGGTTTTCAATGTTTGATCCCGGTGACCCCGATAACCTTTCATCTCCACCAAAAACCATCAGTCTAGGGGCGAATTTGAAAAAGAGCTCTAAAAATTGACTTACCCGGTACCGATTTGTAAAATATAGCGACTATGCTAAAACTATTGTTTATAATGTAATTTTAATTTTAGGTTGGTTGTCACTTTTTAAAAGTTCCCGAACATGCAAATTTTCAAGGTCAAAGGTCAAAATGGTCATTTTTTCAAATTTTAGTATTTTTAACACACTTTAATATGACGAGACTTATATGCTGTGAGTCAAATTGAACAATTTATACAGTCCTAAAGTCATAGGCGTATGAGCTGGGGGGGCAGGGGGAAAATGCCCCCCAGTCGATTTTTTTTCGGGCAGCGGTGGAATTTTGGAGCTGAACATGGGGAATTTTGAAGCTAAACATGGGAACTTCAGGAAAAGATGTGCATTGATTGATGATAGTATCCGACTATTAAACTCAATTTATATGCTGTTAAATTACATCCATCCAAACATACTGTAAGCGCGTGGCAGTGCGTCTCATTTCACTCGTTTTGCTCGAACTTGTATATTCTCCAAAATTCGGGCAAGTGCTATACTTTTCGGGCAGATTCGGTCTTGCCCCCCCCCCCAAGCGGAGGGGAGCCCATACGCCTATGCCTAAAGTGCTAAAAATGTAAAGAAAATAAAAGAATTATAAACTGTTTATAGAGTGTTTTCGTAGCCTTAACAAAGAAATTTGAATAACGGACTTAGACTCGTTGAACAGTCTGTTTTCAACACCTTTCAATTTCAGTTCTGGACCATTGGTGGAGAGTAAGAAGAAAAACGTCCAGAACAGTGGTGGCGTCGGGTGGGGGGCAGGGGTCATGGCCCCCCGTCGGGGAAATTTTAGGGTTTCGGGGAGCTACTATGCATACGATAAAATATGTAGTCCCTGACAACGGGCAGTCGCCCCAACGATTTACTTAATTTTGGTCTAAATTTGGGCAAATTCTTCAACAAACCCCCCAGATTTTCCAATTTCCTTCGTAAAAACCCAATTTTTTCAAATTTTTCGTGGTAAAAGCCCAACGTTTTCAATTTTTTCCATTAAGAGTTTGAAATTTTCGGCGTTCTTCGCGCGCCAAAATTTTACTTCAAACATCGTTTCGGCACTATATCGCCCTCATCGAGGCTTCGGGTTGCTGGCCCCTCGTCGGGGAGCTTGGTCCCCTGTCGGGCAAATCCTGGCGTCACCCCTGGTCCAGATAGAATCCCACGCGTTCTGTAAACTGTGGACGATTGATGTTTAAAACACAACCTTTGAATGTTTGTTTAGTTTCGAACATAGTTTTAAGGTCAAGGGTCATTAAAGGTCGCACCTTTTAAACTTCATCTGCATTTTACGTTTTTCCCCATAAGGACCCTTCACAAAATCATGTGACTTCAAACAACATATATTCAGATGTTTTAAAGCAACTTTGTCAGGGGTGATACCAGGTGGGGTGAGGAGGCCATGGCCCTTTCGAGAAAGGTTGAGGCCCTCGTCGGGAAAATTTTCTGATCTTTTTTTAGGGAGAATGAGTGTGTGCGATGAAGTTTTTAATCTCCGACAGCTACTGGTCGTCCTAACAGTTTAGTTGAGTCACGGTACTCTCAAAGATGGCTATTTTTCAAAATAAATTGCAAACCTAAACTTTTGCATTAACTTCAATATAAAACCAAATTTTTAAATTAATTTACTTCAATAAAAACACCAAATTATTGAAATTTCTCCACTAAAAGCTCCAAATTTGTGCCGCCCCAATAGCGCCGAAATATTTATTAACCATCCTTCCATGCAGTAATCCGTCGCTTTTGTCCTGGTTTTGGACCATGGCTTCCGCCCCTACCAATGTCGAGAACTTGCAATCCTTAAAATTAAGTAGGATGTAATAAAAATATTTATAGGCCTACCATGAATGGATGTGTAGAACCATTGCATTGATTAGATTAAATAAGCGAAATCACATAGCCTAACTAAATTAATTGACTTAACTATTTATTGAATACATTACGGTGTTTCTGTCATTGCAATAACTATTTGCCAACATGAACCATGTTGTAGCAATATCCTTTGCAAAAAAGTAGATATTTGTTTAAATGTTTTCGGACGTGATGGTAAATTCGCAGTTCTCAAAAAATGATTAGGTTGAGATGAATTCAATGAAGCTTGTAGAGGGGATGTTAATTCGGTAGAAACTCATATATGATCTAGCTTTCATTTTGGTAAAGTTATAAAGACAGTGTTTAGTAATCACAATAAGGGATTACGTGTTTAATTCCAGCCACATCTAGCATCGTGAGGCGGATATTTAGAAAACAGGTTCCTTTCTAAGGACTGATATTATGCTTTTTGTCTAGCACAATATACGTTTTTGTCGACAAATGATTGGAGGTAAGAAGCATTCAGCAAACTCGAGGGTTTTTGCCACCAATTATTCTTTTAGCCTGGCAACAAGCACATAAATTGGTTGGTTAAATCACGGGTGAACCAGATTTAGATATAGCCTGAATGCAACCATATGTTGACCACTCTGTTCGAAAATACAGTTTCATAACTTAAGAGGAGTGGAGGGACCCACAAACGTTAACGCCTGGGAGAAATTGTAGGAACAAAAATTACCTTTGCCTTTTACGTTAACACATTTCGTGCCTTGAAAATGATTTTCCCTCTTACAGTCTGGGAACTTTCTCGCCCTCTTCATCACGTTGTCTGGCTAAGGGCCTGGATGAAACTGGCTGTAAGAGGGTTTGGTGATTTGATTTTTCATATGCAGATTAATGAAGGCAGTTTCAATTAACAGGATACTCAAAATGCTTCTTTTTTATATGAAAAGCAAAGAATTTGTTAATTGTTTCCCGCTTTGACCCATTTAGGACAAGATTTTAGTGACACATTTTGAAGGTGGACCATTGTATTTATTACTCTCACATCTGATATGGGATTCGCCATTTTTATAATGAAAAAATTCAGCTGTTCATCACTACTTTTCCTACTTACAAAGTGCATTCAGGCGTTTGTAATGACCATTCTGATTTTTCGCCTTCGGAAGCACAACATGAAACCTGCCAGATGTATATTTTCCAACGCCATATAGTCTAGGGCTTTAATAAAAGTATGGTCAGAAACCTCGTCTATATGAGAAAATCTTAATTTGTTACCCTTTCCAAATATGGTTTATAAATTTGACTAGTCTGCACATAGCTGACAGGGTTTTTTGTTTAGCCTTTCGCTACGGTTACCCAGAGTGGCAGAAGTTAAAGAGAGCCGCTATGCAGGTAAACATTCGTCAGATCAATTTTATCCAAGAAGAGCATTATATTGCAATGTAGAACTTATAACGATCCATAGGCGTAGGAAGCTTTTCACGTCTGGGGGGGGGGCTGAATCTTGTTTCGGATCGCCGCCCTGGAGAGGGGTCTAAGGGGAGGGGTTTGGTCCCCCTCCCTCGTGGAACATTTTTGGGTATTTAAGGGGCCTCAGATGCAATTTGGTGCAACATTTTGGACAAACTTTAAGGAAAATTACTGCAAATTTTTGACATTTCTTACAGAAGAGACAAATAAGGGGTTTTTGCCCTTGGATCGTGGGGGGGGGCGGAAGCACACTTCAGCCCCCTCACATTTTTGACAGGGGCCCCCAGTCCCCCCACTTCCTACGCCTATGTAATGATCCTACCATGTCTTTATTGGGAGACGCTTTATCTCCACGTGATAAAATATGCAAAAGATGCATTAAAATATCATATCGTGTAAATTTGTAATGGGAAAAACTAAAAAAAAAAAATAATAATGAAAATATTCAATGAAACCATAGTAAATATTAATAATTAAGGGTTTTATGCATTGATTGGAGTTCAGGGATGTTTATTGTAAATTATTCAAAATATTTAACACACTAGACTCAAGGTAAAGCCTCCCCAGAAGGTGAAGTACACATGTATAGTACCAAGATTGTTGAAATTTGGGTGAAAATAGACTCGTGACCTTTGACCCTCCTAATTACCATGTTCAGGTAAATTTAAAAGGTGACAACCAACAGAAAATGAAAGCTGACATCCTAAGGAACATTTTAAGGGTAGGTGTCAACTTTTACAAAGTTGTACCGGATGGGTAGAAAATTTTCAGACTTCGCCGCTAGTCTACATGGGGTCCTTCCTCTTAACATGAAAAATGTACATACCAAATATGAAAAGTGCCTGTCATTGCTATCTTGAGATACCGTGTTTACAAGCCATTTATAAGGTTTTCGCAGTTTAACCTCCAGTGACCTCAGATGAAATTTGACCACCAAAACATATAGGGTTCTTTCTTACATTTTAACAAATCTACAAACCAAGCACGAAAAGCATTATTGCTATCTTGAGATATATCATGTTTACAAGGTTTTCGGTTTTTGACCGCTGGTGACATCAAATGACCTTTGACTTCCACCAAAACAATAGGGTTCTTTCTGTTAACATGAGAAATCTATATACTAAAGCTGAAAAGTGTCCGTCATTGCTTTTTTGAGATATTGTGTTTCCAAGCCAAGTGTCACATACACACACACGCACACAAACACACACACGATGTCACCATCGCATAGGTTCCTTGCCTGCCTTCGGCAAGGATCAAAAACAGGAGTGAGGTTCTTCCCTCCTATAATTCGACGATAATGCTCTGTCCAAAGTTTTAATTAATACGCTACAATTTCGACGGAGTCTTTCGGAGGCTTTCTGGTGAGACAATCGACTCATCTGGCTTTCCCCTTTTAGCTGTGACGCTGAGTTACAATGCATGACATACTTAATTTTTGTTGTTTCACGAATTTGAAAGCCATGTGCGGAATTTCTATGAGGGGTCTAAAGACTTCTATTTTTCGTGCTCAAACGCTACTTTTTTATCGAAATGTCGGTGTGCACTCAGTATATTGCAATCATAAATTGAAAAAGGCCAAAGACTGGGAATTAAAATATGGGAAAAGGGTAAGTTTCAGGTTACTCACATTTAAATACTAACAGTGTGATCACACCGCCTGTCAACAGAACAGCTGCCACAAGAAACACCCCCAAAAAGACGAGGCTACTTGACGTGGAATTAGGATTGTTTGTTGATTCAACGGTATCTGAAAGATTAAATGTTTTTAAAACTACAATATCAATACTGTGACTAGAAAGAAGTAAAGCTTACATTAACGACAATAGTGAATCTGTCTTTATTATCTGTATCTATTTTGTTGCGTAGTAATACTCATTCGAAGTATCAGCTGGCAAAAAAAAAAAAAAAAAAAAAAAAACCGTTTGCCACTGTGGATAATATTATTTGAAATAAATGTTTCATCCTTCAAATACATTTTTAAGAACCTCATGCAGACCAATGAAGCAACAGATTGCAATAGTGTAGCCTTCATCACACACATACACACTCACAGACAGGCAGGAAGGTGGGCGGGTCTGCGGGCACGCACTCATCCGCATACATACATGCATGCATGCATACATACATGTCCTCAGCAGAAGGCGTTGGGCAGTTCAACATAAGTACAGTTTTTTGCCCAAGTCGCCCAAAAGACTGCTGTGTTTTAAATTAAGGAAAAGCGAGAATCTCAACTGTCTGGAAAGAATAAAATGGACTTTCAAGGTGGCTACAAGAGAATTATCAGAATCAAGTGTCTTCTCAAGAAAACTTCATCATAACATGTGCAAACTTTTGAAGTAAACTGTATACGTTACGTGAAATATCAAAACAGATTTGAGTATTAAGAATAACATACCAGTTGTCACCAAAATGTCTACCTTTGTTGAAAGGTCAAACAAATCAAAGTTTTGGCCTGCAACTCTGCATTCAACAATAAATCTGCTGCCCGAAGACTTTTCAATCGAAATCTGGGTTGTCATGATAACATCGAATGTTTCTCCATTAGTCTTAACGTTTGTCTTTTCGTTGAGGAACGTAATAACAGCGGAAGTTGCGTCATGGATTTGACTCCATTCTAGCTCCACCTCTGGACGTATTCCATTAATAGAGCACGTCAGACTCCCTCCAGTTTCTATTATTAGCGAACAGTAGTGTGTATCCTCACATCCGTGCACTACTGGGCTCGGAGGATCTGGAACAACTGGGAATAAAAGTTCAAAGTTTTATAAATTGCTCTTAAATAAAGCCTAATATTGAAGCCTTCTCTAATGTCTAATTAGCAAATTAGAAGTTAGCAAAAATTAAAGTTTTGCAGGTATAAACTTTCTTTTCACATAACGAATGGTCATTTAAGATGTTATACCTTACATGGCAGGTATTACTATAAGCTAACCGTTTACTTCTTTATCTATCGTGTCATCCCAAAAGGCGTTTTGGTCATGAAGTATATTCTAAAGGAAATGCGGCATATTGCAACGTAAAAAATGACACGGCTGATAATACAAACCGTAGAATCACTCACTGTAAAGAAAAACATTATAAACAATAAATGCGTCCGTTTTCCCGTCGCTGTAAATACAAACATATTTTCCCTCGTGTCTCACATCAACGTTACTGACAATCAAGGCTCCTTCCTCGTCTGTTTTGACATCCTCATGGAAAGTCTTTTCAGTTGTATTTTGAACAAAAAGTGTAACAACCTGCTCTTCGTATTCATCTCCATTTTGTGTTATTTTCTTCCAGACAAGAAAGATAATGCTATCATCTTTGGAACAGCCTAATATCATCTCCGAGTCATGCATAAAATGTTTGGTGATCGACACACCAGTGGAATAGTTTCTGCTTCCTCTCTCGGTTATAATAAATGATTCAGAGTACAGTAGTAACGGCGGTAAGGTGGTAGCCTTGCAAACATATAGAACCAAATACGGCGGTTGAAGTAACTGCCCACGTATTGTAACGCGCGAAGTATACTTCACTGTATCGTTTGTAACATATATTGTAGATGGGATCTCTTGATCGCCTGATGTACTCCTAATAGCCCAGGTAAGTTCAACCATTGGTCGCGAATCTTTTACAACGCAGCTCAGGTCAGAACTTTGACTCAGTTGCATGAAACACAAGCGATCTTCCTTTTCACAGTTACTGATGGAAGGAAAACCATGAGATGGCCGGACTGTAGATAAAGTTACAGATAAGATAGTATTACAAACATAAGTCGTTTCATGTATAGTTAGCGATTTGATATTTCATTGTCGTGTTTGTTTCCAAACAAACGTTTTTTCGTCATCGTTCATGGGGAAACATCTCCCCATTTTTGAAAGTGAAGGGGACATCACATCATTTTCCCCTCCACTTTTCCCAGAACAAAAATAGCAGGTACATTTAGATTCAATAGCTTACACCAGAAAGCAAAAAGGCTTTGTGATTCCTTGCCGAATGGGGATGCTTTGTTGCACTGAAGTTTATCCCTCAATTTTATCTTTCTCCCATACTGAACAAAAAAGAAAAAAGGAAGCGTCTTGGAAGGGATTCAACCTCCAATGCATCTTGAATCTTGGAAATTCTTGGGAAATTTTGCTTTTTTACCTCTGATGACCCCATATAACGATCTTGGGAATCGTAAGAAATTTTTGCTTTTTGATCTCTGGTAATTTGACCTCGACCAAAAACAAAAGGGTTCTTTCTTGGACCCTAAGGCATCCACGTACCACGTATGAAATCTATCCGAGCTTTTTATCTGGAGATACCGTTTTAACAAGGTTTTCAGTGTTTGGCCCCCGTGACCCCAGATGACCTTTGACTTCCATCAAAAACAGTGGGCTTCTTTTCTCACCATAACACATCCACACACTACGTATTCAATCTATCCAAGCTTCCTACTTGAGATGTGTTGACAGTGTTTTTAGAGTTTGACCCCGAGGACCCCAAATAACCTTTCACCTTTACCAAAAACAATAGATTCTTTCTCTCAACATGACAAATCTACATACCAAATATAAAAAGTGTGTGTCATTGCTGTTTTGAGATATCAGGTTTACAAGCCATTCACAACGTTTTCGCCGTTTAACCTCCGGTGACCTAAGATGACCTTTTGACCACCACCAAGACAACATTGTTCTTTTTTACATCATGACAAATCTACATAATAAATATGAAAAGTGTCCGTCATTGCTTCCTTGAGATATCATGTTTACAAGGTTTTTCGTTTTTACTTCTGGTGACCTAAGATGACCTTAGACTTGAACCAAAAACAATAAGGTTCTTCCTCTCAACATGACAAATTGATTACCAAATATGTAAAGTGTCCGCCTTTGCTATCTTGGGATATCGTGTTTACAAGCCATTTACAAGCTTTTCACAGTTTAGCCTCTGGTGACCTCAAATGACATTTGACTCTACAAAAACAATAGCGTTCTTCCTCTTGACATGAAAAATCTGTATACAAAATATGAAAAGTGTCGGTCATTGCTATCTTGAGATATCGTGTTTACAAGCTAAGTGTCACATACACACACGGACCCACACATACACACACACGACATCACCATCGCATAGATTCCTTGCCTGCCTTCGGTAAGGAATCAGAATAGCTGACTGAGTAAAATCAAGCTCAAAATGGTGAAAACTGCAACTAAATGGTTTAAAACGGTGGCATAATGCCTCATATTACACCTCATATCCTATAAAATCCAATATTAAAGTTGCTAGGGCTCGGCGGTTTACGCTTGGATTTTTTTCGTGAAGGTTGTGTCCTCCACTTTTGGGAATGTGTTGACGCTCTTGCCATTGTTAAATGTAGAATATATATATATATATATATATATATATATAGGTAGGTAAAAATGAAGTAGTAAATAGTGCTAAAAGTTTGTGAAAAATTCCACGACGTTTCGGGTTTAAACCCTTCATCAGGTGGCAAAAATGCATCTGATCGTTGACACGGCCAAACGTACAATTTTAAAAAAACACAATAAAATTGGGCACGGTAAACCTCGGCTAGGAAAACTGACAGTGTTAAGTGGTTACCACAAGTCAAAAAAATGCAGGAATTGCTGCGTTATAACAGTTCAAGTCTAACGTTCAGACCATGTGGGGACAGGGTTCCAAGTTTCCTAGCTGCCGAAAACCGCCTAATCATGAAACTTGGAACCCTGTCCCCACATGGTCTGAACGTTAGACTTGAACTGTTATAACGCAGCAATTCCTGCATTTTTTTGACTTGTGGTAACCACTTAACACTGTCAGTTTTCCTAGCCGAGGTTTACCGTGCCCAATTTTATTGTGTTTTTTTAAAATTGTACGTTTGGCCGTGTCAACGATCAGATGCATTTTTGCCACCTGATGAAGGGTTTAAACCCGAAACGTCGTGGAATTTTTCACAAACTTTTAGCACTATTTACTACTTCATTTTTACCTACCTACTTCATAAGTGCTACGCAGTACTTTGACCTTATATATATATATATATATATATATATATATATATATATATATATATATAGCACAATGAGGTAACAAGAAGAGACAATTGAGTCACAAGGGGTATTTGTAGCCTGTAGTCTCTTCTGAAAATCACGAGCCGTGTTAACTTAGTGGTTTTTAGACGCTGCCCGAAAAGCAACTGATGGCGGGTTCAAACCCTCGGTGCGGTTCAATTTTCTCTCTGGTATTTTCTTTCAACCTTTCCTTCTTTGATAAGGGCTATGCTCTATCTTAGGACTGGGTTCAATTCTGGTCGAATCTAATACTATTTACACCTTCGACCTTGTTCACAAACACTTAGCACTATTTATACTTCTTTTTTGACCTATATACATATATCATAATACATAATACCATGTACAATAAAGTACCTCACTCTGGGGGCTAATTTGTGGACGTCACATCCATGTACGCATATATATATATATATATATATATATATATATATATATATATATATATATATATATATATATATATACACATATATACGCAAAGTTTTTCCTCTTCGTCACCTCCAAAGATCTGTTAAATTCTCTTGAAAGTTATATGCTAGTGACAAGAAAAGTCTATGCGTTTTATTTTTAATATTCCTTATTTTTGCGACAATCGTAGTCAGTTCTTTCTGAAAGGTAAATAATAAAACCTAGATTGCGACTGGAAGGTTTGATAACCGATAAAGTGAGACATAGGTCTATAACATCCAACCATTTTACCTATGAACGGACCTCTCGAAAGAGACAAAATTAAATTCTGTTGACAGATTGGCGACCTGCCAGAAGGTGTAATTTTATGGTTGTAGGTTTCTTATTTGATTGATACTGTTCAAAAAAGTAATATACTTACCCTTAAGATCCAATTGTCTTTCAAAGGTGGACTATCTCACATCATACCCTTGGCATATCACATTGTCACACGTAAAAATGCCACGTAGTATTTCATTTCAGAGTCAAATACCAACCAGGCACATATCACAGTCACATATTACACCGTCGCGTATCACATCAAACGTAACACATCACACATGGACATTTCTCAAAGTTGGATTTCACAGTCACACAACAAACAGGTACATATCACATTGCCACATATTTCACAGTCAACACATCACACAGTCACATATCTCAGTGTCTCATTTCACTATCACATACCACGTAGCCACACATCACACTGTCACATTTCACATTGTTACATATAACAGTTACATGTCGTACAGTTACACATTACACATTCAGATATCACAGTGTCCTCATTTCACAACCACATGGCAAAAAAGAACTTATCACACTGCCGTATATTACACTGTTAAATATAATACGATACACATCACACAGGCACATATCTCAGTTTCTCATTTCACAGTCACATACCTCATAATCACATATTAAACTATCACATATTACACATTTACATATCCCACCCTCATATATATTGAAGTGTCTCATATCACAGTCACATGTTACGCATGTGTATATCGCACTGTCAAGTATCACACTGTTAAATATTGCGCAGTTACACATCGCACACTCCATTTCTCAGCCTCTCTTCACCGCCACATACTACACAGGCAAATATCACATTGTCACATAATTACACAGCATATCACACAGTTACAATCCACACAGTCACACATTACACAGTCACATATCTAAATGCCACATTGTCCTATATCAATCTGGTGTCTGTAAGTAACGAACTTCTTTGGGGTTCAGCGTGTCTAATAGTCTTTTAGACTGAAACAGTAAAAAACTTAATTGTTATTCACTGCTGCGTCATGTATCACTGCGTCAGTAAAAAGTATGTTTTAAACTAAGGCAGACACGGTTGAATATTCATTCATAAATACTTTTTGAGAATGCTGGCCTCTGATTGGTCAGTTACCCATGTTCTAAATCAGTGTAGAGACATAGGGTGTATGGAGAGCAAGGGAGCGATCAACATGTTCGGACGGTAGACACAGTATGCATGTACTAGCCCGGCATTGGACTATTTATAGACGAACAAAACTAGGTACAATGGTACCAATATTGGAATTTTTTGTTCCTTTCACTGTTATCGTTGAAACTAAATATGCTTAGATTGACTTTTGACTAATGATGCATGCCTGTTTAGGCAAATAATCAGTTCCTACTGGCGACATTCCTGGCTCTTCAAGAGAAAACTAGCGCAGGCCGGGGAATATCACCGTGGATAGGCTCCCAGTCTAACGTAGTAAAGTGTGTCAAAACATCGTCTGCTTGTTTTGGTACATTGTTGATAAGCAGAAATTATACAGCACTTCTTAACTCTCGAAGACCTTTCTCTGACTCAGACGAAAAAAAGCGATTTGCCAAATTTTTGGTCTCAGTTTTGATCGAAGTGATCTTGATAATATGATGTCATCCAGAAGGAGATTACAGACAGTAGGCCTAATAATTATCCTGATTTCTTGAGGCCTTTTACCAGTCATTGGTGAAGGCGATCTGTATAATTGTTGTCATCAAAGACACTTGGCATGCACACCCTAAAGCGCTCCTGCACTTAGGCTAGGCCTACAGAGAATTAGGCTAGGCAAAGAAGAGAACTAAGGACTCACACTAACCTCAAAAAGTCATCTTTCAGTTCCAAAAGGATAACGTTGGCCATGTATTTTGCACTAAAATTTTGAGAAAGCACCAAAAACCATCCAGAAGATTTCAGGTGTGCCTTTCAACCTAACGTTATAGCCCATAACTTTTCTAATGTAGGGCCTAAGCCACTCCGGTTTCGATCGAAAGACAGTAACGTTAGGTTATTTGATATTGTCAGGGCACAGATGCACATCAACTTTAATTCCATATCTTTTAACGTTGGAGACTCCTCCGTATCGCAAAAGTGAGATATGTCCGATTGCTTGCAAATAAAATGGCAATCTCAGATCAAGTGCATTAGTCTTCAAACTATAACGTTACTGTTTCAACGTTTGAAAACAACGTAACGCTAGTTAGGTTAGGCCTAACGTATCCTACTTCTTTTCAACAACGTAGTATTACTATTAGTAAAGCCCAGCGTTTAAGGTCGAACGTCACCATGAGCAACAGCACCAAAACTGTTACAGATCCCCAAGCTGGGATGTTCTCTACTGTAAATGTAATTTCAGTCGAACTGCCAACGTCTGTATACTACCAATTCGTCAAAGTAAATTGAACAGAAATCTTCATTTCAAATATGAGCTCGCTCGAAATAATCCAAAAAATGCTCAGTGGAAAAGGACAAGTTTTCTTGTATAAATATGACAGCCTCAGTGTTAACAAAGCTAGTATGCAGATATGCGTATATACGCCGCACGTATACTGCTATATGTATAGGTCGTACACTGCACGTAGCTAGCAGGCGGCTCATACTCGATGTCAGAGTTAATTTCGTGTAGCGAAACCTGCATAACTTTTGGCAGCTTGGGAGAATAATTCATGATCAATGACAAATTCTTAAAAAGAAAGCTTTTTCGCCAATTAGTGTCTCCAAAATTAAAGTATTTATGAATGGCAATAAAGTCATGGTGCCCATGTCTCTATATCAGATTCGAAGAGGCTATGACGTCACGCACATAGGCAGAGACCCTCGGCTGCGCCTCGGGTCTCTCAGCCCACATGCGTGACGTCATAGCCTGTTCGAATCTGATATAGAAACATGGGCACCATTGACTTTATTCCCTAAGTACAATATTTTTTAAACTAGGGCAGCCACGATTGAATATTTAAATGGTGTGTTCCAACTGACCTGTAGTAACAACATCTACAATATGTGGTGTAGGGTGGTCATCCCTCGTATTCAGTTTTACTACTGAAAATTCATGATGGTGATAAATCGTCACGTGGTTTATAATGAGTGAACCATTTGGATGAACGTCAAATTCGCCGGATATAAACCCCGGTCCACTTCTTGCAGATCCTTTCAAGTTTAAAATTGGCTCCTCGGTGACAGTATCTGTTGAATTGTACCAATACAATCCAAAGAATCCTTCCATAAAGGAACACTGAATGATTCCAGTTTCATCCAATTCAAGGTACTGTGGTGATTGGCATCCTTCATACCCACTAACGTGTGCTGTGTGAGAGAAATATGTGTCTTTGTAATTAAACATTTGGCGCAAACGTTTAATCAGTATTTTAAAACTTGATGACGGCAACATTACTGAAAAATGAAGTGAGAAGACTCCTCTAAAACAATCGTAACACCCATACTATTATTGCTACTTAGTATTACTTACCGCCAAGGTATATAATAAGCCAAATGAAACAGCCAATAGTTGTAAACCAATCCATCAAAGAGCTTTCACTGAGCCAAGCTTGAAATAGAAGCATAATACAGTACACCAGTGAGATCAAAGTACCGTGCTTTAGATTTATGTGTCCTTTAAATCTCCACAGTATACTCGCATTTAACAGTTGTATATCTATCAATATTTGGACAGGATAAATCTTTTTTTCAATTGATTTGAGGAAATCTTCTAAACTAATTCAATCCCTAAAGTTACGATTCATGTGCTGCCACAGTTACAGTTAATTTCTAGCTTAAAACACAGCATGATCGCTTAATTTGACTTTTGAGTCAGTAAGGCATATGAAAACGACCGCCTAATACTTTTGCAATCTAAACGTAATTACATTCACTTAAATTTACTTTTCAGTTTTGTGAGCTTCTCTCAGATTTTTGGATATTTTATAAACAATTAAGGAATCTTCATGAAAGGAAGTTAGGTCTCCAGATGCTGGTGAGTATAATAGATAGAAACTGTAATCGACTCCTCTGACCAACGATCGATTTGGGTGACATTATGCAAAGTGTTACAAAGTCCGGCAAGCTTAGACAAGTGGTTTCCATTACGAAAACCTTTTTGGTAGTCAAAATTGACGAAATCCAAAGAATTGAAAAGTATGCCAATATAAACAATTTCGAATGCAATGTTAAGTTGCAAACTAGTGAGAGGAACAACAGAAAGTCATAGTTTTACAGTAGATGCAAATTTGGTTGAATAAATACTTTTAGAGGCATTGACTTTATGCATATTAATACCTTGCAAAACAGTTTTTTTCAATAATTTATGACATCCGGTACACATAAACATGCACAACCGTACCGATACATAAATACAAACCGTTTGGATAATAAAACTCAGTCCTCAGCCAAAGAAGTACTTATCCGACGGAATCATCTCACGAACTGGATTTGAAAACAGAGAGGTTAGATTTTACCTTAACCTGTGTAAGTTAAAACTTAATTGCGCTGCAGCTATGGGTTAGCTAAATTCAATGCAGGTGCCCCTCATGCGATCTCAAGTGCAGCGTGTGTGTTTATTCAAGCAGAAATTTCAGCCATCAACTGTGTAAAGCAAACATAACAAGGATTAAAGTCCAACGAACTGCAATATGGTTTTGCTTTGTTGGGAAGATCTGAGAGAATAATAATTTAGAAATAGGTAAATAATCTAACTCTACCTTTCTGAGGCAGACATTCGTTACTAGATTGCGTACACACAGGGTTCAGAATATGGCAGATAAACATAGGTCGGCAAATGTTATGTGAGTAAGGATGATCTCTGTCTGCTACAGTTTGGGCGTCTCAGATAATTATGTTGTAGAATGCTCAATGTACAACATCTTTGATTTTAGTGAAATTAAGGGTAAAATTACAAACAAGTATTGTAAACTGATTGAAGGGATGATCACATGTTCCAAGGGGAACATTAAGGATACATTAGTTTTATTTTGAAAGGAAAATGTGAAATATTAACTGACAAATTAGTACAGATTAAAACTTACTTCTAAAAAAAAAAAAAAAAAAAAAAAAAATCGGCTAAAATAAAATCCCACCGAAACTTCACACAGCAGTAACTTACCTGATGAGGGCGTAAATAGCATGGGCTGTGTGATATCAGGAATTCAACTGGAAAAGTGAAAGAGATGAAATGAAATTGGTGAAATTATACCCAGCTGCTAAACTTGATGCCGGCTACTGACTCTCATAAACGATTGACAAAATTATGGGAAAATGAGGTTTCTTTAGCACTGCCAACACTTTTCCCGTGTTTTGTATTGTTTTTACCCTTCAACACGCTCTCCAGTTTTGGCTACGTCCAAGCTCGTCATAAATAAAACATCTTCAAAGTTACTCTTAACTACCCTTTCATTCGTTGCTTCCCTTCGTCACGCCCTAAACCCTTCTTTCACAATGGATAAATAGGTGCCATCCTCCTATATATACAAATAAAATAAAGGTTTTACAGTATTAGAAAGATTACGAGGTGAGTAGGGCCGGGTATTTGCTTTCCCCTCTACAAGCAGAAACATTTCTTCGCAGTTTTAATCAATTAATTAAGTGTGGTACACTTCTGTAGAACACGGAGAGCTCTTTGTTTAAGGCGGAATTTCCTAAAATCAGATCTCCAGTACACTTTGAGGGACCCATTACAAAACCCTATTGATCTGAAACACAACAGTTGGTACATCGATTTATTTCTAAAGGATGGTAAAAACTTAATAAGGGGCCCTTCACTATGCACTAATTAAAATTTAAGAACTTGTAATGATTTTCCCTGGAACTGACAAATTTTCAAGGAATGAAAAAAGACCTAGCTCTATCCCCTCACTTTTCAGAACGTCTACCTTAAGAAGGTACAGACGGAACCAGTTTAAAATTGAAACAAAAAGGAGTTGGTCTATCTCTTTGTAAGCATATGTCTTTCAATATGATAACAACAATGGAATCGTCTACATCACCAATGATGCTAATGTGTACAAAAAAATGTCTACACCTTTGACCTTTACCACTGGAGGTCTACTAGACGCAATTTCCCTCCATGGGTCAGCTCTTCACCCGGTTTGGAAAAATCGGTTATCCCTGTCGGGGAGCTTCATCTTAGTGTAATGTCATCTTGACATTATAGCTAAAAACGTTTGATAAAATTTGACCTTGGACCTCTTACTTTTAGCCTTTAGTTCAGGGGTCTGCAAAACACTTCCCACCTCTCTTTTGAAGCAAAAAGTGCACATTTGACCTTCTATCAAGTGATCTTTGACCTCTGTTTCGATGGCAACAACACATTTTGTTAGAGGCTGTCATCCCTATTACATGTGTAAAGATTCATGTCAGTGCAATATTCCTTTCGGAATTAAAGCTAAAACGGATTTTAGCACAAGTTTACCTTTGGCCTTCACTTCCAGGCCTGCCAGACAATATCCCATCCTGGGGTACCTCCAGTCGAATTTCAAGAGAATCAGTCCGGCCCCTAGGAGGAGTTCGTGACACAAATGTTCGCCTAACAATGTACACCTTCACTTCCCTTCAAGTGACCTCAGTTACCATGGCAACCACATATTTTGACAGGTTCGGACATCTTTATTACAAGTCCCATGTCACTGAGATGTTTTCTTTTGAAAATACGTTATAAATTGGTTTTCACAAGGGTCGGCCACACAGACACACACCCACTCCCACACACACACTTACGGACATGTGACTCTTCCCTCAGTTATGGACTTCCTAGTCACCTTGGGGTGCCCTACATGGCTTAGCCCTGTACACTAGTAATTTGGGTAAATTAACTGTTACCATAGCAACGGTTGCTATTTCTATTGGCATTGCCTCATACAGCCTAACTGACACAGTCACTACAATATTTCATTATCTTTATGGAGTATTTAGTAATTGTCACATGTAGGAAATGGTATATCAACCGTAACACTGTTGGATCAAACCATAAGTTATATGCAAGTTTTGAACAAATGTCCTTGATACAACAATGGTAATACTAGCAACCTAACTAAAGAATACCAATTCAAAGTTTGGTCACTGCTCCTCCCTAATTAAACCAACCAGTACTGTTGAAAACTTTGGGATATTATGATATTATTTTGGCTTCGTCATAGCAGCTGAATGACTGTTTTACGCTGAATGCGTACTAAGCTCTCAGAGTTTCTTCGAATTATTGTCAAGTAATAAAAACAGATACTACCACGATAAGAGGGGTACGGTTCAGTGTGCAGAGACCCTCCTTAAAACCTTCTAGAAAGAGGTTTGAGCGATGTCTGTTACACATTTGAGAAGGGACAACCCGATTCTACCTTTCTCAGACAGTTGTCTATCACTGTCACACTCTGAAAGGTTATGATGACATTACGAGTAGCAACCGAGAAACTTTCAAAGTACCGGTAATGTGGCTGAAGTAGTTTTAACTTTTAACTATCAGAAAGGAAAATAAAATAAAAAATCTAAATTCTTCCCTTACTTGTAAACATTAGGTTATATTTGTTAAACTTACATAATACAGAGATAAATGGATATCTCTCTTGAGAAGATATTCGCATAAGTTTATTTGTAAAGTACCTTACCTTTTAGGATAACGGCTGCTTCACAATCATCGCGAAGCAACATGTTAGTTTGAGGAATTTGGACATATCAATGAGAACGAATTTGCACAACGATTGCGTGCCCTCTGTGTAAACTCCTTTTACATTGTGTAGCAGTGACCTTCCCCTTTTCCCCAAATGACGAAACAACCCTTTTCAAGTTATGGTTTAAAGATTTTGCCCCTCTAAAGTTGTAAAGGTGAAAGCGACACCGCATTATTTTCCAGGGATTCCACAACATCATAAACATTCAATATACAGACGATTCGTAAGAAAGAAATAAATGCAAATAAATATGGTTAACTAATAACAAGCCTTTCAAAATACCTACAATTTCGTACTTTATACTTAATAACTACGTCAGTGTAATCTTTTTAAATGAAGATGAAATGTTCCTTTTATAATATTTGTAATAACCACACGATAGTTCATACGAAACCGAAGGAGTACACGTCTGAAATTTCCATGTGTAACAATTATGAAAAGCCTGTGAACCGAGTAACTACTTCAAGACTATAAGAACAGAATACTATCCACAGTAAGAGTTAGTTATAGAGGTCCATAAGTGTTACTGATAACGTTTCATGAAATTGTCAAAGGCAAATAACAGTAAAATTTACCCGAAACTTACACAATCATAAACAAAATGGCGGACATGCAAGTTTTAACATAACTCAACCATCTGTAAATGAACAACATATAGAGGGTTACATGTGACAAGCGGTCTATTGATTTGCACTTTGAACTTGACACTATATTCTGCAAACTTGCCGCTTACTCGGTATGCGATGCACAAAATACATATCTTATGAGTATAAGAACACTGTGTGTAATCATATTGTAGCAGTATCATGCAAACTGAAAAGAGAAAAAAAAAAGAATTAGGATTCGAGATCGGCGTCTGGTATTTGAAACGACTACTCTGTTCAAAGTTTTTCTACTGGCGCCACTCTAGAACCAAAAGTACTATTTTAACCGTTAATAGTAGCCAGTGTGACAGCGTCAGTGGCACCGGCACAGGGAGCATGGGGGCATGACCCCAATTGAGTTCAGAAAATTTTTTTGAAAATTTTAAAATGATCCTAAAAGGCGTTTAAGCTATAGATTCTGTAGGGGTAGGGTGAGGTGTGTTTTTGACCGAGTGATGGATCTATTGTAATCATTTCTATTATAAATGGTTCTCCAACAAACAGAATTTTCTCAAATCCTTCACAAACAGTAAAAATTTTCGCGCGCTCCGCGCGTTTCAAACTTTACATCAATGTTGTTCTTATCAATATTTTCCAGTAACAACTCCCGGGAAGCACAGCAACACAACCTGCAAGTTGTTTACGAATTCTGAGGTAAAAGACTGCCTTTTTGATTGGAAATATAGGTTTTGGGGGATATGTAAGTGTCTCGATGCATAGCCTGAATACAGGTTTTGTCGTGAAAATCTTATTTTAATGAAAATTTATTCTGATCACAACACCTTTCAAAAAACAGAGGTAGATGTTTAACCTCCGTAAGAGGCCTTGCATTGATATAGGATCTTTCAATCTAATTTGTAGTATGTGTAAGGTTGAAAGTTCGTATTTGCCGTTACACATTTTTACCGAGAGACCGAAACGAGATAGTGGCTTGCCCATACCTATTTACTACTGTGCTCGTTAATCCCCTATGTCCAACCCTCCAATCACGATGTGAATTCTGAAGAGATACGATAAACTTCATTTCCTAACGGGCTGTTGCCCTACCTTAATTATAACCTACGTATAGGTCGACGTGCAACTACTGTAGGATGTCAAGTATAGATTTAAGTCAAGGCATTAAAAGATAATTTAAGCTACAATCCTCGACAAAAGTATATTGGACAAACCCCGTTCCCCGTATCAATGTTGAAGTTTCAGAACATCCTGGGCTGCCGCAACATTGAATAGGGGAATAGGGTGCCGATAGGGGCATGGTGATTTCCTCGTTGCCTATTTTGCTTGTTTTTTCCCATCTTTTTGTCGAGGATTGTCTAAGACCTGTACAAAGGTATGAAGAGAATTTTACCGTCTTAGGCAACGCGTAACAATGCGTGAAAAAGTTGAGTATTTTGAAGGGAGTGTTTGTTTCTATGACAAATACCATGGTGTACGCATACTGAAGAAGGAATTGCTGAATGGTAATATAATAAAAGCCGCTTTTAAAAACATCAAAGGGAAGAAGTGTAACATATTCAGTGTTATACTAACAGGTGCGTGATCAGGTTTTTGGTGGAGGGGGGGGGTCAAAGTCGACTCATCGTGGCATTTTGAAACATCAGTCAAGAAATAAAGGTTTTTTCCGTGACGTCAGCGCGTTTCAATTTGGCATACTGGCCGCCACTGTTCATGAGCAAAATACTACCATGCAGCTAGAATTCAATCGTTAGGCTCGTTAGAGCCAAAGTTCCCCGGGAAAAGGTCATTTTCCCGGGTGAAAAATATAGACGTATTAAGTCACCTGATGGCTAAATCTTCCAATTGACTTCTAGCCTCATGAGAATCTTAGTTACGATTGTTATACACTGGGCGCCTGGCCGTCAAAACACAGAGACGCGCGAACGCGGTGACGTCAGTGAAAAACCTCTATAGACTAGTACAATTACACAATTTCTACCAACTACAGACCCTGACTTGTAATATTACCTTATGGTGATCTAAGCTTTTCGTATGCTGCGCCCCATTTGTGGAACGCCCTCTCACCAATATTGTAATGTATTGATCAACTCAAACTTTTCCAATACAATCTTAAAAATCGTCCTCTTCTTTTTGTTATTAATGTTTGTATTCATCACTTTCAGACACTGGATCAAACTCGGATGGAATTATCATCATCATCATCGTCGTTGTCGTCCTCATCGTCGTCGTCGTCGTTGTTGTTGTTGTTGTTCTTCTTCTTCTTCTTTTTCTTCTTCTTCTTCTTCTTCTTCTTCTTCTTCTTCTTCTTCTTCTTCTTCTTCTTAACTGCGAGCTATGATAACAAAAGATTGTATGACCAAAGCACTGATTCTTAGAAAACATGCACATGATTAAGTTTAAGCTGTAGTTTGGATTTATTTTCTAGTATTTCATTCAGGATGATATGGTAATGATATCAATAAAATAGAAGAAATTTACAATGGCTGCTGAAAAATGATAAAGAAACTTTTACTTATTCATGCAAGTTCTTTCTGTAAATCCATGGAATCAGAATAAAAGTGTCCTCAACCAACACAATCAGCTTCAGCTACAGTAGTCATTCTTACAGATCTTGTGAACACTCATCATGTAATACATTGAAAAATATAAGTAGCATTAGTAAGCCAACACGTGGTAATTACACCTTGTTTAAAATATCAATTAGGAGTAGAACCATTTACTGTAGACAATAGAATAGCACATGGAATAGCTAGTGGTTCTATTTATGTCAGTGACTCATCCAATACAACAGTAGATGATGTCTATGGGGACCATCCAAGCCTGCAAACAAGGGGAGGGGGGGCCTAGGGGGCGGCTCCATGTACAAAAAATTTTTCACTCCCCTAGAGTTAGTTAGTTAGATGAGGTTTAACGTCCCAGTTTCCAACCAATTGGTTCAAGTCGAGACGACCACGGCCTTTTTTCCAGTTGTGGCTCACTGGCTTGTTTTCCCTACTCCATTGCCTATGCTCAGCACCAAGCACAAAGGCAGTAGGTTCCATTTTTAAAGTCACTCCCCTAGAGAGTGCAAAATGTCTTTTGCTTTAATTAATGCACACCAACTGAACATGACATTTGTTTAAATATAACCCTATATACAGATGCACTACACATTTTGCAAAAAGGATTCCACACTGGCTGCTACAGAAAATCCTGTATACCATTTTGGTAGACAGTGAATCCATAAGGTGAGAACTCTCTCACAAAAAGGGCAGGTTACTACTGCAAGTAAACTGCATTGTTACACAAAGGCAACTCAATGTCACATTTATAGTGAGTGTTGTATACCTCTCTTTAACATCCGGCTCTTTACATAACATTAATAGAATAAATTATTTACAAGTGTTACTCACCCCTGTAAGGTCTCCTCTGTCCTCTCTACACTGGTCTGCATTAGGTGCATTTGGATTGCGTAGAAACAGTTTATTATGAAGAGGTTTGTAACTTTGTTTGGCATGAGTCTTTAGTTGTGATAGTTTTGTCTTTGCTTCAGCATGGAGGAAGGTTTCCTTGCTGAAAGAGAAACCTATCCTCATAAAGTACAGAAAATACATATCACTCATCACATCAATTAAAGTACTGAAATAAATTATATTGTGAATGCAAATTGGTGGTACTCTCTCTACCTTCTGGTTTTTAAAGCATGCAACAAATACAGGTGTCTGTTGATCTTTCAATATGATGGTTGGTAGTAATTTGCATTTAAGTGTAACTATCAAGGAGAGTTGGTAGCATATTAAAACATAACTAGTGACACCAGCAACTATTGTGTTATTAACCCACCTTTATCATACTGACCTGTACATAAAATGATTTGACTGCAATCTCTCCCATTTGTTGGACTGTCCATCACTTCCTCCATTGAAAATGAGAATAGGAACTTTCCTAGCTGGAAAAAAGAAATTTTACAACACCCTAAATTAATCAGTTCACAAGTTTAGTTTTCCATTTTCATTGACAGAAACAGATGACCAATGCTGCAAGAACTCATGCAACAAATAAATTACATTAAAAATGCAAACTACAAAGAAGAGTAGTCAGCAGATGGGTAGTCCACATCAGGAAAGGAAAGCAAAGGATGCAGAGTTAAAATCTTTTCATTACAGTGTTGGTAGTAGGGCTGTGACCGTTTCGCGATTAATCGCTAAACGATCGCATGTGTAATAAACGTTTAGTACAAAGCTACCAGCGATTAATCGCAAAACCCGTTTTTCCGTACGAAATAAAAAACAATCTGCAGTCATTACAGAAAATTAGCTGTTCACTTAAACTCTTTTTGAAAAAGTGAAATACATAATTATACAATTGGCACACACGTAAACATACAACATCAAAGTTGAGCTTGAAGGGGATCCGTGTTTGAGGTTGTCACAAATGCATTTTACATATTCATCATGTTCAAGAGCACATTTAAAGTCTCTGTGTTGATCATAGGTACTTGCGATTAATCGCTAAACGATTGCAAAATTTTGCGATTAAACGTTTAGTAATTTTGCTAAACGTTCACAGCCCTAGTTGGTAGGGTACTATGGGAGAATGACCCATGTCACTATAGCCTACACAATAATATGTTTTACTTACTGTATGTCAATGATTCAACTGCATGTTTACACTTTAAGGCTGTCACACAGCCAGCAGGGTTATACCTCCAGACAAGCAGAGTTCTTCTGTTGGTGCTGGCTGTAAAGAAAATGTCACAACTTTAAACAGATGTAAAGAAGAGTATACGTCATGATTCCCAATTAGATCATCCATGATTACATCACTGTAGGCAATGGTTGGCATAGAACATGTGCTTACATGCTAGGTTTCACACAAGCAAATGCTGGTGATCCCATACAGAAGACAGACAAAACAGAATCTGCTGTCATTGTGATGACAGTGTGAGAATTTAACTCTTTTGCCAACCAGCCATGATGTCATTTGTTTGTAAACATCACAGTCTACAGTTAGCCCCATACACTCACTGTAACTAGAGAACTAATGGCTCAAACCTGACTAATTTCAATCAAAACCCACATTTAATCTAGGAAGATAACTGTCTTTAGTGGCATTTTGGTACCATATGTATTCACTATAAAAGGAAATCAAAGCAAACAAAGAACCCAGTAACAGAAGGGCTCAATTCTGAAGCCTCACTATAAAAAGCCAGCTTGCTTAATCCTTATGTACTAGGGTTTCTGTTGCTGATGGGTCACTGTGACATTTGAAAATCTGGAAACTTCAAATGGCCATTATCATCAAAATTTCTGGCACTAAAGATTACATACATATACATTTAAGAATCTTTCAAATGTGACTTTGAATGACTGCAATCACCCCCACAGTATTTCCATAAGTTTTGGCACAAATGGTTGAATACATTTTAGTTTTATGTATATCCAACAATGACCTTCACCGTGACATTATTTGACACCAAATGGTTGTACATAGATTTTGGATGCAAAGTCATTTAAGGTCATCAGTGGTCGAAGTGGGACAATCTTTCATTGGAATTTCTTTGTAACCAAAAGTCAGATGAAATCCAAACTGGGGTTTGTAACCACCACGTAGAAGCACTACTTGAAGAACACTATGACCAACTTTCAAGAGCACAACCTGCTCGGTAAGAAAGAACATGTTTTAGAGATATCACACAATAGCCTGTGTTGACCCCTAAATGACCTTCGACCTCCACTGTCTGTTGTCCAAAAGTTGCCCTATAATGGCTGACCATTGTTCCAAGTTATATCAAAACCCATCGAAAAAGAATGTTTGAGTTCTGCTGAACAATTGCTGACAGACAGGACAGATAAATGGAGAGAGTGATAGTGGCTGACTACAATAGCTCAAACAGCTATATAGTTTGACCTTAAAATCACACTGTAAGCAGTGTAAGCTGTAACTCACAACCTACTGTATGGAACCAATGATGTGAGCTGCTACTCACCACACATACTCTGAGTAGTGAAAGCTGCTTCTCCTGTGTTACAACAGTTTATATGTTTTTTAAGCAGCTATTCACTATAAATGCTACAAGTGCTATTCCAAAAGAACATTTTGAGTGATTTAAGTACATGCTACTAGTAATGTTAGCTGCCATTCCCATATCTCAGAGGGTTCAAATCCTGGCCGGGTCATACCAAAGACTTTAAAAAATGGAACTTACTGCCTTTGTGCTTGGTGTTCAGCATAAGCAATGGAGTAGGAAAAACAAGCCAGTGAGCCACAACTGGAAAAAAGGCCGTGGTCGTCTCGACTTGAACCAGTTGGTTGGAAACTGGGATGTTAAACCTCATCTAACTAACCCATATCTCACAGTGTTTTGTATTCAAGCTGATAATCATGATACATACTACCATCATGTATGCTGTTATCCTTTGCAGTACACTACATTTCATAAATTAAACTGCTACTCATCATTCACAGTTCCAGTGGTGTAGTTAGCTGAGAAGTATATCAAAATTACCCTTACTGAAGTCTTATCCCTTTGCACAATTCACTTTGAAGTTGCACTGGCCATGGATGACCTCTGACCTCTACCAAACTGTTACTTTTATACATTATATACATACTGAGTTACAAATGTTGTAAATCATGCATACAATAAAAATGACACATACACAGTTTCATTTCAAGAAATGCTGTATTTCCAAGATTTCCAAGTCCTAACTTAAGCAGTTGCCTTTTGACCAGTTCCTCCTCCCTATAATGTACATTTACACCATACATACCTGATCCATGAAGGCCACTAGTCTTTGGGGAAGAAACCCTCCTGGCCCTGGTAATCATATTGGCAGATGCTTCAATCCCAGTTTTCATGCAGTTTATTAGATGTACTCCCCCCTCCCCACAATGGACTGGGGCATTAAAGTTGGGCCAGGCATCTTAACAACACACCAAAGCTAACAGAGGACTCTTTAACTTTTCCTTCAGAAATAATTCGAGCATAGGTTTCACAATCACAGCCAAACATACACTTACATGCAAACACTCCACATTGGCTGCATGGGGTGTTAATGTAAAATCCCACACTTCACTCTTTAAATCAAATTTAACACACCAACCAAGCCACAGGCTGCAACCATGCATATTGTAAACCTTCTAATGAATCAAACAATAGTAACCATTCCATCACACCACAATTTGGCCATTTGTACAGTTCTGGATAATCTATCAACCAAAAGAACTGGATTAACCACTGTTAAGATTTTTTCACAATATGCCATGTGTATATAGCTGAGCTAACACTGCAGGGTAAAATTACAGCAAACCATCAAGATTCTCGAGAAGTTAATGTTTGTTCGTTTATATAGCTTCTTTGTTAAGTCCGCACTTTTATATAATTTTCAATTTGGTTTCTTGCCTGGGGGATCAACAGTTCATGCTCTTTTACACTTCACTATTTATTAACAGATGCATTTGAAAAGAAACGTCATGTCTCAGGAACTTTTCTCGACCTCTCCAAGGCATTTGACAGCCTCCATCATAATATTCTGTTAAGTAAACTCGAGCACTATGGTGTACGGGGAGCTTACTAAACTGGTTTAGGAGTTATTTGAATGAGAGAAAGCAGTACTTTGTAATTCGCAATGTAAACTCAGATTTCTTACCTATTGAGTGTGGTGTCCCACAGGGCTCCATTCTCGGACCACTACTGTTCATTATATATATAAATGACCTTTCTAAGGCTAGCGATAAGCTTCATTTTATTTAATATGCTGACGATACTAATATTTTTTGTTCTCATGAAGATCCCCTGACCTTAATGGAAATTGTTTATAATGAACTGCACAAGGTTTGTGACTGGTTTTGTGTCAATAAGTTATTACTCAATTTAAGCAAAACGGCATCTATTCTCTTCTGTACTCCAGATAGATTGCCCGACCCATCCATTCGTAGTATTGATTTCTGCGGTACTGATGTTCCACTTTGTAATACTGTCAAGTTCCTTGGTGTTTTTATTGACAGCCATCTTACTTGAAATGGTCACATTCAGTCCATCTCTAATTCAATTTCTAAGAATAATGGAATCATTGCCCATCTGTGACATTATCTTCCCCAAAAGACCCTGGTTACTCTGTATAATACTCTAATTAATCCGTACTTATCTTATTGTGCTCTTCTTTTGGGTGGTTCCTATTGCTCTAAGATTTACCCCCTCTTATTTCTTCAGAAGAGAGCTATTCATCTAATACTTAATTATCAGCAGTTACATTTACCTCGTGACTTTTTTGCAAAGCTTAATATTCTGCCTGTTTTCGATATTTATCGTTATCAAGTTGGTATTTTCATGTATTCATGGATACAGAATACCCTTCCCAATATCTTTCAATCCACTTTTCAATTCTGTCATGAAACTCATTCTCACCTCACACACACCAGGAACTCTCTTTCTACCCCGCTTTTAGACTCACCTCTTCCCAGCAATCAATTCGCTTCACTGGTCCTTGCCTATGGAACTCCCTTCCCCCAAAAATTCAGTCTTGTAACTCTATGCACTCATTTAAGAAATATCCACAACTTCATTTAATGAACAAATATAGGTGATTCTGTTCTTTTTCTTTTATGTATCTTTTCTTTTTGTATTCACTATGATTGTAATTGTATTTTTTGCACTAGGAGGACTCATACTACAAGCTCCATGGAGCTTTCTCTGAGCTCCTCCTGAGTCATTTCTTCATCTCTGTCTGATTTCTGTATATATATTTCTTTGCATAAAATCCTGAAAAGTGACTCGAATAAATGTTGAAGAAATGAACCTTCTGCAAGAAACTTTTTAATGAACTGTTTCAATACTATTAACTTCATAAGATTTGAACTGAATTTCTTGCTAAAACTAAATTTTTGGACCAAAATGAAATGGAAATGTTCTTGACCTACAGTACCACAAATGATAGAAAAAGATTCATTTAACCTGATTTTGATCCCACTGAATGTCTTCCAGTTCAGGATAGTCGACCACAAATCCACCAAAACAGGAGGTCTTAAGAATGATCACTTTTTTTTCACACCATTTACATATACTCTAGAGAAAGAATTTTTTCTAATGAATGACTGCTGATCACTTTGTCTTTCAAGTGGAGGTTTTATTGAGAAGGGACCTATAAGTAAGGACAACTGCTACAAGCTTCCTTCCCAAAGGGACTCTATACAATTAAGATTTTCTTCTATCAAACTTAAAACTGAAGGGAAATATTTTAAGCTCCTATTCTGAAGTGTATTTCTTTGTTAAAGGGAGATATTGCATTTGTAAGACTTTTATCCAACCTATCTTCTTTTACATACGGTCACGTCCCTTTGGATGAAACAGAGGTAACAGCGAAAGCAATTCCACCCAGTTAGCACTGATTAACAAGTAATTAACTGTTTTTGTGAAAACTGGTAAATTTGTTCACCCAAACAATTATGCATGCAAAACCACACCTTCTTCACCCCTGATTTGAAATCCACCAATCAAACCCATTTTATCACGTAGGTCAGACAATAACAGACGCCTTCTACGGCATGTGCAAAATGTTTGTAGGCCTAAATTAAGAACTACTGAGAATTATTGCTACACTGTCTGTATTGAACTACAGTAAGTATACTACGGGGTTTTTCCACCTCCCTTGTATACTATTTACAAAGTAGGCTACTGTAAGTCGAACTGAAGCCCTTGGTCCTTAGCAGGTTGCTTCGCTCTCGAAAGAGTAGGATGTAAAAGAGATTTCTGGTGCTCAACTGGTACTATCGGTTTAGGCCCTAGTAGAAAACGAAAACTACTAACCTGTGATGCCACTGGAAAAACATTACGAAATATCCTTCAACTGTTCCGAACAGATAATGGAGCTGCTGCTCCGAGGTAGTACTTCCATGGATAAAATACCATTTTTGTAACATCCTGTAAATAGTGCTCACTGTGTGAGAGGTGAACTGTATGGTGAACCAGAGCTGTGATAGTTTGTTGTGTTGTGAGCATGAAGCACAGGGTTAGCAAGGTCAACACATGTTGCGTAATGGGTGTAAATATGATTCCACGTGACCGCTCTGAATAGGCAGCAATACAAAACGTTGCAATGTGGGCAAGGTTTATCGTTGGATAATGAGCTGTTTCGATCACAAAATTGCTGCTTCTTTTTTGCCCATATTTTGTGAGACTAGTGTTGATCTGCTGCAAGTTATTTGTGATTCAGGTTAGGAGAGGGGAAAAGACCACAATAGGATTACATTAATGTCATTTTGTGATATCTTTTCAAATGCAATATTTCCCTTTAATTAAGGATATTTTTAGTGTACCTATAAAAGACTGAGAAGTACTGTTACGTTTCTAGGAGGTCTGAGGGATTTCTGAAAAATTCATCCTGAACACACTATGATTAGATAGTGTCACATAATTCTGGTCCCCACCCCTCCCCCCCCCCCCCCAAAAAAAAAGTTCATGGGCCTACACACACTTAGAAGGGTGCTTACCATGCCTGAAGTGTCCTAAGGTACCAACATCTAAATATGGCCCTGAATCTACCTACCAATCACAAAATCAATAGAGAGGGATAATACTTACCAATCACAGAGTTCAACTCTGGAACATATGTCATGTACTGCAGTTGGTATTTCTGATTTTCTTCTGAAGCAAATGTCCCAATGAAGTCAGACACCTGCAAAGAAATTTGTATTACATTTAATACCCAAGCTGCAACAAAAACAATAGGACCCAACTTCAGGTAACAATATTTTACAATAACACTCTGGTTTTTTACAGTCCTATTTACCATTTGCATGGACCACTGGCTGTGTCGTTAGTGCATATGCACGTATGAAGTACCACTGACAATAACTTTCTAGGCTTCAAGCAAGGTTATTTGCCCTGGTAACAGCAGATGGGCTCTAGTAACTTCAACTTCTTTTTGTTATGAGTGCATTGTGCATATTGATGAGAACTATTGACCATGCACTGTATAATAATGAGTCAGTGTCTAACCAATCAAAATTCAGGATTCTTATTAAGAGATAACTAGAGGTGCCATCTACCTCACTTCCTACTGTGTAAACATCAGCCAATATACAATGTGTTAATGTAAAAGAAACTGCTTTTCCCTTCAATGAGCTTGCTTGTTTATGTTCTTCGTTACAAACATGTTTAAGAGCCACTTGACCTAAAACTGAAACTTGCTGACACTACTACATACTCTTATCCAAGAAGATATAATCCACTTTAAAGCAACTAACCCTCTTCTTTCTACAAAGCACACAAAACTGAATCCAAGTCAATAAATTATTATAACCTAGAACTTTCAATTTTAATGACAGTAGATTGTGAGGCACTTTACTAAAAGCATCCTGACAATCTAAGAGTACAATATCTACACGTTTATGTTTGTATATAGAACACTTGAGACCCTCAAGGTACTCTAATCACTTAAGCTTGACAACCCCTACAATGACTTAAATCATGCTGAAACTTCCTTCAAGAGTCAAACTATTCACCAAATGAAAAATTTTTACAATTTATATTTCAGAATATTCTACTTTTTAAAAGAAGGAGTAGAATTAATGAGTTTTATCAATAGTAACTCAGGACTATAAGGGCAGCTGTTTTACAATGCTAAGTGACCATGAATGTGGCAGAAGCCTATGGCTTACGAATAACAACTTCAACTGAGATGAAATTTGGTTTCTTTTCAAACTTCAAAAGGGCAGTTCTGACAAGAAACGCACATGGCTTCTGGATGAAAAACCCACCTTACTCTGACCTGGCAGGGGCTTGAACCTCCCAGCTTGCATTTTGAACTCTACAATACATATCATTCAGTTTGTATCTTGTAACATTTACTCCCACAAACTAACATATTCATGTGAGGAAAACATTTCTATGCAGCTTCAAACTTCCATACTCTAGAGCACTCACATTTTCTCCAGACTTGGGATCATACACACTTGCTACTGGTGAGCCACTGGCTATCCATACTGTCTTTATATTAGGCACATACACAATGTCAGAAATAGTGGACAGAAAGCCATCTAGCCGGTGAGTGAGTTTACCATCAACTGACCAGATCTTGACCACTTTATCAAATGACCCTGTAATTAACCTGTGGATATGAGATAGTATAGGAGAGCTACAGTAGTATCCTCATCAATGGACAAAAAAGGAAGAATTATCTAGGCCCTGACAGTTGTACCTACAGCCCATATATGCTGGAGGACAACTACATTTTTTTTTTTTTTTTGCATTTGTCATTTTTACCATTTTTATCTATTTACATTTTGTCCTTGTGCCTTTTTGATGTTCTATTTTGTACAATGCCATAGAGCAATAATTCTATTGGATATGGCGCTTTATAAGTTTTCACCACCACCACAACAACAACAATAATAATAATACACATATTCTCTTTTTCAAAACCAGAATAATGAAGTATTAGACAAAGATAAAAAAAAACAGTAACAAATTGTGTAATATCCACTCCATTATCAGAGGTGTCAGACAGGTGTCCTGTAAATACATATCATGGTATTAGAGACTAAAAAGTCTGCTTTGATGACCCACTTGTTAAAAAGATTACACTGATGATTGTTAATCTATATTTTCTTTTCACTTAAACCTGATGAGTGTGTCAGTGATGTGATGCACTTTAAATATGCAACATTAACAATTATTATAGTTTGCTGAAGAGATAAGAGATATTGCAACCATGAGCTAGGACATGTAAATAGCTGCAACCTGCATCACAACCTGCATCACACACTAAATGAGAAAGTGTGCTTGATGTGTGCCAACAAAGGGACTGGAATGGAAGGACCTATGTTTTGAATCAGGCCAGAGCATACCAAAAAGGAATTCATGCATATGTATATATATATAGCCATTGATATGCTTTGCACACAAATTTTATTTTATAATGAACACACACAGTTTCAATGCCACATTTTGTGTAAGGGAATGGTAATGGGGTAGTTGTTGGAGAAAAAAAATCAATGTTTTAATATGACTAACCATGTATTGTTGTCAGTGTCTCTCACCAAACTGAGGCAGCATATACCAGCTTCATGGGCCTTTGGATTGCTATAAAGGAAACATTGCAACAGGTTATGACTACACTACTGATTATGATGTATTTAAATATTTCAATTCTTTATTGGGAGACACTGTCAATGTTGGATATCTACTTAGTCCTTACTCCATATACACCCTATCATATGTCAATGCTAAAACAACATTTACTGTAGTACCCACCAGAACTCTCCCATAATGATGAGTTTTACCTGTCTACAAACTTTTTGAACAATTTTCATTAAGTATCATGATTCATGCAAATCTACAGTAAATGAATATCACTAAAAGAGAAGTTGCACAGAAATAACTGTTCTCCTGTGCCTTCATTTTCAAGTTTCATTATGCCAGGTCAAAGGGACAAATTGAAAAGAATCCAAACAAATCAATATTAGTAATGTAAACAGTACATTAAGTTTAACGAAAGCTAATGAAAGTCTTGTGCCATAAAGAGAATTGGGAAGGTAAGTTTGCACTTCTGTGAACACTGTTCTCATTTGTACTGGTCCTGCAGCTGCCTCAGCCAAGCTGTCACAGCTGCAGCTATGCTTTGGTACTATACAAATAACAATAGCAGGAGGGACTGATAGGTTTGCCACTCACTGCAGAAACATATCTGTGGCCTCACTCACTCTAGTTGGTTTACACATCCACCATTTTGCCCTTCTAACTGGTTTAATACATGCAGACGCCAGCCCAATTGGTACAGTGTGCACCTGCCTGACCTGTATGTCTATCACCCTCTTCACACGGTACTGTACTTGACATCACAAATCCAAAACCCCCTGCAATATTTAGTACACATACATCAGACAGCACTAAAAGTGATGTTTTCAACTTCAGAGTAGATGTGAAAAATAAGAGGATCAATGGAAATTACAGTCTTCAGATATTCAGAGTGATGTAAAACAAGGCTTCATCCACGTGCTTCATGTGCACTCAGGATGAAACATACAACTTACCAAAACACTTTAGAGATGCCACGATGCCCTGGATATGAGGATGAATCATAAATGATGAGTCTTTGATCATACCTGAAAATGTAACCAAATGAGATGTTTTGAGATAATCTGTTTTAGTTTTAGACAAGCTCAGGTTTATCTTCCTCAATGTAACAGAAACAACATGTTTAGGTGTTATGTCCTTGTAGGTTTACAGGTAAGTGTCATTTTATGTGTTTGGTAAACATTTATTTATCTCATAAACCAAGAGTAAAAACCATCTTCCTGCCATGGCAAATTAAAAATTTTGGTGCATGGAACAGAGGTACTTGATGAACACTTTTGCTATGTATTAAAGTCAAAGATTTCTACAAGATCCAGCTTTCTTGAAACATATCTAGGTGAAAGCCAAGACAAATACTTACCCAGCAGAGTATACCCTTGATTCTAGACATGTGATACATTTAACAATGTCTGTATGTTCCCTGGAGATAAAGGGGTGACGAAGTTTGATGAAATGACCACTCTCTCTATCTGAAAGGCAAGTGATATCAGATGCACAATAAAAGGAAAACCTTTGAAATCATACCTCAAGAGCTGTAACTGCACTATACAATAAACACTTGAGCAGCACAGTAGCTACATCCAGGGCTGAATTTGTGGGGCCCTGGGCATTCTCAATGTCTCTTGGTTGTATATAATTGGATTTTAACACAATGCAGCTGCAACACTTTATGTTCTATATTTTGGATATGTTACAAAGGCCTTTACTGTATGTATTAAAATTGTGGGTTCTTGTGTGAGGGACACCTGGGGCCTAGCAGTCTGCCCCTTTCATTTCCTTAAATCTCAACTCTGGCAATTACATTTTGAATATTTCTTTGAAAGGGTTGTCTTAAAGCCAACAAGTCTACACCACAGTTTGTCAGAATCACTGCAGTTACTCAACATATACTTAATCAACATCCTTAGCCTCACAAATCTTTCCTGCAATATACTGAGCAGGTAACAAAATCATCCATGATGTGTACAAGCAGATGTAACAATGTAGTAAGACTGTAATGAACTGTAACTTACTGTCATCCAGACTGTACACCTTGATGCAGGCATTGAAACCACAAACCAACTGATGCCTCCGCAAGTTGAGGGCCATGACATACACAGGAGCACCCAGCTAGTCATAAATAAAGCAGAATGAGTACACTTGTGTACAGTTACATCATTTTACAAACTAGTTTAACATTTTTTTTCTATTTTATGACACTCATTGAGACAACCACAAGATAACATACAAATGTAAATACAGGAATCTTTCAACTTGGGAATACCTCACTATGGCAATTTGTCCAGCAACAGTTACACAATACTCCAGGTTGGCACTCTACTATACAGTAGGTTCCAAGTGTATGAGAAAAGGTTCCTATTTGTAATCATGAGTGCTAGGGATCCTGAGGCCTTGCAGCCAGTTTTGAATGCTTGGCCTCTGACTATATCCCTCCACTTAGTCTCCTACCCTCTAGCCTTCTAAATTTAACCTGAGGCGATCTCTTCATGACACTCACAATAATTTCCTAAAGGTCTCATGAATGCAAAAATGCATAATTTTCTCCAAGAATCATTTCTAAATTTCACATGTTTAAGGGTGTTTCTGTCATATATTCAATCAACTTGCAGTTATGTACTGTAGGCTACAACAAGCAGAAATGGCTAGGCTTTGGTCTCCTCATTGAAAAATATGTGTAGGTCCTGCAACTGTAGTTGGCCTGAGGGATAAGGCCATTGTTTTAAATGTGTACTGCAACTTGGCAGAGAATTAGACTGTGAACTGATCATCAAGGACAGTTGCAGTTTTTCTTACAATGCAGGGTTTTCCCTGGGCATTTCAGCATCATGGCCAGGAGTGTTCAAACTAGTGTTTGCACCGGGTCCAAAACTTGGAACCGGGTACCTGAAGTCGATGGTCGGTTGGGTACCCGGGTACTCGAAAATATAACTTCTGTTAGGCTACAAGTTTGTTGTGAAGTCATAATAAGAAATTTTGCTTTGCATGTTGATATAATATAACACCAACATATCTTACGTATGGGCATGACAAGTGTTCTTAGGCGTGTGCGTGATAAATTTTGCCAGAAAAAAGTAACATGTTAGGTATTCTGTCACACATGCAATCTATGTCAGTGAAACTTTGGATCCAGGTAGCAATTTCAGAACCAGGTCCTGACATCATCAGTTGAGTACCCGGGTAGCCGGTGCAAACACTAGTTCAAACATTAACAATGATTTGGCTGCGACATTCAAAAAATAGCAGAGACCTTCGATTATCCCCCCCCCCCCCCCCCAAAAAAAATACTACATGCTGTTAAACTGTAAAGCCTGCTGACAAAGCCACAGAGTTTTACAAAGTTGCAACTCTCATCAAGCTGAATTGATTCTGCTAAAGAACCTATTTTTCAAACCTCACCTAGCTATTGTTCTACTGAGGTATATCATGTTACAAACCCCATCGGCTGAGGGTATTGGTTAACACCACACCGAGTTCTTTTCCACTCAGATTACAAACAATAGCACAGCAGTGCCTACTTCTTAATTACTTTCATTCACCCTTGTCAATTGGTTACATTAAAATGCAAGTTGCATAAAAGCCTGTTGTATGTCTAGTGTGTAATTGCAACATGCAGAAAGATGCATTTTTTCTGAAAGTAGTTTGTGTCAATTCAATCTTCTTTGTACAGTACTTTCTAGCTGTATTGCATAACATTGTTACAATCATGACTATGGAGCCCTTGGCATTGGCTGTAATGAAAATGGGAAGAGAAAGTTGGCAATAATGAGATCAACTCGTCATGTATCTTGGCATACAGCTAATAGTCCAAGAAAGATAATGATTTTTTGACTTAATTACCTAGTAATTGCTAAAAAAAAGGTTCTACCTCCACATCACACAAACATCGGTATTCCATGAGATAGTACAGATTTTACAGATTTTACTTCACAATGCATTCCTTGAAGTACCTTTTATGACATACTAAAAGTCCAAGCAAATCAGAGTTGCAGAAATATGTCAAATTTGCATAAATTCAAATTGGTTGCCATTTTGATAGATTTTTGTCCATATCTGGAGATCTGAGACTTGTAGAAGAATTATTTGGTACTGTATCTATACCCATGTTTCTGATGTCTAGGAATACAATTATAGCAATGGCACTAACATGTGACATTTTGGGGAGCCAAATTTGCTTAAATTCAGAAAGGCCATCACTTTGATAGACTGTTGTCCATATCTAGAGATGTGAGACTCGTTAAAGAATTTTTTTGGTGTCTGTACTCATGTTTTCCAGGTCTAGGAATACAGTTACTGCAATGACACTGACATGTGACATTTTGCTTGAGCCTAATTTGCATAAATTCAAAATGGCCGCCATTGTGATACTGTAGACTATTGCCCGTACATTGATATGTATGTCTTGTGGAGGAGTAACTTTGGTGACTGCACCTATGCTTTCAAGATGTTCATGCACAATCAAGGTATGGAACATAACAGAAAGAAATGTTTGGCCTAGGCCTTACTTGCTTTATTCCAAGATGGCTGCCATTTTGTTGAGATTTTGTCCATTTTTACGAGCGAATGCGAAGTATAGCAGTCGCTTTATGGACTTGTCACAGTGTTTTCATTCTGTGTCTTGTTGGTTTTGTTAATCAATAAGTGTTTGTAGATTAATATATGTTAGTAATAAATAGAGTAAATTTATTTAGGGTGTCTCTAGCTTTACTACACTTTGAGGCATTTTCCGTGACAGATATTTTAATTGTACGGTTCCTGGAACGACTGTATCACATTCTTAAACGGCCTTTTCTATGGTTTTTGTCAACAGCTGTTATTTTAATAATGGACGCACACCCTTATCTGCTCATATTTTGAAACGTCTGAGCGATCTGTTGAAGTAAAAGTTTATGTGTTATTGTGGGCAACAAATTGTACGAGTGAACTCTCCTTACAATAGATCAAACATGATACTTGGAAAAAGAACGACAAACTACAGAGTCACCTTTTATTTTCTTTGGAACTGAAGACTTCCAGTAGGTTAAGACACAGTGAACGGATAAGATAACGAAGTCTCCCGGATGAAAAAATTGCGCAATACTAACTGCGTAGTTATCTTCTGGCACAGGAGTTCCTTCTGAAACTTGAATTTCCCTTGCAAATAGGTGCTTGCTTTGCCGGTACCCACATGACCCGACATTTGATAAGTTGTGGACTTGGAGTAATGATAGTCTATTATTGCGAGCGAATAGCGAAGTATATCTGTCGTGTTTTGGACTTGCAACAGTCGTTAGGTCCAATATAGTGACATTTCTCGTCTTGTTATGTCCTGCACTTCTTGTACAATATTGTCATTTTTATAAACTTCAATTTATCCACAGTACTTAGGCCTTCTGTGTCGTTCATCGCCAGCAAAGGGTGATTGCTGAACGATCCCCAGTTAAACATACTACCTTCGAGTGAGCACTTCCCATCGTTAAAGACAATACTGTAACATAAAAGACAACCCTCCACTAGATGCATAACTCCATCACATTTGTTAGCATTTATTCTTGCAAGGTGCTCTAAAGAGTTTATATATTATTTAAATAACTTCCATTTCAGTTGCTCCTGTTGGCGCATTGGATAGGGCATAAGACTCACACGGTGGCGGTACGTGGTTCGCTCACCATTGCTGCATGAATCTGTCGAATACTTTTTTTCTCTTCAGTTTTTCATTCGCGAGTGTGAATGCCTCGCATTCTGGTTTTTAAAGTCTAAGGTACACAGAACACTATTGGGGATTGAAGAACACGTCTATTACAATTTTGAACACCAACAGGGCATTTGTTTTGGCTAAGATAATTCACCAAAACTAAAATGGATCCCATGTTAAACTATATTCAGTCCAAATACATAGCCAAGTCCTGGTGTAAAGCACAAACAGAACAAACCAAAGAGATTTGCTAACATACAGTAGTTAGGCCTACACATGGTTAGATCTTTGAACTAATATATATATTTAATTTTTCCACACCTATCCTTGTCTGTGGGAAACAAGGAATCATCTTCTCTGCTTCATGATCAAGTTCTGAAAGGGGCAGTGAGGAATTGGCACAATTACCATGGCATGAAAGACTTGATAATCTTCTCATAATGCCACCAAAGCCTTTACAGCTTTACCTGTGTGCCAGACAGTCTGCCTAATATTTCTTCAATTGATGACCTCCTTGATGGTTTGGGTTGTTTACGATTAAGTTTTTGAGACATAGTAAATACTATATGCTGGTGGACAGGTGGTAGCTGTTATGGTTTTTAGTTCAGAATTAAACATACCTACACAGATGAAAATATCTTCAAAATTATTAAAGATATCTTGAACAGAATTAGAGATATCTCCTAAAGGAAAATGTTTCACTTGTTTTGTAGGAAATTTCCACATTTCTAAAACCACTATTTATAGATACTGAATGAGAGATAATTCAAAATAAGACAGAATGGTAGCTTTCCTTTCAAGAAATAAAGGTATCTCAAAGAAACAAATTCAGTTATTTGTTGCTCAACAATAATTTACTGGTCCAAACTTTCGAAACTTCAAATGATGCAACATTTGTAACTCTTATAATATTTAACATTTTAGGAGATAAAATTGTTGCTTTGATCATGATTACAGTTATTTTCTTTTGTGCCATATTGGTGCATTTAAAACACAATGTTTCCCTTTAAGTTGTTAATGATATCTTCAAATAATTAAAGATATCTTTAACTCTATGAAAGATATCTTTATTGCCAATGGAATTTCAGATATCTTTAAATCATTTAAATAGATCTTCAGTTCAACTAAACCTAATGTACCTTCAATTCATTTCAACATGAAATTATTTTAATTCAACTCACAGATATCCTTAAAATTAAATGGAATTATGGATTTCTCTTATATATTTTATGTGAATAACAGATTTCTCTCATTTCAATTTAAGGTATCGTTAATTCAAATGTATTATCATTTATTTGAATTACAGCTATCTCTAATTGGATTTGGAGATATCTTTCTTTTGAATTGTGTATATCTCTTTAATATTTGAATTGCAGTCCTTTTAATTGCTATCTTTTTAATTTGAAGTACTGACATCTATAATGGGAATTCTAGACGTGAAATTGCACAGTGCTATATCTGATACTGTGTATGTACATTAACATTACTTTGATACTATATGGATGACCATGCATTGAATGTGTGTGTTTTTGTTATATACAGTAGTGTATATAACAGTACAGAATATGTACCATGCGACCTCACCCATGGTGTCATATTAAAAATACCTTATAATCTGAATTTCTGTACAGTACTGAATTTCTGTACAGTACAGATATCTTAAATTAAAATTCAAGATTTTCTGTAATTTAGAGATATCTTAAGTTCCAATAAAAGATATCCCTAACTGGAATAAGAGATATCTGTTACCTAAAACAAAAAAAAATATCTTCATTTCTATTGAAGGTATCTTCAAGTGGATTTACGATGTTCATACGTAATTCTTTCTACAGAGATATGTGCAACTGACTTTATAAAGGTATGTTGAACTCAATTTCAAACTCTTATTATGGTGTGGATTAAGAGTAGTTTAATTGTTTTTAAGATCTCTAAAAATGGACTGCAGATACAGTGTACCTGAAACTAATTGTAGATATCTGTAAACAGATACAGTATCTGCAATTGGGATTAAAAAGTAAACTTGACTTATCACATATGGTACTGTTGCATGATATGATGTTACATAGACTGCAGCCTTTTTCCATCCAATTTTAATCTTTTAAGACAATGCCATATTACAGATACTTTTCATTGTGACAAATTTCATCTTTCTGCATGTTAAATTTAATTCAGTTGGCCAGAAACAGAATCATGCATGTTGGCTGACAAAGGAGTTAAAGTACTACTTCTTGATAAAACATGAAAGTTGCAAGTGGATAGGCATCTACACTGTTAAAAATATCTGCAAACTTACTGACCCCAATATGAAGAGTTACAAAATGAATACTGTACAGACAAAGTATTGTGAATTGATTTCAAGTCAATAGTGCTTTTACTGGATAAATACAATCTATGAAGCTCAAATACTATTACTGTATTCTTTTTTTGTTCTGTGGTTGTAAATGTTACAGAAATTTTTCAGTGTGCCAAGTTCTGCTATCAGCTGATTCCTTTTTCTCTAGAATGATTGTAGATAATACTGATACAGTACTTTTCGTCTTTTTTACAGGGGAAGGCATGAACATAAAACAATCATTTTAGACTGTGGGACATTTTTCTGCATGGCCTTCAAGATATTGCAAGAATTAATCGTTTCAGAATAATCTTCAAGTTTTCTTCTGTAAGTGAGAAAGCTTGGAGAAGATTTCAATTTTAAACAGAAGTTTAAGACATATTGTATACTTTTTTTTTAAGTTTTGAAATCTAAGAAGTTTCAGTTTGAGAAAATTTCATGTTTTTCATGGATGGGATGGTACTAGTACTTGAAGTAGTTGCCTGTCCATCCATTATTTACTCAGGAATAATAAGTTAATAACTTGAGGAACCTTCAGTACAGTTTTATTTCCCAAAGTTGTCTCATGATTGGTACTTCCTCTTTCAAAGTGCTGTATAATGACTCTTTGAGAGTTGCTTGGAACACCTTCTAGGGTAACTGAGTCACTAAGGGTCTGCACTGGGGACCTCACTCAGCTATGCCTTGATCAGTCTTCTTCCCATGATGACATCATATCATTAAATCCTTGAATTTGGACAATGCACCCTTATTTGCACTTCTTCCCTTGATAATGAGGTTATTCAACCTTAAAATATGAATGTGGACACCAGAATAGAATTTCCACATGTCTCATCTTTCATGAAATAAACAAAATGGCAGCCATTTTAGATTCATTCACATTAAGGTTATGCCAATTACTTCACACACCTATTACTGTTGCAATTATTTCTTCACCCAAAAACATGCGGAAAACACCAAAACTCTTTTCTCTAAGAGTCTCAAATTTTAAAACATGGACTGAACTCAAATAGCAGCCATTTTGGATATATGCAAATAAGGCAAGAACAAAGCATCACATGTTGGTATCATTGCCAAACTGTGTTATGGGTCAATGAAAACATGTGTGTGAACACCAAAATCACTCCTTCCACAAGCCTCACAATTTGATATAGAAGACAGTCTACCAAAATGGTGGCCACTTTAAATCAGTTCAAATTACGCCTTCAAGAGCGAAGTGTCACTTGTAAGTGCCATTGCTATAATTGTGTTCCTAGACCCCGTAAAAGATGGGTAAAGACAACAAAATAGTCTTCTACAAGTCTTGTATCTTGAGAGATGAAAAAAGTATATCAAAATGGTGTCCATTTTGAATTTATGCAAATTAGGCCCTCAAAATGTTGCATGTTAGTTTTACTGCTATAACTGTGTTCCTAGACCTCAGGAATATGGGTGTAGACACGAAAATAATTCTTCTACGCGTCTCAGACCTTAAAGTATGGACAAAAATCTATCAAAATGGCAGCCATTTCAATTTTATGCAAATTAGACATTTCTGCAACTCAGATTAGCTCGGATTTTTAGTACTTCATAATGGCTACTTCGAACAATTGCCATGTGAAGATCCTATGTTAGCAATTAGTTCTAGGTCAAACCTTTATTTCCCTGCACTAGAGTATACAAGAACTGCTGGATTCATAGAATCACATGAGATATGATACCGTAGGCCTACATATCACATAGCGGGGCATGTCACAGTGATAACCCAAGACTTCAGGTGAATACGCACATAAATGATGCAGGATGAAAAGTGTGGGGGATGCCAACTACAGCAAGGCCAATTGGTTTTGAGGAAGCATGGCCTTTTTTGCAAACAAAGTCTTATCCCAACAGGGCTCTACTGTACATTAGACTGGTGCTATGGCACTTATTTGCCAGGAACTGCTGAGACTGCAGTAGAAAAAGAGCAAACCGGAATTTGTCTGGGGCTAAAATTACAACAAAATGAGTTTTAATTGCAACATTCACAAGCAAGCTAAGTACACACCAAGTTTTGGGGGCAGTATATTCAACACACAAAGTGGAAGGACACAAGTAAGTATAAATATTACAGCAATGCAATAAGTAACCTATGCACGAAACGTATGTTGCAGCATGTTTAAACAAAATGGCCTGATCACAGCTGCATGTAAAACTCATATTCTAAAGGTTGCCTCTTCCCTCAGCAGAAGCTCAAACATTAGTAGTGTTGGTTCTGTGTATACATGTACGTGTTAGGATACCAGCAAAGGGTCAACAGACTCCCATAGCAAAAAGCACCATACTGTAGGGGAATCTTCATAGAGAAGCTAAGCATGAACGTTGTAATTTGTATAAAGATGGATTTTGCAACTCTCATAAAGTAAGAATTTCAGTTCTTGATAGACTGATTTATTTCAGGGACTGTAATAATGACAGGGTCTGTAATCTCAGAGTAAGGAGTGCTTTGCCATACAAAGAGTGCGCAGAGAAGTATAGCTACCTCATGCAATCCTGTCTTGAATCTGTGGACTAAAATCCCTTCTCTTTGGAGGTCAAAATTTTTCACATGTACAAGTGTAAAAGAGTTAATACCACTAGGTGAAAATTTATAACTTATTACTGTTTTTAAACATCATTTACTGTTGATTTATTTCTTGAATAAATATTGACAGATATCCCAATTTTACCATAGGACCCTGCCAAGCCACATTCCAACAAACTGCACACACAAGTGTTACTTAATACTATCCAGTATAGGAACACTGTTTTTGATGATTGTGCCAGTTAAAAATGAGAGGCATTATCTACTCAATATGGGAAATGCTAAGTACGAGATCCCTCACAGTTGCCTTTCTTGAGATATAGTGTTTACAACGTTTGACTTTTTGACCTCTGGTGACCCCAAATGACCTTTAACCACCACCAAGAATTATAGGGATTATCTACTTAATATGGGCAATCGACACGCTAAATATGAGATCCCTCACAGTTACCCTTCTTGACATATAGTGTTTACAAGGTTTTGACCTTTTGACCTCTGGTGACCCCAAATGACCTTTGACCTCCACCAAAAACAATAGGGATCACCTACTCAATATGGGCAACCTACCTGCTAAATATGAGATCCTTCGGATTTACCCTTCTTGAGATATCATGTTTACAAGGTTTTAACCTTTTGACAACTAGTGACCCCAATTGACCTTTGACCTCCACCAAAAACTAAAGGGATCATCTACTCAATATGGGCAATGTACATGGTAAGTATGAGATCCCTTACATTTATCCTTCTGGAGATACCATGTTTACAAGCAATTTCCTGGGTATTTACTATTTGACCTCTTGTGACCCCAAATGACCTTTGACCTCCACCAAAAAGAATAGGGATCATCTACTTAATATGGGCAACCTACCTGCTAAATATGAGATCCCTCGGAGTTACCCCTCTTGAGATATCGTGTTTACAAGGTTTCAACCTTTTGACCTCCTGTGACCCCAAATGACCTTTGACCTCCATCAAAAACAATAGGGATCATCTACTTAACATCACCAACCCACACACCAAGCAAGAGCTCAGTCACAGTTATCCTTCTTGAGATATTGTGTTTACAAGCAAAGAGTCACACACACCCACACACACGACATCACCATCGCATAGATTCCTTCTGCCTGTGGCATGGAATCAACTAGGCACTTGATTGGGTGAATGATATTCAATGTCAATGAAAATCAGAAAAGCAGCATACAGGGTAAGCTTCTGTAAATCTCGTAACTTTCGAAGCACCAAAGATAATGCTGCCTTTGAAAAAGTTAATTTTAAAGGGTGCATCAACTTCAATAGCAAGGCCAGAGCGCAATGATTACACCCCAGTAGATGTTCATGTAAGTGACAAATTTGGGCGACATCATTTTGAACGGATGACATATTTTTCTGTTACTACATGCATGCCGTTATGGCCACTACAAGGAAAAGTCCCCCTGACCCATGATTAACACATGTGCAAAGTGCATGGTTTGCTACTGTACTGTAGCTTGTACTGTGTAAGAGGTGAGTGACAGCTGGTTTGTTTCATAATACGACCAGAATGCAGTGATTACACAACAGTAGACTTTCACAAATGACAAATTTGGATGAAATCAATTTAAATTGACGACACATTTTTCTGTTTTAAACAATCGCTTCAGTTACTTTGTGCATGCTGTTATGGCCAGTACAAGGAAAGTCCCGCTGGATGCATGATTAACATGTGCAAAATGCATGGTTAGCTACTGTAGTTTTACTGTGTCAGAGATGTGTGCCAGCTAGTTTGTTTACTATAGTTTGTTTACTAATAATTGTGACATGCAAGAGAATATCCTGCATGCTGCTTTGTGGTTTTTCAACTTGCATGTGCCCCCTAAAGTACATCTGAACATCGCTGAGTTTGGCCAGCTTTGGTGTTCAGAAAATGTCCCTTAAATCAATTTTGAGAAAGTCATAGGCACTTAAACAGTATCTATTTTTGCACACTGATTATATTTGGTGACTGCAAGAAGGAGAATACATCTTAAGTTTTAGAAACTGCAAACGAAATATAGCCCACAAAGATTGAGGCTTAGACTGAAAGAGTTTTCTTTGGCATACTGTACAAGAGGGCGGCCATACAAAAACACATGATGTTTACTGAAAATCTCTGACACCACAAAACACTAGATTGAGACTTGATTGAAAGTGACATTTCCAGTAAATTTTTGTGATTATTTTGTTCTCGTTAACATTTGACTATTTTCCATCTCAGAATGATGTACACTATATTCCATTGATATGGGACATGTCATTGTGTGCTGACTTCTATGTCTTCCTCTGTATTATGTTTTGCGAAAAATACATGCTGTTTGCATAAATGGATCAAAATGCAAGTACAGTACATTGTACTAGTGTGCACTGGTGGTATAGACCAGTCTTTGGCGATGGAATTTTGATTACAAAATGTTCCAAAATCCAAGCAATTCTTTTTAGCAATTTCTAAGCTCCAGACCAAGGAAAATTGTGTTTAAGGCCCCCCATAAATTATCAAATATGGGGAGTGCAGTCCCAAGACAACTATTTCAAGATTACACCTAGGCACTGTGACCTAGCTTTGCCAGGCTGGACCCACAACACAGGCTCAAAACTCAGGGGAAAACCCTGCAATGGACAGAGACAAATTACAATACCTTCCACACTACACATAGCAATATGGGTTCAACGTACCCTTCTATGTACAGTAGTTTTAGGCTACTGAGAAAGGCATATACTGAGAATGTCATCAAGAAATATACAAGAAAGGATTCCATGAGTCATAAACTGAATACAAATGCATTTATGAAGTATTGGAAATGTTTAAAATTAGACACACAGTATTCCTAATTCAGGTCACAGTAAAGTCTGATTCCTTCATGCTACACTTACTGAATTAGTGTTTGCACCAGTTGGGTACCCGGGTACCCGACCAACAATGTCAGGACCCGGTTCTGAAATTGCTACCCGGATCCAAAGTTTCACTAACATAGATTGCACGTGTGACAGAACACCTAACATCTTACTTTTTCCTGGCAAAATTTATCACGCACACGCCTAAGAACACTTGTCATGCCCATACGTAAGATACTTTGGTGTTATATTATATCAACATGCAAAGCAAAATTTCTTATTATGACTTTACAACAAACTTGTAGCCTAACAGAAGTTATATTTTCGGGTACCCGGGTACCGGACCGACCATCGACTTCAGGTACCCGGTTCCGAGTTTTGGACCCGGTGCAAACACTAACACTTATATGTTCTGTCAGACAACAGATGAAAGTACAATGAATGCAATACACATACTGTATGATACAAACCTTGATTCTGTCTGCTACCCCTCCATTGTTTGACCAGGCAATAATAGAACCATCATTGGAAGATGATAGCATCACTTTACCTTCCTGCCTGGGAAAGTAAAGGAATTACCATAATATTAACAATCATCAACTAGGTGGTACACTTCTCAACAGTGCAAATCTTGTGCAACAAATTATAAGATTTGAGATGAAGCAGTACCATATTATGAGTACTAAAATATAATTTATGGGTATGACTGTGCTTGTATCAGTACAGTACATGTCTTTTATTCATGAGTATAAGAACAAAATCAAGTTAGGCAAGTTCCAGGACTTTTTTAGGTGATCCTGAAAAAGTATGAATACACTGTGAAAGTACTGTAGCACAGACCTCAGCCAAGACAATAACATTCTTGTTCTCATAAAGGAGGCATGAAAAGTATCCATAATGGGCAAGTCCAAGCTATTTAAATATTGTTATGTTTACAAAGTTCTCAGAATGTGACCTATGACCACAAAGGACCTCCAACAAAATAATATGGGTATTGTGCTGAATATGGCACATCTGAAAGTGATAGAAACACAGTATTAAAAATACCTATTTTTAGATATTGTAACATATATGGTTTTCAGAATTCTCTCTCTAGTGACCTCAGATCAGCTTTTACAATTAAATGTTACAAAAAGTAGGAATCATTTACTCAAATTGACACATCTACGGTGCCAAACAAGGGTATTATATCCATGCTTCTAACCATGAAATATTTATATGAACACTACAGACACTGTCCTTAAAGGAGTGAGATATTTTTTGGGGCAAGAAATTTTCAGAGGGGCAGATATGCTACAAAGCATAGTGATTTAATCTTCTCAAAACTTCTTTCAGGGCAAAAATTTTTAGGGGATCCCCACCTGCCCCTGAAACCCCCCTTGGGTCTTTGCTACAAAAAATTTCTCATTCCATTAAATGTAAATGTATTATGGTAGACAAAGTTCCATGATAATGATGTCCTTAACATAGAAAACATTTCACTATTCAAACTCAGACAGCAATATGGAAATAAGACAATGCTTTTAGAATGCTACAGTCCTTCTCACCAAAATAAGAAGTCTGTAACCCAACCTTCATGTTCATGCGTCACAATAGCCAGCTTATAGGTCTCAGAATCCCATGCTTTTATGTGACCATCTGCAACAAAAAGAGAATGTTTGCTTTTGATTCATAAAAGTCTCTGCAGTACAGTACCAGGTACAGTATCAATCAAATGAACAATACCTCATACAGTAATGGACAGTGAGGTTAATGGGACTGTTGTATCATAATTCACAAAATTTTGGTGACCTCCACTTTGATTGATACTGTATTTATTCAAACAACATTGCATTGTTCTGATTGGTCTATGTTGACTTGCCTATATCAGTTGAATGCAATAAACAGTGTAGCCCATTGTATTAACAGGTCATGTTACAAAGCAGTAAAATCAGTTAAATCACACATACAGTATGGTAGAACGTTTGTGTCTTCAACAGAAGGATGGAAGGATTAAAACTGGAGGATGGCCTAGAGTTAAACTTAGTAGGGAGAATTTTAATTGTCTCAGACTACATAATTGGGCCCGAAAAGTGTTCCACAAGCCTAGAATTACAAGGATACTGTATATAGGCCTACTTAAGACAAGTGACTATTTTGTTGTAAGGAGAGGACTTGTAAAGTTAAGTCACTCAAAACATAAGATGGTGATCACATTTTAGCATAAGGTGCAGTGTCTCTTGAAGAAATAATGAAAAGCAAAGACCGTAATCCAAGTAAATGCAGGAGTAACATCACAAATTATTGTGCAATCTAACTTTTTAAATTGAAAATAAACTTTAATACTTTGTTTGAAAAAGTTTGTCAAGGTAACAGTTAGGCTTAAAAAAAATTGTTTGTTTGTCCTCCAGACCTGCCCAAAAGGGCCATCAGGCGAGCGTTTTTCTTTTTTTTCCCACACAAGACAATGGACATATGTTTATTTATACCATGAACTGTTAGTGGATTATTGTTAACATAATAGCATGACAATGGTGTGCAAGTGCTTTTACATCCCTCCTAGGCCACCACATCCCCCCCCCCCCAAAAAAAAAAGTTTTGATATATTGTTTAGCCAATCAGTGAACACGATCATTTCTGATGGATATAATGAAATGTTTGTGTGGGATATACGTTTATACATGCAGTGTAGGCCTATATCGATTTGTGACCCTGCCACATGCTGCAAGTTCCAATCACAAACCTACAGTATGAGTAGTCAACAGAGGGCGGAGGGACTATGACCTATGTGCATGAAAGGTTTCCACATTTTAGTCCCTCACATAGGCTATTTGCACCTTAATCTGATCCTAACACGTTTGAGAGAGGCAATGTCAATTGAAGGAAACTTTTTCTGCTGTTTTCGTAGTATGAAGGTATACTTTACGCACAGCAGACAGCAGCAGCTACGTGCATTGAGTCTCGAGAGTATAATAATATTCTTGAGCAATGGCTGATTGAGTGGACTGTATCTCCGAGGGTACGCTGCGAGACAGACCTGTGAGGCCACTGAAATGGCGTACAGCTGTGTATATTCGAACCAGTTATGTACATAGGTACTTGTAGCTGTAGCCTAAAGCTACAGTACCTATGTCAGGGTTTTCACTCATCATTTTTTTCAGGAGTCACTGACCCTTGAGAATAAATTTACAAGAGTCAAAACTAAAACAGAAGGGGTCAAAATAAATCTGAGTTTAATGCAACAAACTTTATTCCTGTTTTATCTTTATTTTCTATATCATTATTGGGGTGAAAAGCTGTGCATCAGTTTGACCCCAGAGGTTTTGTGCCTGTGCGTCAAAATCAAAAGTTGTGCGTCATTGACCCTGATGCCCGAGTCAGTGAAATCACTGCTATGTACATAACTGGTTGAAGGCCTGTTCTCCATAGCCAGTGTTGAAAATTGGGAAGTCAGTAACACAGAACCTACAGTGTATTACTCCAAGAAAAAGCAGGCCTATGATTTCGCTCCAGTGTGTGTGTGTGTGTGTGTGTGGGTGTGTGAAGGGGGTATTTCATTTGTCCTGCTTCTGATTGGATATTTAACATATGGGCCATTCATAATCCGCAGTCTGCTGACCTAGTATTTGGGTCGCTTTGGGGCTTCCCATACTAGTCCAGTAATATACCCACTGGCAAAACTGGGCTACCGCACCTTCAAAAATTTTGAATGGTCTTGATCTTTCTCATACTCACATGTACTCCTATGTAATTGACCTCTAGGGGTCCTTCATATGTTTAAGACCCTTCATTCTAAGATTATTTGCAGTTAGTGTCCAAAAAGAGACCAAAAATTTTGATTTACGTAAACCATCATGTTTTGTTTTTTAAACATTCTATGAAATTTCTAAATCGTGTCACTAGGACGTTCACACTACTGTATGCTAAAAAGCAAACATTGCTGTTCAATTGTGACACAGTCTATAACTATGGTTAGGTTGATACACGCACATATGCGTATGTAGCAAAGCTCATTGCATAAACGCACACAGACGATGTTACTCTCACAGAAAGCACGCAGGAAAAACCTTAAAAACAGTAGTTCAGGGAACAAAATGTACATGAGAACTAGGCCTAGGTACCCTAGGCTAAGCCATTCAGTGCAAGGTATTTCAGTATATACCATACTAGGAACAAAAAAAAATCCTTGGAAAATATACTGTAAGTGTATACAACACAAAAGGCAAAAAAAATATTATGAAAGTAGAAAAATTAATACCAGGGGACGAGAAATTACATACGGGCAGTTGAGGGCCATTAATTTATTTTTTAGGCCTTATCACCAAGAATCAGGGCTCAAAAAATCCTATGTGCCAGGCAACTGGGCTACCTGCATAGGCCTAGGCCTATATTTAGACTTTAGGTGCTATAGTTTTGCTATAAGAAGACCAGAAAGCCCAAAGGCTTAGTGATTCCTTGCCGAATGGGGATGCTTTGTTGCACTGAGGTTTATCCCTCAAATTTATCTTTCTTGACTACATCATTTTATGTTTTAACAATTTGACCTCTGCTGACCTCACATGACCTTTGAACCCCACCAAATATAACAAAAAACAAAATCTGAAGTGTCTTGAAAGGGATTCAACTCCAATGGATCTTGGATCTTGAAAATTCTTGGGAAATTTTGCTTTTTGACCTCTGGTGACCCTAGATGACGATCTTAGGAATACTTGGGATATTTTGCTGTTTGACCTCTGGTGACTCCTGATGACTATCTTGGGAATTCTTGGGAAATTTGACTTTTTGACCTCTGGTGACAACATATCATGATCTTGGGAATTCTTGGGATATTTTGCTTTTTGACCTCTGGTGACCCCATATAACAATCTTGGGAATTCTTGGGAAATTTTGCTTTTGCTTTTTGGCCTCTGATAACTCCAGATGATGATCTTGGGAATTCTTGGGAAATGTTGATTTTTTACCCCAGTGACGCCAGATTACAATCTTGGGCATTCTCGGGATATTTTGCTTTTTGACCTATGGTGACCCCATATAACAATCTTGGGAATTTTTGGGAAATTTTGCTTTTTGACCTCATAGCCCCATATAACAATCTTGGGAATTCTTGGGAAATGTTGCTTTTTGACCCCAGTGATGCAAGATTACAATCTTGGGAATTCTTGGGAAATTTTGCTTTTTGACCTTTGGTAACCCAAGATGACCTTTGACCTCCACCAAAAACAATAGGGTTCTTCCTCTCAACATGGTAATCTATATACCAAATATGAAAAGTGTCGGTCATCGCTATCTCAAGATATCGTGTTTACAAGCCGTTTACGAGGTTTTCACAGTTTAACCTCTGGTGACCTCAGATGACCTTTGACCTCTACCAAAAACAATAGGATTCTTCCTCTCAACATGACAAATCTATATAGGCCATTCCCATCTTGACATGGCGATTTCGAGGTTTTCGGTCTTTGACCTCTGGTAACCTCAAATGACCTTTGACCTCCACCAAAAACAATAGCATTCCTTCTTTCAACATGACAAGTCTATATACCAAATATGAAAAGTGTCTGTCATTCCTATCTTGAGATATTGTGATTAACGAGCTTTTCGGCTTTTTAACTCCGGTGACCCCAAGTGACCTTTGACCTTCACCAAAAACAATAGGCCTCTTACTCTCAACATGACAAATCTACATACCAAATATGAAAAGTGTCGGTCATCCCTATCTCGAGATATCACGATTACTAGGTTTTTTGGTTTTTGACCTCTGGTGACCTCAGATGACCTTTGACCCCTACCAAAAACAATACGGTTCTTCCTCTCAACACAACAAATCCATACTGGCCACTCCTATCTTGAGATATCATGATTTCAAGGTTTTTGGTCTATGACCTCTGGTGACCTCAAATGACCTTTGACCTCCACCAAAAACAATTGGATTCTCTCTCTCAAGATGACAAACCTATATATCAAATATGAAAAGTGTCCGTCATTCCTACCTTGAGATATCGCGATTACGAGCTTTTCAGCTTTTTACCTCCGGTGACCTCAAATGACCTTTGAACTTCACCAAAAACAATAGGGTTCTTCCTCTCAACATGACAAATCTATATACCAAATATGAAAAGTGTCGGTCATCGCTACCTCGAGATAGCGCGATTACAAGCCATTTACGAGGTTTTCGCAGTTTAACCTATGGTGACCTCAGATGACCTTTGACCTCTACCAAAAACAATAGGGTTCTTCCTCTCAACATGACAAATCTATATACCAAATATGAAAAGTGTCGGTCATCCCTATCTCGAGATAACGCGATTACAAGGTTTTCGGTTTTTGACCTCTGGTGACCTCCGATGACCTTTGACCTCCTCCAAAAACAATAGGGTTCTTCCTCTCAATATGACAAATCTATATACCAAATATGAGAAGTGTCGGTCAATCCTATCTTGAGATATCGCGATTACAAGCAGCGTCACAAACACACATACACACACACACACACATACACACACACACACAACATCACCATCGCATAGATTCCTTGCCTGCCTACGGCAATCAAAAACCAGTTTCGATGATTTCGACCAGAACTGAGCTAGTCAAAGACCCCTAACTTACAGTAATGGGTCGGCATAAGGACCGTGTACTATAGGGAGCTATTGGCGACCAGCTAGCTAGGCTAGAGATTTTCATGTGAGGTCAGTGTGTCTCAATTTGCCATAGCCTACTGGCCGTTACTACTCATGCGCAAAAGATGACAGGACCTTAGTTACAATTGTTGTAGGCCTACAATGGATGCCTGGCTGTCAAAATAGAGGGATGCGCAATTCTGTGACGTTGGTGAAAAACCTCTAGGCTAGCCTAGGCCCCAAGTCTAGGCCTAGGCCCCAAGTCTAGGCCTAGCCTATACCAGGGCTGGTCATGAGAATTTTTCAGGAGGGCAAGCAACTGCCCGCCTTGCTTTAGCTGTTACACTTCAAGGCGGGCAATTAGTTGCCCACCCAAGATTTTAGGAGGGCAGTTGTGTAAATATAAAATTTACATTTAAAATTATCTTAGCCAAAAGCATTGTACAAACTGAACTGCAAAGAAACCTTGTTGCAAAATAAAAACAAGAATGAGGATGGACACTTTCATGTTTAATTGCAATAACTGCTCAAAACTCAGGCTTGGCTCAACCACCCCATGTAACCAATGGGGAGGTTTTGACATGAGCCAAGGGCAGTACGTACCACAAATCACCTGGAGCACAAATCGTAGGGGTCATGGGGCAATAACCTCTCTGAAAATAAATGTTAGGGGGAAGCACCAACTCCAGCCAGACCCAAACTTAGATGCAACACTCATAACAAAAACAGTGGCGCCATGTTTTCTAAAATCGTTATAAATCAGTCAAAAAATGAAAATGATTGTGTCTCAACACAAATACCCCCATCAGCAACATCATGGCACCCTTTAGGGTAGAGTTGATGCTCTATTCCCTTCTACCATATGCACCACTGTGGACACTGGGCGGACCAAGTCCAGGGTAATTATGGCGGAGCCACTCCATGAATGATGCCAGTCATGCAGGGTCCAAGGATTATCCATACAGTAGGGCCTGTACCAATATTCCTTCTTCAATGGTACATAATGTAGTCCAGGCGCGGTTCCAAAAATTTCGAAAAGGATGGGGGGGGGGGGTAAAATCCCCACCCAGTATTCTCCTAGATTTATATTATGCTAATTTTTGCATATTTGTTATTGTTGATGTGGCGAAAAAGGGGGGGGCTGAGGCTGGGAAAGCCCCCCCCCTCCTCCTTGAATCCGCGCCTGCTGCAGTCGGGCCCAGGTCTACAGTCCGGAAAATGGCAGTGACAAGTTAGATCTAATCTCAAAGCTTTGTGTCCTTGTGAGTAATTAAATCAGAGTACTATTTCAAAATACATCGTTTTTGAGTGCCAATTCACTGTCAAACATTACCACATTTGTCAAAAATGACAAAACCATTGTCCTGACATGTTCAAAAGACTCTCAAACAAGTATCTACATAATAGCGACAATTTTTGATTGGAAGGTTTTTCACCACGAGGCACATTTCTCTAGAGGGGCTTTGCAATTTTGCCATTGCCTAACGTGTAAAATACATGGATAGGCCTACTAAGATGCTGCAATATGCAGAAGTTGTCTGCTTACTCTTAGAACTACAGGGTCTAAAATTTACCAATCATTTTTGTTTGAAAGTGTTATCAAATGTTGTCTGAGATGTTGGTATGAGAGTTCAGACATATTTCTGGCCAGAACAGGTCTTTGCTTGTCAAACCAACTTGAATATTTTCTAAGCCTTTTGCCATACATATTACTGTTGTGAGAAGCAAATACTTTTAGTCTCTTGAAGTCCTTAAAGTGACATGAACGTAACACCCAGTGTTCGATTTTAAGGAATTAGCAATGGTTGTCCGAAGGATTACCACATTGTAAAATTTGGTTGTCCTGCTCAAAATAAGGTAGTCCTAAGTGTAACCATTATCGCAAGTTTGCAACCATGGAATTGATAATGCCCCATTATCACCAGCCTTCCAAAGTGGCTTTCACTTTCAGACAACCCCCACCCCCCCCCCCCCAAAAAAAAGCACAAAAATAGATATTTACTGTATAAGAGTAGTGCTGTCTCATGGCGTGCATTAGTGTACATTTTGGACATAGTTAATGTTATGATGTTTGCATTGCAGGTTAATAAATTAAACATCTCTAGATTGAAGGCACTGGTGTTGCAACATCAGCACTGCGAATTCATAGCTTGCACGAAAGAATTCAGCTTCTCTGTGTACCTAGTGCAGGCCTAGTGGCCTACTAGTGGAGTTTGTACGGGGCACATATTTTTGCTTGATAGTGCTATGCACATTTCGATAAAGTGACTGTGCGGGAAGTTGTGGTGAACGTGCCTAATCACCACACTTTCCTGCAAATCTTTTGATGCAAATTTTGAAGTTCCTTGCTTGCGCAATTCATCGAGCTGCTAAATGTAAACATCACATCACTTTCCTCAAAAGATTTAGTTGTCCGGACGGACAACCTTACACACCTGTTTTTGCAAAATCTCAGTGGTAGTCCTGCAGAATCTCTGGTTGTCTCGGGCAACAGGACTACCCTTAAAATCGAACAGTGACACCACTCTAAATCCTCATTCTGTTGCTATGTGGGGGTGGAGGATTCATCAGTTACCACCAGACGAAAACATTGTGGCCCATGGCCCCAACCTAGCTCCCCCCTCCTGTCGGAAAATAATGATCAAAGTATGTACCCATTATATTAAAGGGGAATAAGTATGATTTTTGTGCATACTTAATTACTCACGAGAAGGACACAAAGCTTTGAGATTAGATCTAACTTGTCACTGCCATTTTTCGGACTGGAGGCCTGGGCCTGACTACAGCAGGTGCGGATCCAAGGGGGGGGCTTTCCCGGCCTCAGCCCCCCTTTTTGGCCACATCAAAAATAACAGTTATGCAAACATTAGTGTAATATTAATCTAGGAGAATACTTAAGGGGGCTTTTAGCCCCCCCCCCCTTTTCGAAATTTCAGGATCTGCGCCTGGAGTACCATCGAAGAAGGAATATTGGTATAGGCCTTACTGTAAGGATATCAGTTAATCCTTGGACCCTTACTAGCATCATTCATGGAGTGGCTCCGCCATGTGTTACCCCGGACTTTGTCCGCCCATTTTCCACAGTGGTGCATATGGTAGGGAATAGAGCACCAACTCTACCCTGAAGGGTGCCATGGTGTTGCTGATGGGGGTATTTGTGGCAAGTTCAGATACAATCATTTTCATTTTTTTGGCTGATTTATAACATGATTTTAGAAAACATGGTGCCACTGTTTTTGTTATGAGTGTTGCATCTAAGTTTGGAACCCGTGATTGGCGTGGAAATAATTTGACTTAGCTATACGCCAATCACAACGCACGTTACATAGGATTTGTCAAATGAGGAGCTACTCGTATCTATCTGCATAGCAAACGTACATTCTTTTGATTTGCTTTACCTTGCGCTGCGTGTTTTCGCTTACGAGACGGCATAGATGGCTGCGCAGGTTAAAATCATATGTCATCTGTCTGTGTAACCACCAACCTGCGGAGAGTCCATTTTTTTTTTTACGAATAATTCTGATTAGAAGTGATTTTATGCCTGCAGTTGTGGCTGAAGGGATGTTGAATGTTCTTTCTCATCGAATGACGTGATTCAAAGAAATCAGAGAGGTTCACAGTGAGCGTAAGAGTGTAAAACTAGGCCAAGTTGTAAGCTTTGTCCAGAAAATTGTCGTACCTTGTTAGTATATATATGTATAGTGTATTATATGTATGTACATAAATCAGAACGCCTGTGCTCAGTGGAACTGACTACTGTAGGAGTCGATGATGTAATTGCTATTAATAATTCACTCACTGTGACTACGACTGAGCATCCAGCCTCACTGCTCAGATGGATGCTTAGTGGAGCTACAAAGCTTGATTTAATTACTATTTTTAACTCTCACTGCGACTACAACTGAGCATCCAGCGTCAGATGGATTCTTAGTGGAACTGACTGTTCAATGACTTCATTGCTACAAATAATTCACTCACTGTGACTACGACTGAGCATCCAGCTTCAGATGGATGCTTAGTGAGGCTACAAAGCTTGCTTTCATCATCACTTATAACTCTGTCACTGCGACTACGACTGAGCATCCAGCCTCAGACTGATGCTAAGTGGCTCAGATGGATGTTAATTACTGGAACCTGGAACTGACTTGGCAATAGTTGTGTCACACAATAGGCCTAGCCAGGCCTATGTCGTTCTTAAATTAAGCTGAGGCTGCAGTCGCAAAAAATCACTGGCCAGTTTGCACTACGAATCCACAGGCGCCCCTTAACATTGTATAGTATACCATATACTATGTAGTATATGTAGACGGAAAGGTATGTCACAAATCTCCTAGCTCGAACAAACAACTTACGTCTCTGGCACAATTACTGCACTTTTCTCGCCAAATTTGTCTGTGTCGAGACTTTTGATCATACAGTACCTCAAGGCAGCCCTTTTTCTCGAATAATTTCACTTGGCATTGTCTGATGGATGAAATTTCGATGGAGTAACAGTCAGAGGATGGTAGCTGCTGATAGAGAGCATTCAGCACTTCCACACTTTATAATAAAATACTCCTAAAATATTCTCTAAAGCTCTCTTAACTTTCTGAATTTCTTCCAAAATTTGTCAATTATGTTTTGATTTGATTATTACAAATCTTACAGATACATATTAGCATTAATATGCAAGATTATTGAACACAGAAATTCATAAAATTTGAAAACCTTTGAAAAGTGGAAGGGCTTGCATTTACTATGAGCATTTGTGGCAGTTGAAGACTGTAAAACAGTTACAGTTCAACTGTCACAAGTGCTTGTAGAAAAATCACTATGAGCATTTGTGGCAGTTGAAGACTGTAAAACAGTTACAGTTCAACTGTCACAAGTGCTTGTAGAAAATGCTAGCCCTTCCACTTTTCAAAAGGTTTTCAAATTTTATGAAATTTAATGTTCAAAAATTGTTCATATTGATGCTAATATATATCTGCAAGATTTGCAATAATACAAACTGAACCATAATTAAACAAATTTTGGAAGAAATTTAGAAAGTTAAGAGAACTTTAGAGAATATTTTAGGAGTATTTTATTATATAGTGTGGAAGTGCTGAATGCTCTCTATCAGCAGCTACCATCCTCTGACTGTTACTCCATCGAAATTTCATCCATCAGACAATGCCAAGTGAAATTATTCAGGAAAAAGGGCTGCCTTGAGGTACCTTATGATCAAAAGTCTCGACACAGACAAATTTGGCGAGAAAAGTGCAGTAATTGTGCCAGAAACGTAAGTTGTTTGTTCGAGCTAGGAGATTTGTGACATACCTTTCCGGCTTACCAGTTAAAACGTCCCTTTACCAAAACGTCCCCGTACCAAAACGTCCTCGCTATTGGTCAAAACGTCCCCGTGCCAAAACGTCCACGTACCAAAACGTCCCCGAACTGAATCGTTGTTAGGCTAGTTTTATGCTAATTTTTCAACTATTTGTAAATGTTTTTATTAACATTAGAACGTTATTTTATTTTCTGTTTCTTCAAGGAAAATGAAATACTAATAGGCGTAGGCTACCAACTTTAAATACTCCAGGGCCTACGTGTTGTGCATATCCTACATGCAGGTATTGCAGTGTGCAGTGAGAATGTAAGGCCAAGTAAAAAAATATATATATGTTTCGCATCCCCGCCCGCTTCCTTTTTCGGCGCTGCATGGAATATTTTTTTATTTTTTATCTACTGATAAAATGCGAGAAAAAAGGAAAATTTCGAATAAATCTACCAAAAATAATACTTGCAAACACTCGTAAGGTCTTGCCGATTACTTCTTTCAACCTACGTCTAAAGTTAGACAATGTGCTAGCTCCGCAGCCTATACTACTACTGTACCTACGCTCGTAGCGCTCTGTGAACGTTTCATCGCCAACACTGTGGCGCGATGAAATGCTTCAACGTAGTTTCGCTGGCAATTCGTTTTATGTTCTCACGCCTGTCTCATTACACGCCGAAAACGATTGTGTATTGAAAGTGCGGCTGGTATCACAGACTAGCGATATATCTACTCAGCAGATGTTAATACGTAACACACACACACACACACACTGGTAGGACGTTAAACTGCATCCGGTTGTGGAGCTTGTTAAAGCGTGGGAATAATGAGGTTACCCTTTGCCATAACTGCCTCCGGAGCACCCTTGGGTAAGGTGCGCCTGTATTTTTTGGCCCAGTTTGGGTTCCCGAAGAGAGTGGACGTTCCTGATCCCCTACCGGGCTCGTTCCATCTCTTCCGGAAGTTTGTCTGTGTTAAATGTAAATAGTTGTGCATAGTGTAAATAGACTGTAAATAGGGATTTAAATGTAATGATTGGCCCCCGTCTCCCCCTGTGCTATGGTTGCCTACGGGTGTGTTTGTTGCCTTCGGGCGTTTGTTTTGCTTGTTGTGGATGTGGTGGTTGTTTTAGGAGCTGGGGTGTCCTCGATTTTCGAAGGATTCATCTGGTGTTCTTTGTGGTGTTAGTGGTTTTGTTTTGTTTGTGACGGTGTTGTTGGTGTTTGGTTGTTGGCCATATGTAGTGATTCTTTCGCCGGTCTGGCCGTGTCTGTTTTTAGCACGTAAAAAGCACACTGGTATTATGAATGTGCTATCGTATGTAGAATTGTAGATGGAGTAAACACCAGTCCGCTCGTTGGGCAAACTAGCAATCGGGATCTGCCCGCCAGCTCAGATTGTGCTGTGCGCGTGCTGTGAATTCGAATGCAAACTGCATTCAGTCATCATGGTGTTCGTGTGTGTGTTAAAGAAGTTCCTCTACACTGGTATAAACAAAATAAAACAAAGTTTTACAATCACTTTTGTGTGTCAACGAGTTATATTTGTACATATCTTTTAAAATGATGTAATTTGGATTGCGGGAAAGTCTGTTTCAGCCATCTTGGAAAAAAAAAGAAAATAAAAAAAAAAAAAGCCCCGCCTCCTTTTTTTGCAAAAACCTGACGGGAAACATATATATTTTTTTACTTGGCCTAAGTGAAAGTAGGCCTACTGTATTTTGCGGTTAGCGTTGTGCTAAGTAGATTTTTCATGTCGTGATATTCCAAACCAAAAACCTGTTAACAATTTCCAAAGTACCTGCAATAAATTAATTACAATTAAAACTTCTCTTTATTAAAGTTAAAGGAGGTTGTATCATACGTATCATTCATAGGCGGAGCGTTTTTGTATTACATATGTAATAACACGGGGACGTTTTGGTAGCTAAAAAGCGGGGACGTTTTGGTAAAGGGACGATTTGACTGGATAGGCCTACCCCTTTCCGTCTAGGCCTATATACTACATAGGGTATATGGTATACTAGCCTAGGCCTATACAATGTTAAGGGACGCCTGTGCCTGAGGCGGGGTATACTATAGTTAGGCCTACTCCAAAAAGCTAGGCCTATACTGTATAGGATATGCCCTAAGTGTAGTGAGAACTAAGTCAACTAACCTAGGCTAGGCCTAGGTACCCTAACGGGCTAGTCTAGCCTAGGCCTAGCCTATCAATTACGCCTAACGTAACGTTAGGCCTAGGCCTAACCTAGTCCGCAGTCTGTTGACCTAGTATTTGGGAAGCTTTGGGGCTTCCCATACTAGGCTAGTTCAGGGAACAAAGTGTACGTGAGAACTAGCCCTAACGGTACCCTAGGCTAGGCCTAACCCACCTTCAAATCCAGCTAGAATTTCTCTCCGGAGGGGATGATAACTCAGAACTGTTACTGCTTTATGGTGTGTCTCCTTTATAACAAAATTTTTTTCCATCGCCATCCTTGAAAACTTTTTGTTACGAATAGGATTGAGCCTAACGTTTGCCCTTGCCCGTCGAACTAACGATATAGGCTAGGCTAAGACTAACGTTAGGCCTAACGTTAGAATGTGGTCATCAGTACAGTGATGGTTCGATTCGCTACGCAGGGCCCGGTAGCAGATATAAAATTTTGAACGTCGTCATTTGGGCCCAAGCAGACTTAGGTTTGAGTCCTGCCACTGTGCCTAGGATTAGGCTAGCAAATGTATGTAAGCCATAGAAACCTGCTGGGAATGGCAACTTGGTTTCCCCTGACTGCTGATGAGAATTGCTAGACATATACCGTACCTGGGTACAGCTCATACGTGGTAGTACTTCCATTTTTTAAACTGGAGTGAACGGCCAAATTTCCTTTATTCCTTGGATTCAAATATCAAACTCAAAACTCGCCCCAGTGAGGCAGAAACACCTTTCGACTGTACATAAATTAGTGAAATTCCCTCCGAAGTTGAAAAATTTGCATAAAATAACATACAGTTAGTTTCCTGCATGTTGTCAATAGTTTCATACCAGCTACAACCACAGTGCAATTTCAGTAGGCCTACTATACTGTGTCCAAAATACAATGTAGATTGCAACATTATTCTCATGACATTTTATGAATTACTACCCTCCCCATATTTTCTTTGCATTATCATTAAATTCCTTCAATTTCCCTTAACTTTGGAATTTCCTTGTAGAGAAATTCCTAAAAACCACTTAGATCAGTTCCCTCAACGTCGGGAAATATCTTAAAAGTGGAACCCAAAAAGTTCATCCACTAGAAAAGGAGTACGGCGCGCGTCAGTTTCCAGGCAACAGTACTCAAGGGCGCACCGAATTCTCTCTATGAAACATTAATGCAGGAAACCTTTATAGAGGGATTTCAGTCACGTGACTCTAACCAACTAGACGCAATTTTGAAGGGCAATATCGCGCGTCTTTTTTGTTTTGACGGGCACGCGTCCATTGTGTCACAGTAGTATCTATGGTTATGCCGGGCGCGTGTGCCGTAAATACGCTTACTGCGTGTGTGTTTTGCCCTTCAGTGCCTGGGAATCCATTGAGCGTGACGTCACATGAAATCCCTCTATAGGGAGAGTAGCGACAACTTAAATTTGGACGTCATTTTGTTTCCATTGGCTCAGTATCTAGCATACACTGCACAATGACTCCCGATCGAGTCCCATGTAGCGCTGTGGGTTTAATTTCTATGGGGGCGGTAGAGTTTCGCGTGACAAATCTGCTGGGTTCCAGTCACAGTGAAATGGGTCAGGGGGGAGGGGGTCGAAAAATGGCCCTAGGGGCCATATCATTAGTTCCAATTTTTTATGCATGGCACTTGTGAGCGGTCATCTTTTCCCCTTACACCAAAAGTTCACAAAATGTTTTCAATATTTTTTTACGTGATGTCACGGTGGAGACGGAACCATATGACTGGTAATTATGCGATCATGAAGTTCCTGCCCAATTTTCCGCCCGACTGAGACAAAAAAATCTGCCGCCCGATTTATTCTGACATTTGGGGGGCGAACCCCCCAGCACTTCCGGCTCCTACGGTCATGCGTTTACCGCGTGTGTTTTGCCCTTCAGTGCCTGAGAATCAGACCCGAGTAACGTCACATGAAATCCCTCTATAGAGGGATTTCAGTCACGTGACTTAAACCAACTAGACGCAATTTTGAAGGGCAAGATCGCCCGTCTCTTTGGTTTTGACGGGCACGCGTCCATTGTGTCACAGTAGTATCTATGGTTATGCCGTACGCGTGAGCTGTATAGTTCACTTACTGCGTGTGTGTTTTGCCCTTCAGTGCCTGGGAATCCATTGCGCGTGACGTCACATGAAATCCCTCTATATGGAGTCTGATCCCTGCAAAGACGCTACCAATGACGTACATACTAACGCCCACGAGCGCACCTTAAAGGTCCTCTAAGCTCACCCCAGATAGTTACATTTCTCCCAACTAACCTAACTTCTAGCCCCGTCTCCAATACAAACACAAACAACTGTCTAGTAGTAGAACACTTCAACACAGCCACAGTAGCCTGCACTGAGTTTTAATTGCTCAAGGCAATATTGAAAAACAACATGTGTGTGACTTTGAGCCTAATTAGGAACACAACTGACTGTCATCGTCCATTACCAACCAGAGTGCACGGTGATTAAATAGACCTCCCAAGTGACCCTCATTTCGCGGGTTTGACCCGCATTTGAACACCCAAACCCGCTGATCCGCCCAGCTCTTTGAAAAACCCGCATTTCATATCTCCGTAGTAGTCACAAACAACAAAACCCTGCCTTTGAATCCCCCTTTGTAACGTATTCACAAAGGTGAGCAGTCCAAAGTCCAAGTACACCGTAAGACGCAACTAACAAAACAAAACAAAACACAACAAAACACAAAAGCCCGCTCCTCGAGAGGCGGGTCTTGTTTCAGCCTTTTCAACTCAAAGAACGAATCGCGACAAATTGTATTGACTTTAACTGTGCGTTTTCGTGGTTAGTATGTCATAATATACGAAGACATAGAGAAATCCCTTCCACCAGCTGTCATACCTAATAGCTTTTGACCAACCATAGAGCTGCATTCTAAATGTTTCTTCACCGTTCGTGTGACGCATGTGGCAATATTCACGTTAATTTATTTATTTGAAATTCCCCAAAACTGTTCCAACTCATTCACCCCATTAAGGTGATACATCTAACAAAATAGAGCAAGGTTTTGCAACATCTAGTTTGTATCATCATAAAATCGATGACAAGGAATTTTTAAGCATTTTAAACCCTGAGAATGTTGTCCAAAATTTGAGCGGTGATCCCCTCGAGTCCTTTTAATTTCAATTCAAGATAGGCTCCTGTACTAGTATCACTGTGTGGTGTTTCAGTCCGGTAGCCAACTCAAACGTAAACTTTAATGCCATCCTAAATTATCTAGATGACATTCATTTCATAAAATAGGTTGTCTAAAATACTCTAACTAAGCCCTGTATGATATTTTCGAAAACTTTTCTTACATAATTTTCCAGTACGATACTTTTTTCTTCATAGTACCTTAATTGCTTTGGCTGCTATGCTATCCTAACAAGTTAACATATGAAGATATATTGAGCCCAGCCTAGTCTAGTGAGAGGCAGTTACAGCCTTTTGGTTACTCTACGTACAGTAGAGCTATTGGGTGATTGTGATATAGTTCTGTGCGAGGTGAAACTAGTGGGTAAATTAACATGGAGAATTTGCGGAATTATATGTAATTTTATAACAAATGTTCGTTCGGCCTAAAATATTCTACATGTTCATATTTAGAAGAATTTGCTTTAGGTGTTGTAGTTTGCAAGGCTTAAGGTAGCCATTGTCGTCTGTATCTTTGTGGGTTTTAGGCAGGGTCTGATATCTCAATGTTTTGACGTTACAGGGTACAAGGTATTCCGCCGTGTCCTCGTCTATGTCACCATCATTTAACATTTTCTTAACAATGTTCGAAACCTTCTGAACCGTTTCTGGTTCTTTATCAAAATCATTCTTTTGGTACCCTTTTTGTATTGTTTAAATCTAGCCTAGCAGTGTGGATATATGAAGAAGTGTTTTGAACAACAAAAGCTGGGTCCTTGTCTTCTGGTTTAATGACAATATCTTTGTCGTTCCTAAGTTTTGTTAAGGCTACCCTCTCTTCTCTAGACAAGTTATCCTTAAAAAATTAAATATATATATATATATATATATATATATATTCCCGCTTCGGGACTACCATGGTAACAAGGAGAGAAAATTGAATCACGCGAGGTATTTGTAGCCTTGTTGTCCCTTCCTTGAATCACGAGCAATAACTTTTGTATTGGTCACAGACTCTGCCCGGAAAGCGGAGGATGGCGGGTTCAAACCCTCGGTGCGGCTCAATTTTTCTCTCTGGTATTTTCTGTGAACCTTCCTTCTGAGATAAGGGCTATGCTCTATCTTAGGACTGGTATAAAAGTCAAGATCGAATGTATTATATTACTATTGACACTTTCGACATATATATATATATATATATATATATATATATATATATATATATATATATATATATATATATATATATATATATATATATATGAATCAATGCTGTTTTGAATAGTCGCATGAAGACCTTAGGCCATTGTTCCTCTAACATATGGCCTAAGGTCTTCATGAGACTCTTCAATACAGCGTTGATTCATTCATTCATATAAAAGTCGCTACGTCACTCTACCTACTATATATATATATATATATATATATATATATATATGCATATATATATGCATATACATATGCATATATATATGCATATATATATGCATATATATATGCATATATATGCATATATATAAATATATATATATATATATATATATATATATATATATATATATATATATATATATGTACATATATATTTATTTATGTATATATATAGTCCGTGGTGCAAACACTCAGGCGTATGAGACGGGGTCCGGGGACGACAGCACCACTAACGGAAAAGGATGGTTGATTTCAGATCTAAAAAGTTGTCATGATTACTAACGAATTCGGAATTTTCTTCAAATCAAGCACCTTCCGCCCCTTGTGAAATGCCTTCCCATTGGGCAATGTGCCAACATTTCGCATATATCAAGAAATCGAGAAAATTAAGAGACGAGTTGGGAAGTTCGATTCTTCCGGTGAGGTCAAAAGGTCAGCTGTATCGTACCCAGTTAGATGAGGATTTACGGCTCAGTTTCTAACCAATTGGTTTAAGTCGGGCCGGCCACGGCCTTTTTTTTCCAGTTGTGGCTCACTGGCTTATTTTTCCCTGCTCCATTGCTTATGCTGAGCACCAAGCACGTTCAATTTTTTTAAGTATTTGGTATGACCCGGCCTTCCGGCTGCAAGTCGTATGCTCTAACCACTTGACCATGCAGTCGGTCTGTGTACGGTGACAACTTTTTCGCCCTTGTGCCCATGCGTGTGATATACTTGTCCGTCCGGTGGACGCGTATTAGGCCTGCTTTAAACTTTGTCCGTGCTTGTAGTACCAATGACATGTGTACGTCCGAAAGAGGTATACATAATCGACAACTGCCGCAAAGGTAAGTGGTTGACTTCACCTTTGACCCATTCCATGATGTATTGCGTGAAAACACTTTCCCAACTCGTCCATTCTGATGCAGGCTACCGATGCAATAGTTTAGGTTGCCACCTGGATATATCATCCCTGACGAATCTTCTCAGGGACAAATTGTCCCTCTAACTGCTAGAATTATCTGATTCGTCTACTTAGGTGACTGTTGTAAGGCATACGTACAGTGCACAAATGCCGATGTAAAGAATTATACACCCTCACTCCAGTTTAAGTTTACATTTTAACGGACTTTTTGTGCCAATGATAGGAATATACCCCTAGCTCCCCTTTGGATCGTTGAAAGCAGGAGTCGGTACGATTACTGGTTAAATAATAGTTTCGAGGACTCCGACTTTATATTGTATATTGCAGTATTTCTGTATTGCTGCATGAATTATGCTTATGCTATTCAATCTGAAAAATATTTATTATGAATTAACTAATAATATTCTTATTTAACTGATTCTTAAGTTTACTATTGAGTTCACTTTAATCATAGATCGACGTATACTTTTCGTTTTGCACCTAAAACTGCATCGATTAATGCGATGAAACAGTTATAAATCAATTTTCAAAAGCCTAAAGATGGGAAATATATCTATAAACGCGATCGGTAAGCACTGGTACATTTTGCAGGGTAACGCCCCCTCCCCCCGACTTCTTATGAAACTCCACATTTTTTCCACAGTTATGATTCCATTGAGAGAGACGCTAATAATTTTTCCGTATATATAAAACACTTCTCCGGATATGTATTATTATTTAGCCCTCCAAATCTAAGCAAGTGTCCATTAGCTCCTTAACGTGTATGCAGAAGAGATTAATTAATGCCCGTACCGCCGATGTTTAAGGATTCGAAATAATTATCCAATCAATTCAATTACAAAAAATTCAAAGAAAGTCTCCTGTAAATATTTACATGTAAAATGAAGAGTGGAAATTTACCGGTGTAACCAAGTGCAGTGATCACAAGAGGGATCGGGTACATGGTTCCCCAATAATTTAGAGGTTTGGAGTCTGACCCCCAATATTCGGTCAAAGGCCCTACTATATTTGTAAAAGTAAGATATAGTGCCTTCTGTTAATTTTGTAGAGAGACATATACCTTGATATTTTGACCAGTAAAGTGGTCTACTCTGGTAGGTCTAATCATTTTGAATAACAAAAAATATTTTCCACACGAACATTTGGAGATAATGCTAATTACACTTGGTCCTCTGTGTTTAAATAAAAAACACACACCGGGTGAAAAGTGGTGCTGACAATGTACCTGTATTAGATATTTGATTCTCCCAATAGATACAATCAAAAACCTTTTCCATACACATTCATAAAACATATTAAGCTCTTTGTATCGTTTCTCTTAAAGTTGCAAATTGCAACACTACACCATCGATGATTAGAAATAGTTAAGTGTCTAATACACTTGCAAAAGTGGACCCCAGAACAAGAGTTGCTCCGAATAAACCAATAAACTTGAGATTTTCACCAAAATAAAAGAATCCGACAGTGTAAGTCAGGGGTACCGACAAACTTGTAAGGGCTGAAATATTTGAGGCTGATTCTGTCTTTACCCCATTCATGGCAGATTGGTTTGCCAACAGGGAAAGAACCACATAAAGTGTTATAAATATCCAATCAACAATACAATATGGCAAAGACCATGAACTAGAAAACATAAGTATTAACAGGCAGCCTGGTACCCCGACTATACCAGTCATTACCGTCATCAACGTAGCATCCATTGATCCTATTAAACTTGTTTGACGTGCCACAATTCGACTCAGTGTCAATGATGTAAGAGCAATGAAGGCTAGACAACAACCGTAAAAGTCGTAAATAGTTGTAGTATCCTTGGAAAATATTACCGAAGGATTGGCAATGAGTATGATTCCTATAAAATTGATGAAAAATAGCAACAATTTTCTTAGACTTGCTGGTTCTCCAAGTAAAAAGTTTGCAAATATTGCAGTAGGAATTGTCAGGTTAATCGCAATGGCTTGAACGTTTCCAATACTGGTGTAGTTTAAGGCCAAGTAAGATATGTATATACCTCCGAAATTTAAAATTCCGTAAAGAAAGTACAGGAACAGATCCTGCAGGTGGTATTGTGAAGACTTTTCCCAAGATATTCTTAAAACAATAACAAACATGAAAACACTCCGCAAAAACATCAGTTCATCGGAAGGAAATTTTTCCAAAAGAACCTTGACAAAAACTAACTGTAAGCTGAGTGTAATAGCACACATAACACCATACAGTAGACCAATACGACGTTGAAGTAGGTCTTTAACCCACATGGTAAAGCTACGGGTAGTCGTGTGGTCATCTTCGTCGCATTTTTCCATGAACAACAAACTGTAAATAAGTGGAAGTAATTCTCAAGCTGTCTTATTCTTTTCTCATAGCATACCAGTTTTACATCAATGTAAATAACAGTATATTACAGGACCCACTACAAACTAGCCTTCAAAATATGCACAATATTCTGAAAGTTGCTCCTAAAATACGCATACAAGTAAATTTACAAGACCACGTGTCATCCTTTCTCATGCATCCTGAAATCAATATGCCTTTTGCGTTAATCGCGTCTAAAGTATGTGCTTTAGCAATTACAATAAATTTGATTTTTTTAAGTGTAAGGTAAGACTACTGGCTATACCATAGTCATATACCATGGTTTATGTGATATGTAAAACTGTTGTCATACTATACCTATTGAATAGCCAAGGCTATCCTGGTATGAACCAGTCATAATACGTTCAATAACAACATGCTTACAACCACACTAAATGAAAATACCGAATACGGTAATGTTCCATATTACGAACGCTATTTATTAATTACCTTTTATTCTTGTATTTTACGAGTTTCCTATGTGACATCTCTGTCTTCATTTTACCTATCCCAGTACTTTACATATAAATTTAACATTTTGACGACGCCAGGCCTGCAATTTTACACAATTTACTTGCAGGAACAGTTTGCTAAATATATCAGCAACTTACCGTAAATCATCATCATCACTTGTCTCACTTCCGTTCAAAAGACTGTATTCAGATGTTGCCATTTTTAGGGTGCTAAGCAGAAACTGAATTATGCCAATGCTGTTAATATAAGAAAATGACTTTAACATTTCATTATCTCCAACCTTTATGGCCTACATTAGTGGCAATGTCAAGTTGTTGCCCTCGTATACTACTCATTAATTTGTATAAGTCAGCATTCAAACATTCATACAGACGTATATATATATATATATATATATATATATATATATATATATATATATAATATATATATATATATATATATATATATATATACATATACATACATATACATGTATATATATATATATATATATATATGTATATGTATATATACAAAAACATTCATCCAATCATCTTATTCAATAAACAGGAAATAATGTCTAATTACCGAGAAAGATGGATTGCACTAAGTGGTTTCATCATTTGAACAGAACTGTGGAAAGAATTTGGAACATTTGTATACAGACATGAATATCGTCGTGGGCTGGGTGTTTTCTGTTGAGAGGATACTTCCTGAATGTTTTTAATAATCAAGGATGTTTAGAAACTATTAGATGCATTCTTTTTACAATTTTTGAAGTTGTGTCGTCAATTATGACCAATAGGGAGGGAGGCGAAGCGTCCTCATACTTCCCTTGAGGCCATTTGGTCCGGCTCGTGAGGCAGTTCATAATCGTATTATACAATATCACATGAAATTCGATTCATTATATTGTTATCTACCTTTTATCCTTCAAAGGTTAAATACGTTGCATGATGTCGTTTTTGGTGTACTGCTATACCCCACAGGTAGCACAATGTTGTATGTAAAGCGTGCCTTTACTGTCGGATAGTATTAAGTACGTACTCTCTGTTTCTAAGTAGGTCACCATTTCGCCAAGCAGTTTTGTTTGTCACAAATTAATTTTCATTCGTCTTGCACCTGGAAGTCAATTTCTTGTCACGTGTTTGATGTACGTGCGGACTCTCACGTCTCAAACCAAGCTGAAGACCACTCCCAGCTTAAATTTGTGGGCGCGGTCAAATTCACTTTTTAGCGCCTCCTGATTGGTCAAATAATATCACCTTATTAATTAATATTTATATCCTTTAGTGTGTCTCAACTCTTAGCGAATCAGGGGACTGCATTTAGAATAACCATGCAGCCACGAGGACCACCAGGCTAGCAGGCCCAAAGTGCAACCCTCGCACTCATGGTGTCAGGGCAAACGCTAGAGGGGGTGTGTGGGGGGTGTGACACCCCCAAGATCCTCGCAGTCGGCAAAATCCTGCACTAGTCGGCAAAATGAAGGAAAGAGGGAAATGCAAACTAAGGAAAGTTAGAGGGAAGAAGAAAGAGGAAAAAAGAGAAAAAAGAGGAGAGAGAAGAGGGAGAGAGAAAGACCGAGCGAACAGAGAAAAGAACAGGGGAGGGAGGGACAAAGCAGGGCAAAAGAAAGGGGCTGGTGCAGATAGAAGACAGGAGATTGGAATGCATTTACAGACAACGTTTATTACAATATTTTCAAAGCCCTTAACCAACATTTTTGAAACTTAAAACATATTCTGTCGGGAAAAAAGCTACACAGGGCTTTTCAGTATCATTGTGTACTAAAAGAGTTCATCGTTCATGTGGTATTCTGGCATTTAGTCGGTAAATTCTGCGCCAGTCGGCAAAATGAAGGAAGGGTCATTTCTGCGATGAAACCCCCAATTTTCCGTATGCTTTGCCCACTCTTCCTCAGTTTCGTTACTATTAGCTAAATATGGGACAAACCCTTTCCATCTTTTCAAGTAACTTAATAAGTAGAATTTATCGTTTTATGTAAATGTCGGCAGTGACGTATACGTAGGGGGTCCATTGGGCCATGGCCCCCTTCTCACAGATGCCGATTTTTTTCTTCCTTAAAATACGTAAATATTTTAACACAAATTTTACTTCAAAAGGTTGCATATGTTGCACCAGAGTGCATGTAAGGACACCTAATTTTTCTAAAATTTTCAAAGGGTAGAAGGGGACACCCCTTCCCCTTATTCCCTCCCCCAGACTCCCCCAGCCCAGCGATTCTTTTTTTAGTTCCTAAAAATACGTAAGAATTTGAAAACAAATTTTAGTTCGAAAGGTAGCATATGTGGCATCAGGTTGAATGTAAGGACACCTTTTTTTAAAAATTTCAAAGGGGAGGGTTCCCTCCCCTTAGACCCCTTTTCCAGGCCGGCGTTTCTTTTTTCTTCCTTAAAATACGTAATTATTTTAGCACAAATTTTATTTCAAGAAGGTAGCATATGTGGCACCAGATTGCATGTAAGGACACCTATTTTTTCAAAAATTTCCAAAGGGGAGGGGGACCATTAGACCCCTCCCCCAGGCCGGCGATCGCACAACATACTGCATAGCCCCCCCCCCCCCCTTGACAGCAATCCTGGGTACTTCACTGAATGCTGTGAATTTCATCTCATTTCACTAAACTAAGTTAATGTTCTCTTGAGTCTGTCTTTCGGTACGGCTGGTGACTCGAGGAGGGAGGTACAATGTAAGTGGTGCCCGATATGGCTTTCTACTGCCTGGACAATTGACCTATATAAGGTTTAAATAAGTACAGATTCTTTTTAGTGTAAGCTTAACCAAAAATTTCGCCCGCTTCGCGCGCTTTGCAATTTCACAGTTTAGATTTCGGGAAAAACCTTAAATCGGGCTGAACTATTTTCCTCTAGTATATACAAAATTTAAAGCAATAGGCTTATATGCCCGCAACGGCATGGTATAGTACACAGGTTTCTTCACATCTCCCCTCACCAACTCCTCGACGGCATCGGGGCTGTCGAGGCTCCGGGTTGTTGCCCCCCCCCCCCCCGTTGGACAAATCCTGGCGCCACCCCTGCCGGACCACTATAGGTTGGACTAACGGTTCTCAGCTCTAACTGCACCGCTTATCAACACTTTCAGTAGGCATTTTTTCTTCTCAGTCGGCAAATACGGCACAACCCCCCCCCCCCCCATGATAAATGTTCTGGCGACGCCCCTGTTCCCATCTTAGGATACTGTATTTACTAGCTAAAGCCGACGGCACACCGACATGAGAAAACGCAAAACACGAAACAGAACACGTTTCATGTTTTCTGACGTCCGTGTGCATTGGCTATTAACAGTAAACATTGTGTAACAAAATGTGATTTTATTATTGTTAATTTTAACGTTAGGTGAGTTACACTTAGCTGTTTTGTTTTAGCAGTACTTCCATGGCTTTAGGAGAGACGCATAACTGGGCTATGAAGGAGTGAATAATTTAGCATCAGGGTATCCGCTCAATTGCTGCGCGACTGATACCTGACGTGTATGGTGCGCCCACCCTGCCATAAGCCCTGAAATGGACATCTGTCGATTTAAATTGACATATGTCAGTTTCTCGTAATCTGATTGGATAAAATCGTCATATCTGAAGGAAATCAGCATATGTTCAATAAAATCGACATATGTCAGTTCCTATTCTTCTCATTGGTCAACCACCGTCGCATGTTGCTTCCTAGCCTTGTGATTGGAGGAAATCGGCATATGTTCAATTAAATCGACATATGCCAGTTTCTCGTCTTTTCATTGGTCAACCACCGTCACATGTTGCTTGGTAGCCCTATGATTGGAGAAAATCGACATATGTCGAATTAAATAGACACATGCCAGTTTCTCGTCTTTTCATTGGTCAACCACCGTCACATGTTGCTTGGTAGCCCTATGATTGGAGAAAATCGACATATGTCGAATTAAATAGACATATGTCAGTTTCTAGGTCTTCTTATTGGTCTACCACAGTCACATGTTGCTTTGTGTCCTTGTGATTGTAGGAAATCGACATGTGTTCAATTTAATCCAGGAGGAGGGAGGGAAACTTAGCTGGGAGAATTATATCTGTCTGGGACAAGCTTGTCAGGGGCAATAAGCTTGTCCCAGACAGATACAATTCTCCCAGCTAAGTTTCCCTCCCTCCTCCTGGAGACCAATGAGAAGACCTAGACACTGACATATGTCTATTTTGAGTATGCTGGGAAAGCTAACAAAAGTAGCTCAAGAAAGCTAACAGAAGTAGTCCCCTTGTAAGCGAAGTGCTGGGTTGTACTATTAATTTTACAGGGTTAAGACAGAAGTATTTGCTTTAATACATAACATTTAAGTAAGTGTTAATAATGAAAGTTGCATGTTGATGCTATTGTTGTACCTGTCTGGCAGTCGATCATAAAAAAACATTACAAATTGTGATTGGCTGCACTGTCGGGTGCGTCGTGAAGTGGTCAGTGTATGTGTCCGTAGCATCAGTGTGTGTGTAACGATATCTTTCGGGATTCTAAAGCACAGACAGTGGAATAATGAACGTTTTTAAAGCAATTTTCACGAGAGGATTAGACTGCCGCTCCGAAGGGTTGGAAAGAATAGCTCAGTGCAGTGGAGCCGCCAGGATTTTTGATGGGGGGGGGGGGGGGCAGAACAGATGACTTCTTAATGCCACCTCAGTTTCCCAGTCTGTGTAATTTGTACCCTTTCGGTGCGCCCTGCGATTGTATACAGCAGCGTGGATTCCTTTTTGTCACTAAATAAAGGTTCCGTCTTGGGGGAGGGGTCCCCTTTGAGAAATTTTTGTTAATTTAGGGTTGCCTAGATGCAAAATGGTGCTATCTTTGGGGTATTTTTGGAACTGATCATATATGGCTGGAAAAATATCCTTATTTAGTGAATTCTAATTTTTTGGTTAAGTGAAAGAGGAGAGTGTGTGTCCCTGAGATTGTATACAGCAGGGGGGCCCTTCCTTTGTCACAACATAAAGGTGCTGTTCTGGGGGTCTGAGGGGAGGGGGTGTCCCCCTCCCCCTTTAAAAATTTTTGTTAACTTAAAGTTGCTTACATGCAAAATGGTGCTATCTTTGGGATATTTTCGGAACTGATCATATATGGCTGTAAAATATCCATAATTTAGTGAATTCTAATTTTTGGTTAGGTGAAAGAGGAGAGTATGTTGTCTTAGAGAAGGGTATGTTGTCAAAAAACCTCCTGAAGCCTCTCCCCCTCCCCCCCCCCCATTGAATAGTTTAATGCCTTCTATTCAGGGAAAGTTTTTACATAAAATACGTGCGTGGAGTCCACAGAAACATTCTTGGACTATTAAGAAAATTTTCCTTTGCTACATTGTGCATTTTAAAAGGGTACAGACACCAGTATAGTGCCTCCTGAAAGCTCTGGGTTAATTATTTTAAATGGGGCACTGTATCAGAATATCAGAGTATTTTTTCGTCGTAAGTGTATTAACAATCACCATCTATACCGGTTGTGGCTGCGCGCCAAGCGCTCGGTAAAAATTTTTGAAAAATGTATAACGGCCAATACGTACTTATAAACCTTCCACATCATGCTACAAATTATATTGAAAGATCTCATAGGCCCCTACAGAGGTTGAAGATGTACTTCTGTTTTTCAGAAAAGTGTTGTGATCAGAATAGTTGCATGTATTATAACCTTAATAATGGTAATGAGATGGAGTGAAAACCGTAACGAATGCGCGGGGAAGCCCGCCGAAATTTTCCATTCAATAAGATAAAACAGCTTTCAACTTTTGTTGCTGTACATCTGCGGGGAGTTGCTTCCGGTAATTATTGATCATAAGGAGAAAACTGAGGTAAGTTTTGAAGCGCGCGGAGCGCGCGAAAATTTTGGTAGTTTGTGAAGGATTTGCGATAAATCTGATAGTTTGAGAACCATAAGTGATAGGAAATAGTTACAGCAGATCCATAAGTCGGTCGAAAACACACCTCACCCTACCCGCTACAGAAATCTATAGCTAAAACACCTTTGGGGATCATTTTAAAATTTTCAAAAAAGATTCTGAACCGATGGGGGAACACCTCCCCCCCCCCCCCGTGCCGGCGCCACTGGCTACTTGGGTTGGGTTTGCTGAACTAAAAGTTGTTTTTGAAAGATAGAGATTTGTCTTTTTCGTAGACACTGTGAGTGCACAACCTCTCACGCAGTGCGTCTCTCCTTTCACAGTGCGTCACACCTTACGCAATGCGTCACCCTTTACGCAGTGCGTTACCATTTTTGCAGTTTACGGTGAGCATTGCCTGTTTCGCGACAAGATGAGAGTCACAACAAATCAACGTACGAAGATAGCTTCAATTGATTACAAAATGGTGACCTACATGGAACCGTCTTCGCCGTCTTGGCTTCCTAAAGCAGAAAATTGTTAGTTGACACTCGATGTGGGCACAATGGGGACACATGTTTGTTGATTCTTTCCGAGAGTATAACGGCAAAGAAATGAAGGAGAAGGCAGTGAAACTATTACGAGCATTCTTCAAAAACATGTGTTTTCACCGAATTCAGTTTTCGACTACGTTCATGAAGGTACTGCCACTGTCTGCTGCTTAAAATAGTGTCGTGTACTCCACTTTTGAACCCCTCCGCCCGAAGGCGAATTTTTTTTTTCGTAGGACAGCTGGGGGAAAGTTTTGAATTATATATATATTGAAGGTTCGAGACACTTCGAGTAGATGATACCATTAACTGCGCATGCTTGATTCATTGGCGCTAAAACTGGATCCCACCACGGTAACAGTAATTCATTGTGTGTGGGCTATATGTGTACAAAAGATCTCAGTGTACACGCTACCTAGTGTGAAACCTCTTCGGGGTCACAATTCAAACGAGAAGGGAGGCTAAGGGTACATTGGAAATTGAAATAAAACTGCAGCTTAGTTGTTGATCTAATATTTGCTTTACTGTCAGGGTGACCGAGCATAAACACTGAACACGTGAATTGAGAACGTTTGAGTGCCAAAAGCTTTAGATGCCACTAGCTATAGCTGTGGCCATAAAAGTCACTTGACCATGCAGTTTCCCCATTGAAAGTTGAAAAATGAAATATAAGCAGGGTGCTACACGAGAAACCAAAGTAATATCGCTATAGACCAGAGGTGAAGAACCTTTCTCCTCTGACGGACCGTCTTGATAGTCATAATCCACTCGCGGGCCGCAGACAGTAAGTGTGCAACAAGCTTTTCAGATAGGACTCAGGAAAAGCGGGTTCTGGTGGGATCTAGGGGAAAGCCCACGTAAGGAACGAAATAGGGCAAAGCCCCATGAGGCTGTGTAGTTTGTACAAATTTTTGAACAAAAAATGTGCAGTGCTACAAAGACTAAATGTATTTCTATACGATCATTTGTCTTTTTATTTATGTATGAAGTAATAAAGAAAGAGAACATCCGGAAGTTCGCACAAAAAAAAAAAAAAATAATCGCGTATTTTGAAACCAACTTTATCTTTTCTTGACTTTACATTGCACAATTATTCAATTTTACCTTTTTAGTTCACTCTTCAGAGAGACAGCTCTAACTCCCTCCCCCAGTCTACCGGGATAGATGCAGTACCCACTGAGTTTCGTACTGTAATGGATAGATTTATACATGTGATAATGCAACTCTGTTCAATGCTATGTAGCCTCCCAAGCATAGCTTCTTTATCACCAGTAGTACAAGGATTCTGCAACTGATTTATGTTTAGCGAAACGGTGGGGAGGTGAAATAGTACATACTAAGGTTTTAGCAAAATACAGGAAGTATTCAACAGCAGTTGTACGTGAAATAACAGGAAAGTGGTATAAGTACGATGATTCAGTGGGCACCGAGGGCTTAAAGATAATTATCAATTGCTTTCCAAGTGATTTTGAATTTACATTTTTAAATTGTGTCGGGGGCGGGATAAAATGATCTCGCGGGCCGGAGGTTCCTCACCCCTGCTATAGACACTCGGGGAGCACATGTAGCACAGTCACGGTGATCCACTTATAAATATACCTTTTCTACCAAAGCTTAACTATCCCCTTCACAATTGAGTGTCAGGTTGAATGCTCCCCTGTACTGTGGCATTCGGAACTTGAGGGCGAGAGAAGAGGCCAGCTGACACCATATTACACTTATAAAGACCAGGGGCGTCAATCCGTATTGAAATGTGGCAGGACATACATGACTTAGCACAAATCAAACCCTTTGGTTTTGAAGGGGGTGTCTTCCTATAGGTCCTTCCCCATTCTCCTCTTATGATGACTGACGTTGTCCTATTCCAGAGTTGTAACAAGTCAAGTCACTGACTCGGACTCGAGTCGACTCGAGTCGCATATTTGACTTGACTTGACTTGACTTCGTCATCAGCCAAAATGACTTGACTTGACTCGAGTCACCACCTAAAATGACTTGACTTGACTCGGCCTCGAGCATAGCATGACTCGAGTCCAATTGAAGACTCGAGTCAGGGCAAATGACTCGAGTCTCCTGCTGCGACTCGAGTCCTTTTACGTGACTTTGATGTTTGTAAATGTACCCAATTGTGGACTGTACATGTGCATATCGCGAGGTAGCCGCGGCCGCAATACACAGTGCCCGTGTGTGGACAATACCAGCACTGCATTCGTATAGTATAGTTGTCACTTGACAAACGGGCCGAGCCGGGCAGTTTGACGTACCCATACTACCTGCTGCGGAAGCATGTAATATCAGAGTATGTACACATCATGCCAGGCATGGACCGTTACGATCACCGATCTCAGTGGTTTCGATGGAAAAGCAACATGTTGCACAGACAGGGTTGCCATCTGGATGATTCCTAGTGTGGTTCAGAGCCTTTTTTTACGAGATTTTTAATATGAGTCTGTTCATTTTTTCCTCTCTATAATAATTTTGTTGCCTCTGCGTAAAACAGTACCCAATAATATTGCTTGTGCAACTCTGATGGGACTGTATAGTTCTCAGTGAAGGTACATGTATAGCCGGTCGCCGATAGCTACCTGTGCATTGTCCTTACCACGACCATTGAAAATCCGGGGTCTTCGACCAGCACAGTGGTAGTCGAGCTTGATTTTTTCCTATAGCAAAGCTAGGACCTAAATTCCTTACTTACTGGCATAACTTTCCCTTTTTAAATTTCTAACTAATAGTGCAGTTGTTTTTGAAAACTTGAAAAAATAATAAAAACAATAAAAAAAAAACGAAGCGATGCCAGACGAGAGAACCTATAAGTGAATTTTCAATAGCTTATTATGATTAAATTTTGAAATTTTGCAATGTTAAATGAAGGAAAACAATGATATCAAATACCATAGTGCTAGGAAGATTTTTTACTGCGCGCTTCGCGCGCACCCCCAGAGAAAACTGACTAATACAATTTAAAATTTTGTCTTGCACGGTAAGATTTCTTTCAAAGCATGGGCCTCTCCTACGCGCCACACTATTGTGCCTTGAAGCTCTGACATAAGAGTCACTGAAAGTACTATACGTCATTCAATGCACCCTGGTCCTTGCAAAAAATCCCAAACTCTAACCATGTGTAGGAAATCACATCTCTCGATATATTTTTCGGCGCACTTCCCCTGCATGAGCCTGAAATAAATTGATGTCTCATTATAGCACTGCTGTACGGCTGTGCGTAGGAAAATTAATTGGAATTGTCTCGTTATTATTTCCTGTAGGACAGATTGAGTAAATTGCTATTTCCAAACCTAGCTACAACTCTCGCTGTCCACTTTCTTGACCAACTACTACCATCCTCAACAAATTAGCTGACGGTTACCCAGTGGCGTAGCTATGGGGAGTGGGCTTGGGGTGCGAGCCCCCCACAAATTCACCGCCCCCAAGAGCCCCTCCCACTGGTGATATGGGCGAAAAAAAAGCACCCACTCTGAATAACTTTGAATGGATTCGGATTGATTGTGACAAAACTCAATGTGTTTGAGAATAAAATAAAATCAAAGTTTACGTTTTTCCACCAAAATTTCACATCTTGATGGCTGCTATCAAGCCTTGCAAGTGCCATTTCCGGCGATCTGGGATGTATTAAAACCTTAAATTTTCTTGGAACGCTCCACGCCAACCTATGGTGGCGCTCCGCTTAGATAGTAAACGCAGTGGCGTACACAGGGGGAAGGCCATTGGGCCATGCCCCCCTCACTGATGCCGATTTTTTTTTTTTAGTTCCTAAAAATACGTAAATTTTTTAACACAAATTTTACTTCAGAAGGTAGCATATGTGGCACCAGATTACATGTAAGGACACCTAATTCTTCAAAAATTTTCAAAGGGTAGGGGGACACCCCCTCCCCTTAGACCCCTTCCCCAGCCCGGCGATCACACAACATACTGCAAGCCCCCTCCCATGAGAGAAATCCTGGGTACGCCAATGAGTGAAACTGGATTCAAACTTGCAAAACTTGGACCAAACGTCCGACCAGCTCAGCTAATCCGTCCTCACAGAAATGTGTAATAAAATAAAATCAAACTTTACATTTTGTTCACAAATATTGCACTTCTTGATGGCTGCTATCAAGCCTGGCAAGTGCCATTCCCAGCGATTATTTCAGCCCGCTTCGCGTGCACCTACCCTGAGTTCTGGATCTCACATTTATAAAATTATTGTTCCAAAGGGGGCACCCCCTTCCCTTAGACCCCGGGACTAGCCTTGGCAGTTCACACGGGTTTGCCCCCCTCCTCCATTTTCAGAAATTAAATCCTGCCCCTGGTCACTGTGGCCGTTTTCATTCGTTATTGGCGGAGAGTTTATTTCCGAGAAGTACACAGTGCTACTGCTAGGTTCTTGACCTCCTTGTTCGTTAAAGTGTATGTTACGCCATGGCTTGGCCATCTGTGGATCATTGTGCGACGAAATCTAACGTTAGGCCTACGTGGCAAAGTGAAAGTGAAATTGTGCCACGGCCAGCAGATATACATTTATTGCTTGCCTGAGTAGTTATAGCATTCGTGTGTGGGGCACAAGTCACGTGTGGTACCTTGGAATGTGCAACGTACTCTTCAGAGGCAGAAAGGAAGCAGTTGTCTATTGGTCATACCAAAGAAGAGATACCAGTTTTAAATTTACTGTGATTATGTACTAGTGTGACTCGTTTTGACTTGTAGACACCAGCAACTGACTCGAGTTGACTCGACCAAAATTTCTGACTTGACTTGACTTGAAAATGTGCTTGACTTGACTTGACTTGACTTGACTTGAAAATGTGACGAATGACTTGACTTGTGACTCGACCAAAGTGTGACTCGTTACAACACTGTCCTATTCTAATAAGAACTAGGATTCCAAAGTTAACATGACCATCATAGATGATCTACCAGTTGAAATACTCGGAATCCACGGAATTACTTCAAGATGTTATTTTCATCATGTCCCAATATAGCTGCAACCACGCTCAACAGCGTGGATCATTGTCGGAGATCATGGACCCGACCAGGCCCGTAGCTAGGGTCATATGCTTGGGGATGTGAAGGCCCCAAATTCCGACTGGCTGGGTGTTTTTCCACTGAGCGGCTACGTGTAAATTGCACTTTGTTTTATGCGCTCTGTGTTTTGTATATAGCAGTTGGGATCCTTCCTCTGTCTCTACATAAATGTGTCGTCCTGGGTAGGGGTCTAAGGGAAGCGGGTCCTCTTCCCTGTGAGAAATTTTTGTTAATTTAAGGTTGCTTAGGTGCAAAATGGTGACATCTTTGGGATATTTTTGCAGCTGATCGTACATGGCTGGAAAATGTCCATAATTTAGTGAATTCTAATTTTTGGTTACGTGAAAGAGGAGAGTATGTTGTGTAAGAGAAGAATACGTTGTCAACAAACCTCCTGAAGCTCCCTTTTAGCTACTTTACCGCTTTCTATTCAGGCAAAGTTTTTATCCAAAAATACGTACGTGGAGTCCACAGAAACATTGTTGGACTAAAACGATTTTTTTTTTCTCCCCTTCATTGTGCATTATAAAAGGTTAGGCTAGCAGATACCTGCACAGGACCTCCTGGAAGCTCTGGATCAAGTACATAAAATGGAGCAATGACATAATGCTTATTACCTGTCATCCAAATGATAATTATAGAGTATGACGCAGAGCACTTTAACACTATCGTATTTTTACTAATTTTGAAAGAAAATTCAGATGAATAGCTTCCAGCCATGGGGAACAGGCGGGAGGGAGAGCATAGGTGCAGGAAGGTGATATTAGACCTCCCTGATAGGTATAGCAAAAGGGGTGAAGGACTAACAAGCGCGTTTTCAGAATACTTTTTTGTCGTAAGTGTATTAAAAATCACCATCTATCAGGGGGGTATAGCCAGGAATTTTTCAAGAGGGGCAAAGCCCATAGACAGACTCTCAGCGCTTCGCGCTACCATGGGTTGGCGCAAAGCGCAAGAAAATTTTGACCCAAAATGCCTCCCAGATCGCTGGAAATGGCATTTCCCAGGCCTATTTACCGCATATAAATAGTGGAAACACTAGCAATATTGTAAAAGTAAACATTAAAAATACCAAAAATATGTTCAAAGGGCTGCCCCCTTCGCCCCCCTCCCCCCCGACGCGTCTGCCATCTATACCGATGGATGCGCGCAAAGTGCTCGATAGTTTTATTAAAAATGTATAACGGCAAATACTTAATGTCAACTTTCCAAATCATGCTACAACAACTTAGATTGAAAGATCCCTATTGATGCTAGGTCCCAATAGATGTTATTATAGTTCCATGTATTATTACCTTAATAATGGTCGTGAGATGGAGTACAAACCTTAAAGCATGCGCGCAAAGCGAGCGACATTTTTCATTAAATAAGATTCCATGACAAAACCTGCATTCAGAATGTGCGTCGAGACACTTTCAATTGCTCGACAAAGCTACATGCCACTCAAAAGCCAGTCTTTTACCTGGTAATTCGTGTACAGCTTTCAAATTTGTTTGCTGTGCTTTACCGGGAGTTACTATCAGAAGATATAGATAATAAGAACATTGTGGTAAGGGTTAAAGCGCGCGAAATGTTTGATAGTTTGAGAAGGATTTGCAAAAATTCTGGTAGTTTGAGAAACTTTTGTGATAGAAAATGATTAAATAGATCTATCACTCGATTAAAGCGCACCTCACCCTAACCCCTACAGAAATCCATCGCTTAATCGCCTTTGGGGATCATTTTAAGATTTTCAAAAAATTTTCATAGGGGGAACCCCCCCCCCCCCATGCCCTCCAGTGCCGGCGCCACTGCCACTTACCGTTGGAATGGTGAAAAGTACTATAAAGCAAATGGAACTAAGAAAGAATTTGAAACGATGACAATTCTAGTGCTAAGCACGCCAAAAATTTTTGGTTCTCACACCGACGAAACTGTCTTACTTAAGCAGTTGTGAGAAAGAGCAGCTTGACTGTCGAGGCGACCGGTCCCCGTCAGAGATTACATACTTTACCGTACCGACTTAGGTCCTGAAAGTGTAAAAATTTCCAACGGGGGAAGGAAATTTTCCCCGAAGGAGGCATGGCCCCTATCCCTAAAGTAGCCACCCCACCGCGAAGGCTTTTTGGCGCTAGTTCAAGGAGGCTACGAGCACGGCTAAGGACAGCTAGCAAGTTACTTTCTGTACAACCGAATTCTGTTTCGCCACTTTGTTTCGTATTCGTGTGTGCGTTGACTTTTCACCGTGTAGGCGGACACTAACGAAAACGTGAAACAAACTCGTTTCATGTTTTGTTTTCGTGACGTCCATGTGCGTTTGGCTTAAGCGTCATTACACACACAGTCACACACATACATACACCCACATAAATATGCACATACCTACACTTCCGCGTGTGATTGTATAGATTCCTTTTGCCTTCAGTGAGGAATCAAAAAGGATTCATGTGGGAATATTTATTCAAAGAAATGGTGATTAGGAATTTTCGCTTATTTGTATTTTGAAGTTGACGGGCGTACAAGCAGGTTTATGTCTTAGGCTATTCCTGTATTATAGGATGCCTGTGACGCTGCATCATCTACGACCGTTTTAACTCTAACCATTGCAAGATTGTTTCATTAATTACGGAACTCTTCTATTACTTTGTTAATCGGAACAACTCCAGTTAAACTATATTTGCTCGGATTGTTTTGTTCGTTTGATTGTTTTTTTTTTCCTTACAGACGTCATGTAATGTTGTACATCCTTTGACCAATCAAAATAAAATGACCGTTAATAAAACAATCCCACGCTGCAAAATTTATCACTACCTCCCACTCCCGAAATTTCTTCAATAAATTTTATTTTCACATCAACATGGGAGAGACGAATATTCTGCTCGTCCCAGTCTTTATAGATACTATTGCAAAGACAAGAAATGCTTTTAATGGGTTTTATTACTACAAAACTAACAAGACGGTTATTACACATCCTATATGTAGAGGGCGACTTATATTTACTATTTAGACACCTACTCAAGTTGGACTGTTCTGTATTCACTACATTGGAGGTCTTATTATAAGCTTCCTAATCACAGGCGGAGCGGAGCTCCCAGGTGGGACCTGTTCTATTCAGCCAGTCTAGAACGGGACCACTGTCGGGTGGTGTCAGTTAAGTCAACGGTTTGTCCCTTGGGGACGTTGTTACTCCTTCGGGGAGCAGAACTCCTTCGGGAGTATTGTTTGGTTTTCGCCCCTGGCTCTTCGCCAGAGAGTCAGGGGACTTTTGGGAAAAAAAGCTTCCTAATCACAGGCAGTAATAGGCGTTTTCCAGATTATAAGTTGGTCTTTGTTTTGATTCCACTATTGCAAGAAAGGACAAGACCGATAGAGGAAGGCTTCTTTTACGTCACGAGTTGTCAGCAGGCGTAAATTGTTCAAGTAGCGTTAAGTTTTCCTAATACCTAGTTGCCTTGAAAACAACCTCACCTTATGATTACTTTACTTTCGAAGCTCGAAAACTCTGAACTTGACCACGCGATGAATTAAAAACTCCTTAGAAACGTCAAGAATAGTTGAGGTGATCTTAATCCATTTACGTGGCTGCGCAAACGTAAACCTTCGACTAAGAATTTCCCTTCATTCCAAAGACACAACTTTTTGTCCGTATATAATGCACTTAATTACAACAAGAGCTTGAACAACTTTGAAATTGCCCAAAACATAAAATACCGGTACAAAATTGAAAACAGAAGTAAGTTTAGAAGCACTTATGGTGATGACGGTGGTAACGTAAAGCAAAGTTTTCTTTAGAGAGGTAGACTCATTGAAGACAAACAAGACTGGCAAGTTATTAACCGTTAGTTAGCCTTAAATAACCTTTACTTGTCCTGTGCATAGGGGACACACTTGACAGCTCAAAGTGAAATAAAACAGGCTGACCTACACTTGCCCATTCTTTTCTCTTGTGAAAGTAAGGCGCTCAAATCAATAACAATATTCCAGTTAAATTGGAGGGTCTGTATAACTTCAGCTAGATTTACAGACACCACAGCTATTCATACTTATATCTGGTCAAATCTACTTTAAAATACGTAAGGTTTATTGTGTTATTGGTGCTCGTTTTTTCACGTGATCTTATACATGATAGTTTTCCCTTGAACACCCCACACTTTATACATGAAAGTGCATTTTAATTTTACAAACACGTTAGTTTTACCAAAAGGTACATCTTCTAAGATGTAGGAAGTCTTTTGAGAGGTGTGCTTTTTCGATATTTGCTGTTTGGTTAACTCTCATGCATTTTACATTGTAACGTATAATGTTATTTCACACATACTTTAAATCCTACTTATTTTAGCTTGTTTTACAACTTTTTCAATTCCTGTTGTGAGACACTTGTTCTCTTTCGTAGTGGGAAAAGGCACAAGAGGGTCGTGGTTCAAAATAATCATCATCGGCATCTGCAGTCGTCGTCATCATCATCATGTCGGGTTTAGAAGTTAATAAACACAAAAATTATCGTCCCATGTCCAGCGTGAGTTTTATTTCTAAACTTTGTTAGAAGATTATAGCCAATCAACTTAACGATTATCTTGCGGTAAATGGTCTGACTAAAAAGTTCCAGTCAGCATATAGACGCTTTCATTCGACGAAAACAGCTTTATTTCGTGTACATAATGACCTTTTTGAGTACTTTACATGACAAGAAATTGATTGCACTTGTCTTACTTGATCTAAGTGCCGCTTTTGACACCTTACAGGGCTCGAAATAACGGGGGCCCCGTGGGCCCGATGCTCCTAGCCCTTCATTTTACCGGGTTATAACTTCCGGAGTTACGAGAAAATTTTGAAAATGTATACTAGCCTACATGCAAAATGGTCTAAGAGTGTGTGGACAGATTGGTTTCAGGCTAGTTTCAGCCTCAACTTGCCTTAATTATACCCATACTACACGTGTTCAAGCACGTAAAAAGCACCCGTTCACTTTATCAGTCCTTTTTTATTTGTAAGTTTTGGGCCCCTTGATTTCTCATTTGGCCCCTAGATTCCATGGGCTAGGGGCCCGGCAGGCTCACAAAGGTTGAAGGCTTATTTCGACCCCTGCCTTCAATCATAACATTTTGTTGAAGCGTATCTCAACACGTTTTGGCATCAAGGACCGGGCACTTCACTGGATACAGTCATACTTGAATAGACCCTTTTCCAATTAGCAATTACAAAGGATTATGGGATAGAGTTTTGGTATGGGTCGTTTTTGTCAATGGCATTTTACTGTGGACAAAGACGATGCACACCAAATCTATATCCCACAATCCTTTGTAATTCCTATTTGGAAAAGGGTTTAGGACAGAATTCAAAGGGTAACTGTTGGTGGTATTGAATCTATATATTGGTGTTCCCCAGGGTTCCGTATTAGGTACTCTTCTTTTTACATTATACACCGCATCTTTAGCTGATGTCATCAGACAATACAATGTGGGGTACCACTTTTATGCTGAAGAAACTCAATTGTACTTTGCTTTGAATGGCTGTAATATTCAGGATCCACAGATTTTAACTTTAGAAGCCTGCATCAAGGACGTAAATGGTGGATGATTTCAAATTTCTTGAAATAAAATGATGACAAACAAATTTCTTTAATTGGTACCAAGTGTTATATTTGGAGAACTCCATCCTTATCCTTAAATGTCAATGATATAACTATATTCAATTCTTCTGAGGTAAAAAACAAAGGTGCAATATTTGATTCTGAAATGTCAATAGAAAAGTTTGTAATGTCTAAATGTCAAAGTGCAGTACATCATCTTCAATCTGTTGCTGAAATTCGTCATTTCTAGATGAGAATGCTATTAGAACTCTTATTCAAGCTCTCGTAATATCTAGATTAGATTATGCAAATTCTCTCCTTATTGGTGTAAACAAATTGTATATTAGACGCCTTCAATTGATTCAGAAGTCGACGGCTAGGCTTGTAATTCGTTCATCTTTTAGAAATCTTGTCACAACCATTTTATATCGACTACTTCAGTTGCCTGTAGAATGCCGTGTGTTTTAAGATATTCCTACTCTGACAGTGGCGTCGGCACGGAGGAGCACGGGGCGGGTGGCCCCAATCGATTTCTGAGAATTCCTGAAAATTTTAAAATGGTCCCAAAAGGCGTTTAAGCTATATATTTCTGTAGGGGGTAGGGTGAAGTGTGTTTTTGACGGAGTGATGGATCTATTGTAATCAGTTCCTATCACAAAGGGTTCTCAAACTATCAGAATTTTCGAAAATCCCTCGCAAACTATCAAAATTTTAGCGCGCTCCGCGTGCTTCAAACCTTAACTCAATATTGTTCTTATTATCAATATCTTCCGATAGCAACTCCCGGAGAAGCACAGCAGCAATAGTTGAAAGCTGTTTACCAATTCCCACGTATAACAATGGCTTTTCGACTGGATATAGGTTAGTTGGGGGATTGAAAGTTTCTCAATGCAGAGCCTGAAATGCAGTTTTGTCATGAAAATCTTATGTAATGAGAAATTTCGGCGCGCTTGGGGCGCATTCGTCACGGTTTACACTCCGTCTCATGACCATTATTAAAGTAATAATACATGGAACTATTCTGATCACAACACTTTTCCGAAAAACAGAGGTACATCCAAAACCCCTGTATGGGCCTTGCGTCCATATGGGGACTTGCAATCTACATTGCAGCATGATCTGGAAGGTTGAAAGTACTTATTTGCTGTTATACATTTTAAAAAAAAACTACCGAGCGCTTCGTGCGCAGCCATTATAGGTAAAGACGGTGACTGTTAATACTCTGAAAAGGCATTCTGCTCTTTTGCTTTAGCTATACCTATCAGGGAGGTCTAATATCACCTCCCTGCACTTACACCCTCCCACTGGCGTAGTCAGGATTTTTTTATTGGAGGGAACCAACTGCCTGATCGCCGGCCTGGGGAAGGGGGTGTCCCTCTCCTTTTTGAGAAATTTTTGAATATTTAAGTACCTTCAGATGCAATCCGGTGCAACATTTAGCATAACTTAAAGTCATTTTTTGTTCCATTCAAAAAAAAAATAAATTCCTCTGCAAAGAATGGGGGGGGGGCACGTACGCACCCTGGATCCGGCCCTGAACTGTCATAGGAAAAAGTTTGCTAAGCAAGTCAAAGGTTGTCAGTAATATTGGTGTAGTCGTGTAGTCAGGCGTTTCTCGAGGGCTTTAGGCACTAGCTTATCCAGATTTTTTCGGGGGTGTTGGTGAGACTCAGTCATAAGAAAATGTCAAAAACTTACCAAAAGCCATTAGCGTTGTAACTTAACGTGGCCAATAGTTTGGGCTCCGGTATTTTGATAAAGCCATGGGTTGAGCACTGGTATAAATAGAGAAAAGGTCAGCTCTTCAGAACTTAGTGACGTGACCAAAGTAGTGATATATCGGGATAAAATAATTTGATATAGAAATAGTCAATCTATATCTCATGGTTTATAGGTCGGAGTAAATTTTCAGGAAACCAGGGTCTGATTTATGTAGTTGGTTGACTATACGTAGTATACTAGTAAGCTGCAGCGATGGTGCTAAAGCTTCTCCCTTTTACACCAGAAAATTGTTAAGTACCTACGCGTATGACGCTTCCAACCCATCGGAACACTGATCGTACCATGCGTTTGTAACAATCATTCATTTGAAAGCAGGGGTGGGGAACCTTTTTCCTCTGGAGGGCCGTTTTGATAGTCATAATTCGCTGGCGGGCCGCAGAAGTGCCAGAGAGCGCTACAATTTTTTTCCATGGGAAACTGGCTAAGGGGCCCTAAACAGGCCCTGGTGGTCCGAAGCTCCAGGGGTTCTGGAGTTTGTACAACTGTTTAGGCAGTGGAATGTTCATTCACTATCTTTAAATGACATTGAAACACAAAGGCTACGCGGACCAGAAATATTACAATATGACCTTTGACTTAGGCTAGTAGTAATAATAAATGAGCACATACGAAAAGGGCCCGCAAAGTGCCCCAGAAACTTATTCCACTTCTTACTGAACGAATTTCACTTCACTCTCCGGAGGAACAGTTCTTACCCCCACCCCGAATCTACCGGAATAAATACAATGCCCACCGAGTTTAGTACTCAATGTAATAGATAGGCCTATACAACTTTTACTGCACTTCTGTATATGCAGCCTTTCCACGCAAAACTGCCGATAACACCAAATGTATAAGGATCCTGTACCTGGATTGTGTCTAACGAAACGGTGGGGATGTTACACTATGGATACTAGTGTTTTAGTAATATAGGGAGCCTACTGGTTGCGTTTCGCAGCAGTTTTACGTGAAATATGAGAAAGTGGTATGAGCAGGAAAAACGATTGACACCTTGGGCTAAAAGATTATTATAAAATACCTTTCAAGTGATTCTGAATTTACATTTATGAATTGCCTTGCGGGCGGGATAAAATAGTCTCGCGGACCGGAGGTTCCCCACCCCTAATTTAAGTGTCAGAGCAACTTCACCAAATTTCTTCCGACTACAAATACACTGAATAACGGCGTTTTCTATTTTCATGGGAACATCTGTCGTATCGGAGGTGTGCTTTGTTTATCTGAAGAAACTCATATCATGAGTATTTTTTGACTCTCTGGTCATACCGATCAGACATTTGTATTATCAAAGCTAATATAAAAACCCCAAAAGAATGTCTCTCACTTACCAATGAGATAACCTATCAAGGTCAATCTGCACTTAAGAAGCTTCCTAAAACAGAAACATATTCTTCTGTAAATGCAGGAAACTTTCCACTCCTACTTACCAATCAGCTTTATTTAGGTAAAACAATTTTCTATCCAGTTACATCCTTGCTTCTTTTACCGCAATTATCCTTTGTAAATCATTCATAGACGCGATTTTGTGCCACGTAAACATAGGCGTAGGAAGCGGGGGGCCGGGGGTTTTAGCCCCTAGTCAAAAATGTGGGGACTAAAGTATGCTTCCGCCCCCCAAGATCCAAGGCCAAAAACCCCTTGTTTGTCTCTTCTGTAAGAAATGTGAAAAATTTGCAGTAATTTGCCTTACAGTTTGTCCAAAATGTTGCACCAAATTGCATCTGAGGACCCTAAAATACCAGTAGCATAGGCTACTTCATGATTGAAATGGGACCAGATGTTGCATTCTCTTGAATATTCACTAACGATCAACCGGTCTTGGGCCCATGTTGCTATGAATACCCAAAAGAATTTGTTCGGTGTTCACCTCGGCAGGCTTTAGGCAAACGGCTGAACAAGGAATATGCCGTACAGCCTGCTACAGAGTCAAGAAATTTCCGGGCTTCGATTCTTGTCCTTTTCCACTGGAAGCCATCAGGGCCAGCCTTGAGGTAGGCTATCTAGGCGCCAGCCCTTGAGAAAACTTCATGTTCCCTCGGTTCCCGGTTTGTCGTGAAGCGCTCGGAAGGCAAAAACCTGGCGGCTGGTAACTGTAACGGTTTACACTTGTAGGGAAGTAACTGTGCGAAAGCTAGTTACTAGCAAAGTATGACTGGGACATTCCTGGACAAAAGGGAAGAAGTATTTAAGCATGAAGACTCCCTTGTTTACAAGCAGGGAAGGTGTCAGGATTTGCCTAGCCGACCGAAGCTCCGACAGTCCCTATGAGGGGAGGAGAAGGAGTGGATTTGAAGAAAAGCTTTGTATTGTACCATGCAATTACAGGGCATGTTTTGCATATAATATCCGCATATAAATGAAGTGCCGAGTTGAGTGCCGAATCGGTGGTTTATCTGGGAATCTGATTTATGACAGTTCGAAGTGCACGAAATCACAAACATTTTGGGAGTAGACCCACGCAAAAACAATCTGTACTCATTTAGAGCAAATATAAATCACCTGTAGGAGCGGTTGTTCCTTATCGGGGGTAAGATACATTGCAAAGAATCCACTCCGCCCGTACAATGAAATAGCCAAACTTCCAACTTCCATTCGTGAGTCCACACTACAGCATCAAGAGAACATTATATAGGCTATACCATATTGGATGAGGTTCCCCACCTTTACATAAAACTACGTACTTTAACTATATGGTTCTAGAAAAGGTGGAGTGAGCTTGTACCATTAAGCTATATGGACCGGAACTATGGCAGAAACTGAAATACATTTACAGCCAGAAAAGGCACCGAAAAGTATGAGTTCCTATTGAAAAATAAATGTTGAAACATCCCTGATTGAATTGCTGAGAGTAGAGCAGCGTAACAAAAGTATAAAGACGCTGTTGTATGCTATTTGGCAGACAGTAAGAGCTTTTAGTGACAGTGTAATAACTCTAGGTATTGCAGTTTGTCTTTAGAGAAAACGACAAAACAGATCTACATAATTAAAAATTGACTAATGAATGTATGAAATATTTGTCAAATATTTTTTGTTCTGGACAAGTAACGTAAAAAATGCTTTTTCGAAAATGGACCCTGTACAAAGATTGAAATAAGTTCCTTTTTATGAGGTCCACATGACATATTTTAAAATAATGTGAGGTATATTGAAGTACTAACTTATAATTAGATCCTTACAAATGGCAAAGTAGACTTCACTTTTAAATTGTTAGCGATACTTCTAGTAATTAAATTACATAACAATTGTTGGTTTAGGTTGTAAATGCAAAATGTACATTTGCATGATATTTTAGATTTTGCTGAATTCTTTTATAAATTCAAGTTTGTAGTCCAAGTCCAGTGCTACTTACATATAATAATAAAAGACATGCAATATTTTCTACCAATGAATTTAAAGAAAACATTCTGTAATTGTTATGAATTATTCAATTAAGCCTCATTATACTTATCAATATTACATTGATATTTCTGACAAAAACGAATCAAATACTGTTTATATAGGCATCTGAGATTTTTTAAGTGGTTAACTCTAAATTTGATGTATCAAATGTAACAAGTATTACCAATGTTTGGAGTTTAGTGAAGATGTGACCATTTAAGTTAGATGAAACAATTCATGCAGAATATTCAGTGACAGAAAGAAAGAAAATAAATCAGATGGAAAAAATATAAATATATATATATATATATATATATATATATATATATATAGGGCGATATACCCAAAACATTTGAAACAGCACGTAGTTAATACCTGTCAGTAGATTCACTGTCAATGATTGTTTATAAAAGAGGTACTGCTTATAATATCAATTACTTTGTATGTACAACTTTACGAACATAAAAACTATTGTATACAATGACAAAGTCATGTTACATGATAACAAGAAAAGGATAAAAAAAATTACCAACGAGTTGTTAAAGTTTAAGAGATATACTCGCTGTAGGAGAATATTCAAAAGGGATTAATTGCATTTCATTTTTCTTTATCCTGTACTTCTTCACAATGATAACGGTTTCTCATATACAGCTGGAATGCAAAGTTTGCATTTTCCATTGTCATCAGACAGTGCTTAAAAATTACCCAGTCATTCGTAATTCGTTATTATTATGTCTTCAACTAACAGTCTTACAGTTATATACGCTAACGACGGTAGCATACCTATTCCAAAAGGTAGTATTGTTAACTTTGAGAGAATGCAGAAACTTTTAAATTGATCGATGTATGTCAGCAAAATAAAAGAACATTTGTAAGATTAAGCAAATTTTTGAAAACTTGAGACGACTGCCTTCTCCCTTTAAGCAACGAGAATCTCCTCGACCATTTTCGAGCAGCGGATGTACGCTGTGTGTATCACCAATTCACTACTTCGTGGTATCAGCATAAGCACCATTCATATACCCGTCCTGCAGTATGCACCCACCCACCCATCTGAGTCTGTGTATGCTGTTGGCTTTCCGGTATTTTCTTACCTTCTATCAATAAAATCTATTTGCCCACCATTAAAGGTAAAATGGATAGACTGATCAATCGATTAATTCACACATTGATTGATTCATTTATTCATTGATTAATTCATTCATTCATTCATTCGTTCATCCATTTGGCACCATGTAAAGAAAATAGAGAAAATGAAATATAAAAGACACATAGCGCAGGATGAAATTCTGTCCAAGTTTTGTCCGAAAAAACATTCAGCTCTGAATGGAGTTCACCTCATGAATTATTTTAACTGGTGTAAAATTATACTTACGTATATATTACATGCAGGTTTGAATGTCCATTGTGAGCAGAATAAAAATGAACCGAAAGGGGAATACCTTGAGTGGCTACTCGATAAAGGTGGGCCGTTAAAGAGGATCTGATGGCAAGATATTTCTTATCATGAAAGTCTGTCAAATGCTTCCTTTCAAGCTCTTGTTTTGATCATTTCATCCCCTGCAATTGATTTTAAGAAGCAAACCAATCATTTTCATCACCTAGGCCCTACTCATTGCAACGTTTTGTATCATTTTTTTTCACGGTTAGTGTTGTAAACTTTTTATAGGTCTTCATTTCGCTGATCGTGTATTTTACAGTGCAGGTTTTCTATACGCCCGGTATAGGGTCATAGGGACTTTATGAAAAATTTGAAAGTTAATACTTAGTGACTGTATTTTCCGTAAAAACAATTAGTTTCAACAATTTCTGGTGACGTAACAAAGATCGTCATTCCGGCGAAAGCTAAATTTTCCAACTATTCTAGCCGTCTAGTAAGCAAATTTAGTTCTCAGATAACAGTGCTTTAGAACCGGTCCTTACAAAACGTCAGTTGTATGGTAATGTACCGTTTCTAATAAGCAACTCTCAACTTGTGCAGGTATCACTAGTTAAAATATACGATGCGAAATAGGGAAAGAAGTACACATTCGTTTTGTTTGTGAAGAGTGATAAAAGTGCCTAGTAACCATGATTACAATTGTTGAAACGTAAAGACAGACATTCATCACCCCAAAATATATTTTTCATGTGGGGGTATCAAAATTCTCAGTTGGATACTGCTCTTTGATTGACATCAAAGTTTGAAAATTCAAATGATGCAAAGTAATCACATTCCACTCAATGCAGAGAGAGTGTTTGGCTTACTCATTATAGCCTTGTATGCTCACCAGGACACGTCCTGAAGCAATCAAATAGGTTTGTGTCTGCACAAGGAGTTTTCTACAGTTATGGGAGGAGCTACAAGCTGCTTAGTTGGGAGAATTAGAACTGTCTGGTATGAGGAGAATCGCCCTTTAAATTAAGAACAGTAGTAAAAGTTTGGGTAAAGTGATGGAAATTCCATCTTGAAGGTTCCAGTATTTGCAGGGAATGCCGCCTAGATTTGTTCGAAGCCCCTTGATGGAGAGCCAACAATCCGGAGCTTGAACGAAGGTGACGGGCTGCCTAAAGGATCGCAAAAGCAAATTTTCTTCGTCGCTTAAAGATGTTTGCTAACAAAACATTAAAAAAAATTGTAATCTTTTATGAAGAAAATTTGGAAAAAGTTGGATTTTGATGTAGAGAAATGGGAGGCGGGTTACAAAAGCATTTTTTTTTTAAATTTGGCGTTTCTCTTGAAGAATTTGCCGTTCTTGAGAGCAACAACAACGAAACCGTCAGGGCGATCGTTCGACCATCGGGGATTACATACTTCATATTAGGCATACCTATCAAAGCTCGCCAACGAAGCTGGAAAATATTCCTGGCACTGACCAATCTTCCCTATCCTCACCCCCAGCCTCACACTTGAGGTTATCCCTGAGTATTTCTTTCGTTTTATCGTCAGTGTAATTTTAAGTTTTGACCTTGGTGAACTGTCAAGTGACGTACAAGAACCACTGACGACGAGTATTTCACATGTATACGTTTTTACTCAGTCCCTCTGACTTCCTCACAAATTGAAAAAAAAATCGAAAACAGTTTGATTATTGATTATAGTTATTTGTGAGACTTGTAGAAAGATGGAGGTACAGTGAATACTTTGTGTTATTACTTCTTCAATAAATATCATTGTCAGCTTGTATTTCATGTGACAAGTAACGAACATTTGGACCCCTCTGGCGAACTCGTCAATTTCACCGTTAATTCCTCTGGGGAAGTCACTTACCAGTCTTGACGCCTATAAGTGACATTACGGCACGCCATTACTGTATGTAAGAATAGGAAACAAAATACAGACACGTCCCAAACCTGTTCTAATGAAATATGATTGAGACGACTTTGCTCGTGGAAATATTCTTGAGTGGAAAAGGTTGACACATTTGTACTTAAGTCTGTATAGTCACTCCGTCAAGAAATATCGACCTCCGAATTGGACGAGTCGCCCTCACGTGACGATGTCATTAAGAGAACGTACTTTACACGGCGGTGGGCAACACTCAAAATCACTTCTTTGATAATGTAAAAAGGGTGGAAAGTTTTAACTGCGGCTTCTCAACGTAAACACAAAATGATTGTGATGTGACTGTCAAAATACCAACCCTGAAAATGTAATTTAGTGATTGGGGTTATTTTCGGGAATGGTTTTTATAAATAGTTACACATATTTGGAGGTTTATTGAGATCAAATGAGTAAATTCTTAATGACATTTGATTTATACGTTTTTGCACGTGTAAACAAATAAATGGATACTGATATGTTTGCAACGAAACCATGGCAACAATCAAACAGTAATATTTAGGAAATGTTTCACTTGACAAAATTAGTAACAAAACACATTTATTGATAAAGATAAGATGAAACTATTTAACATTAATTACCGGGGAATACTTATTAAATTGCTTTACGGTAATTATGGTGGGAAAGTGCCGTCACATCCGGGTTAAATCAGATTAAATCAGATCAATTAAAATCTTCAGTCTATAGTATTATCTTCGTCTAAACTGTTACTGGGAGCCAGACTCGTTACCTAGAAGGAATAATTGGTTTCGTTATCCACAATACTATACTTCTTTGTATGCACCCAAAATACATTCTAATTGCCTGCATTCTTCATAAGCTTTCTACTGTCTTAAGGTGCGTTCACACCAAAACCGAAATCTGCTGCGTTTTGCGGGCGGGACGCGAAAATTTTTTTCCCAAGACAACTAGGGGCAATTTTACGCCGATGAAAACTTTGAAAATCTCCCCATTCGTTCTGAGATAACAAATTTCGCGTCCCGCCCGCAAAACGCAGCAGATTTCGGTTTTGGTGTGAACGCACCTTTAAATAGCATTCTCATTTGTCCTAGGCCTTCTGTAGCTTTCTTAAATAGTGCTGCTCGTTGAAATGAAATTTACTCTTGTTGAAGTACCTTGTCGCTTCTCCTTCTTACTCTTTGCATAGACCGACACAGTTCATCAGATATTTACATATGGAATATAGAAACAGGGCCAAGGGCGAATTCAAAGCCTCCCCCCCCCCCTTACTCAAGAAGTAAAAACTATGCTTTTCCGGAAAGAAATTGGTCACAAGAATACGATGACCAGAGCGTGTTTCTTTCATTTAACCACAAATTCTTTTACTATTTACTTCCTCCAGAGATATTTACGGAAGCCGAGAACATCGCGGTGGTGTGAAATCTGACATGCCAATTTTCCCACCCCTTTCTTCGGTAAACATGGGAAGGAGAAATCAAGATACGATTTCTCCTTGCCATTATCCACCGAAAATGTGGAGTGAAGAAAAGCCAAAATTAATGTGGGGTACTTCAAGAAAGGACCATTACACAGTGTCTATTTTCGAACACACTGTCCATAAATGGACGGGCCCGCACATGACAAGAATTGGCGCTATATAACTTTGGTTACATTATTACCAACGTGGGATGATCCCACCGTGGTACGGAGAAATCGTCGACAAGCGAGCTAGCTATGTTACTTAAATTGAAGAGAGGATCGATGGACATAGTCCGGAAGTGGGTCTAAAAAGAAATCATCGTTAGGTGAAAGTTAATGATAGCATTATGTGTCTGTGTGAATACTTGCAATGGGGTAAATGGTTTCTTTTTCATCCATCATCGACTCGTGGTTATTTTATACAAGTGTATTTATAAAGACAAGAATTTCCAAACTTGCTTAGAAGTCCTCTTCCCCTTTAAATATGTCGCCCTCCCCCTTCTCTCTTTCTCTATCGTTAGCGATTCGTCTGATTTCTTCTTCACACTTACCAAAGTTACGACCTTGTGAAGTAGTCAGTGTGCACATTTTGTGGTCAGATAAAAGCTTCATACCAGTGTTAACTTTGTTTTACAACCACACTGTAAAAATTAAATCTGTTAACTTACAGAAATTCTCTGGTAATAGAGTTTCCAAACAATTTCTGTAAAATCAAATTACTGAAATGTTCTGTCTAATTTTATGACTTTTTGTGTAAAATTTACAGATATTTTATGTTAAAATCAACAGAGATTTTGAGTGAACCGGGAAAAATTATGTGGAAGTTATTTCAATATTAAACTCAATTTCTTTACGATTCACATATTGTCCCCATGCAGGTAATGTGACCAATCTCTCGGCCTTTAGACTTAATGATCCTAGTCTTAAGCCCGAGATCTTTTTTTCCAAAAGTCCCCTGACTCTCTGGCGAAGAGCCAGGGGCGAAAACCAAACAATACTCCCGAAGGAGTTCTACTCCCTGGAGGAGTAACAACGTCCCCAAGGGACAAACTTTGACCCACCCGACAGTGGTCCCGTTCCAGACTGGCTGAATAGAACAGGTCCCATGGGAGCTCCGCCGTCGTGATCACGGATACTCCTGCGCCAGGTAAATCTTAAGGCTTTTTTCCAAAAGTCCCCTCAACTCTCTGGCGAAGAGCCAGGGGCGAAAAACCAAACAATACTCCCAAAGGAGTTCTGCTCCCTTATGGAGCTATACGTCCCCAAGGGACAACTTAAAAACCGAGCAACCTGACGTGCGAAGTCTCGTTCTAGACTGGCTGAATAGAACGGCCTCTGCCAGTGAGCTTCGCCGTCGTGATCACGGATACTCCTGCGCCAGGTAAGCTTTTTTTCCAAAAGTCCCCTGACTCTCTGGCAAAGAGCCAGGGGCAAAAACCAAACTGCTCCCTAAAGGAGCAGGTAAGTCTTAAGGCCGAAAAACAGTTGCCTACATCTGGCATTTCTACTTTATAACAATGTTTCTGTAAAAGGATCTAATATATCAGAACATTACTGAATTTCTAAAGAATATAATAATTGTTTATGAAATAAATATTACAACAATACCAATACATCAGTTGTAAACATTTACAAGCAAAGCAAATAGTTACTAAGTTCCTGATAAAAAACAAGCACAAAAACATCAAGCAATGAGGTAGAAATCATTGTAAAAGAAAAATATTGACAAAAATAAACTCCGCCCATTTAAGTTCAATTTTAGCATACGTCATAAACCGGTAAATTTACAGATATTTTACAGAACGGTATGTTTTAAAAACTGAAAATGTTTGTAATTGAAACAAAACAGAGCCTTAATGTTATTTAACTGATTTATTACGTTTAAAAACATGTTTGTTAGCTAAATAACAGTACACCTATATAAAAGAGCGAAAACATAAAATTACTGTAAAAAATTTCTGTAAATTTACAGAAATTTTTTACAGTGTATATAGGGCTTCGGAGGGGGAGGTAGGTATTAACACATTGGCGCTAACCGAACCATTGCAGAACCTGGACTCCACTAGGGGCACATGACACAACCCTAGACCATACACCGTTCTCTAACGACACAGAAGAGATTTTCACTCTTTTTATCACTATTTGTGGAGACTTCTCTATTGTATCGAAACATATCCTGAAGAGGGGGGCTTTCTTTCCCCTGAAACTTTCCCTACCTTGCAAATAATCATGCAATGAATGTTGCCTTGAAAATCAACAATTTACTTGCTCGGGGAGGGAGCTTCCAAAGCAGACTTACCCAACCCCCCTCTCTTTTATTGTACATATGCTTTCTACGTCTCTACTCCGGTGGTATGTAGGCATGAGAGTACGGCCGCCAGAAGGGGAATCTTTTGGCGCTCTTTGCGCACGTACGTTTGATATGCTGTTTCCATTGAAGTTGCTCGAGCAGCGTAAAGTAATACCTGTTTCCATGATTATGAGTGAAGTTTGGTGTCCCCGTCCCATTCACCAATTCCTGGAGGAACGGAATGATAATCATGAATTTCATTCTAGAACGATAATTGGCTAATACGTAATCTACAGTCATTCATTCTGAGGTCGATGAGTAGTTGTTTCCATTCCGCAAAAGATGCTGATCTTCTCCAACCGGCTTTTTGAACAGCTGAGCGTGCTCCTTTACAAAATATTATTAATTACATACAATAAAACTGGTTACACAACCAAGCTTGGAAAGTTATTTTCTTTTAAATCTTCTTTACACTATACGTAATGTTACCAAGTTGGAAATATTGCATGGCTATTTTGGTATAAGATATAATAGCAGACTGAGATGTACACCCCGTAGTGTTAATGGTGTCTTTAGCTTGTCATACGTTAACTCTTTTTTATTCCGCACGTGTTTTATTTTACACGCTGCCATTCCTTGTGACATTTTTGAGGGTAGCTCTCCGATGGAGGCCTTTGACTACTCGTCTGTTAAGTGACTTGAGGTTACCAAAATATTTAGTTTAATTTCTATCAGGCGATTGGCAAGTAATCTATATGCTTAATGCATTTACCTGTAGTAGCGCGGATATTCAATTATGATTCTCATGAACGGTTCTTCGGCGGGGGTTAATTGGTGGAGTCAACTGAGATGTACGGGGAAATAAAACATTTTAAATTGTCGAGAAAGTGAAACATTTTGGTAATTTCGATGCAAGCCAAGATGAAAATTCAGATGAGGTGGAACTTGGTGACACATGGAGGTTAGAGTAAACTACGGCAACATTCCAAAACGTTTCAATAGAAATTGCTGTCACTAAACTAGCCTCACACAATTAGGTAGTGGATATTATCATGAATTCAGTAACTATTCGTATGGTCCTCCATGTTAAAACAGTTTATCTATGGACATCAGCTACTTATATGATTGGAAAATACTTCAAAAATTGTATTTCTGCCTGATTACTGAGAAAATCACTCTTATTAACATCACGTCAAAGTATTTTGAGATTCTTGATAAATGAAGTCTTAACCTTTTTATGTATGGGGTGTTATTCATTCACAGCTTTAATTGAGAATATTTAAATTGACTCCTAAGCCTACCTGATGTAAGAAGCTGTTATTACAGTGTGATGATCGGCACACCCATTATCTCGTCTCGGCCATATCCACCGACTTAAAACAGTAGGGGATCAATTTAACTCCAGTACATCAGCGGGTGCACCAGTATTTGATTAGTACTTCTATCTTGTAATGATAACACAAGTTGACAAGTGGAGACGCTACGACCGTGGCCCACCCTCTGTTTAAATCAACACCGTACAGCTAATTAGTGAGCGTTCTCTTGATCAAGGGATAACATAAACGACTTCGATGCGATTATAATTATCAATACAATTAAATGTCGTTGTTATTTTTAATATCCATGCAATAATTAGGTATACACAATGGTGTACGTAGTACGTTGTAAGTCTGTACGTTGTAAGCCTCCAATGACTAATTTTGCTTTAGGTGACATTGTGCAACTAGAGTGGCCCACAAACTATCAGATTCGTCCTGCCCTGCCCCTCAGAGGGACAGGTTCATGACTATCCCTGTTATATCTTTATTAAACAGGGATTCAATCACACCGTATACGGAGTATACGGAGTGTGGTATACGGAGTGTGACGAGGGTTATGATGGATCAATGACTGACTGGAGTTGGCGTTGCGAGGAGGTGGGTAAGACCCCTCGTACTTACATACCTTTAGCATGAAAACTGGTGTTTTACCCTCTCTGTGCATACAAGTTCTTAACACAGATAACAATTTGCTATTTTTCATGGAATTCTTACATAATACTACACAGCCGACTGCAGTGGCCAAGTGCATGGTTAGAGCATCCGACTTGCAGCCGGAAGGTCTAGGGTTCAAATCCTGGCCGGGTCATACCAAAGACTTTAAAAATGGAACCTACTGCCTTTGTGCTTGGTGCTCAGCATAAGCAATGGAGTAGGGCAAACAAGTCAGTGAGCCACAACTGGAAAAAAGGCCGTGGTCGTCTCGACTTGAACCAATTGGTTGGAAACTGGGACGTTAAACCTCATTTAACTAACTACACAATACTACATTACTGAAGGTTTTCCTTGTGTACTTATGAGCACCCTATGACCTTGGTGAATCATTCTACTCAAAAGTTTTAGTACCACAGACACGACGAGGACTCATCGCTGAATTACCCGAGTATAGCATCGGACCAGTGTGCGTATACACAAAAACCTTGCAACGCCGTTGCTGAATTCAGGGTTTTCAAAGGGCTGTGATGTATCATACGTACGCCTCCCGTACGGTTCAGGGTTTTCAAAAGGTCGTGATGTATCATAATGCACGCTTGTATCGTGTTTGACTGTATCTTTGAAAGATGCGTGTATGACAGTATGTCAAATCAATTCTCCTATTATTCTCCGCACTACGATTGTATCTTTAATTGGGAGTTGCTATTAGTAACTCACTGCTGCAATGATGTTTCTTCATACGAATGTTGTACGGATAAAACAGATTGATGGACCTCTTTTGCATAAATTTAATAATTACCAAGCCAACAACAAAAAGCCCTTATACTTAAATACAAAAAGTACGCCACTGCATTTGCACATGACTTGTTTCCTTTAACGAAGTAATAGGCCTATCACAGAATCTGTTCCGTTCATTTGAGTAAAATCTTTATATGTTGTAGCAGGGAGCTCTTCCCCTGGTTGTAGTAATACTGCACAGGTTGTGTCATTCTCTTATTCTTTTCTTAGTTGTACCTAGGTGGCAAACTATTCCTGGAACCCTTTGATTTGAGTATAACTTGTATATACTGTCTCCCTCGCAGGCCCAGGTGTAGTCCATACATTACAACATAGGACATTACAGCATAGAACATTACAACATAGGACATTACAACATAGGACATTACAACATAGGACATTATAACATAGGACATTACAACATAAGACATTACTACATAAGACATTACAATATAGGACATTACAACATAGGACATTACAACATAGGACATTACAACATAGGACATTACAACATAGGACATTACAACATAGGACATTACAACATAAGACATTACAACATAGGACATTATAACATAGGACATTACAACATAGGACATTACAACATAAGACATTACAACATAAGACATTACAACATAAGACATTAAAACATAAGAGATTACAATATAGGAGATTACACCATAGAACATTACAACATAGGACATTTACCAACAGAACAATGCTACACAAATATTCAAATAAGATGAGATCTCTTGTAAGTCGTTTCCCTAACTTCACAATAATACTTAAAAGGAACAAGCAGTCACCCCAGATTTATTTTGAAGCATCAGCTAAATCTTTTGAATCTCCTTTTATTTCACTGCTAAGTATATCTTTAATGATATTTCCAAACATAAACATTGAATATTTAAGTCACAATAAGGAGATATTCTTCACGAATTTAACAAATTGGTAACAAAAGTGTTGTCATATGAGTTAAAAGAGCCACTCAAGAAACAGGATACAGTGGTACAGTAATTAAAATTGGGGTGACAGCATTTCCCTTTAACGACAATACATACAGAAGTCTTTGTTGCTCATCTGTCGGAAAGTTTCTGTAGGCGAGGATCTGCAGTTGTAAGTAAGCGGCGCTACCTGGTTTCAGTAACACCCAAAGGCGCCTTGCTGTTAGTGTAAATTGCATTATCTGTCAGAGAGGCAGGAGCTCAAAATTTTATCGGAATTGAGAGATAATTATGACAAATTAGACAGTGATTAGAAGGTAAGATCGTTGTCAATCACCTAGAAGAGATTTACCTCAATGACTGACTAGTTAGAGCATTTGAGATAACCAGAAACCATAGAAATAAAAGTAAGGGAGAACGCTGACACAATGCATCCATGCATGTTTAACCGGTGAAGCCACGAAAATTGTCAGGGCGCTTTCGTTGTATGGCAAAAGATTGATTGATTGATGTGTCTCCGTACGTACAGTGTGCATTCTGCTGCAGAAGTTATAGCTTATTTTATCCGTTTTTCGAAAGATTAGGAGTAATTTTCAGAACAGAAGTAAGTCATGGTGCCTTAAGTATTTTGTTTTATATCTCCTAACTTGAAACCTTGTAGTTTCTTTGTCAATACTTGGGGGCAAAAGCAATGACGTGATATTTGTACTCTCTAAATGTAAAAGAGTGAATTTCACTCTTCGGCGATTGCCTTCAGTGACCACTCGTTCTTCGAGTTAAAATTTCACTCTGCTGAGAGTGGTAATTCACTCCAAATGAGTGAATTACCACTCCAGGCAGAGTGAAATTCCACACGAAACAGAGAGTGGTCACTGCAGGCAATCGTCGAAGAGTGAAATTCACTCTTTTATATTTAGAGAGTATTACGCGCAGGTGCTCTGTTGCCGTACAGCCTAGCCAAATCAATGGCTTCAGTCCAGATCGGCTGACGTCATTCTCCCTTACTTTTATTTCTGTGCCGGAAACGCACAAGATTAAGCAGTTGACGGAATTTATGCTACTACGGATCCAGTATAGCTCTTATTCTGGGATCATTTCTCCCAAAATGCGCCTGCCTCTGATGACCTTAAACTAAGAATAAGATATTTTAAAAATAAAAACCAAACCACTTACAATGGCAATGACTTTTCATCCAAGACTCAGCAGCTTACTTTCCATTCTGAATAAAACTATCATTACAGACCTATCCGAGATCTAATTGAATAACAATCCTGAACCAGAATAATCTCATGTACTGAAGTGACAAGCCATAGCCTTGTTTATAGGAAATGACTAGATTTAGTCCAATATTCAAAAGGGAAATGCTATATTCGATATTTCAACGAAATCTCTGATAATATAAGTGAACTAAACTGAGTTTCTGTTTGTAGTCTTTGACATTTCATTTGCTGTCCTTTACTAACATTTGTCATTTTTATCACATTTTTCTGAGTAAAAACCTGTCAGCAACTTAAATGATCAAATTACCTTAAACTTCTTCTTCTTTTCCTGTAAATGTGCTGCCCTCAGTTGCTTCGTTTATTAATCAGGTTTTCAATTGCGATTTTTTTTTTCATCTTGAGTTGGGTAACCAGAGGGGGCAGGGGGCTGGAGCCCCCAGTCAAATGTCTTGTCCCCCACTTGCACTCCAAATGAAATTCAGAGGTAAAAAGATATTGGGCAAAATTTGTATAAGACAAAAATAAATAATACTTAGCTGAAACTCACAAGGAGAGGGACTGAGAAGTGCCATTTCCTGCAATGTGAGAGACATTTTTATCAAAAAATTTTCTCTGTACGCTACGCGCCAAACGATGGTGGAGCTCCGCTTAGATAGTGTTTTACTGCTTGTCCCCCACCTCACCCTTTGCCCCTCAGCCCCCCTCCCCGATGGAAAAGTCTGGTTAAGCCAATGTACATCTTCAACTTTTCTGAATATTTTTTTTTCTTTTAATTATCTGGTGATTTTACGTTTCTTTTGGCAAAATAACATATTTTTCGAACATTATATGCACATACATGAAAAGACTCAAGGTATTATCTAATAGCATATTAATTTGATAATTTAACTATAATTTTCATTATATTAAGACTAACAGAATCCTTTTGACCTCTTCAAAGTTTCATCACCAAACCATCATGATGGGCTCTTTGTACGTCAAAATGGTGTCGAATTATTTCCCCATAATGCGTGATAAATTGTTATTAGAAAGTAAGCCATAATTCACGGTCCTCTCACTCTATCCTCTATTATCCTCTAATGATCTTTGTAATCAATTACACGTTATCTTTTAATATTTGTCTTGTAAATCTTCACTCTCCACTTTACAAAACAATACTTTTTTCCTTAAGTCCCTTCGACTATCTGGGGTAGAGCAGAAGGGCAAAACCAAACGTTACTCCCGAAGGAGCTCTGCTCCCAAAAGGAGTTACGTTCCCGAGAGGACAACAAGACTTAACATGACCAACCTCTTGACCTTCAGACCTCTACATTATGCGTCTGTCATGCATTGCCCCATTCTAGACTGGCTGAAAAGAACAGATACTACACATGATTTTAACCAAACGGCCGAGAAGTGATCACAATCTACAAAATACTTATTTGTAGTACAATGTAGACAAGGACATTTACCTATTATCTCATCTCCCTACATGTAATGTATGGGAAGATGAGATATCATCAGAAATGTGAAACTGTGTGTCTGAGTTAGTTAGTTAGATGAGGTTTAACGTCCCAGTTTCCAACCTATCGGTTCAAGTCGGGCCGGCCACGGCCTTTTTTTCAGTTGTGGCTCACTGGCTTGTTTTCCCTACTCCGTTGCTTATGCGGAGCATCACGCACAACGTCAGTAGGTTCCATTTTTAGAGTCTTTGGTATGACTCGACCTGGGAATCGAACCCGGGCCTTCCGCGTGAGAGGCGGATGCTCTACCAAACACGCGGTCTGACTGTGTGTCTGAGAGTCTGTGGCTTGCGTGTGTGTGTGAACAAAAAAGTGTGTCACGAACTCCTCCTAAACCGTACGCCTGATGACGTTCAAACTTCGTGGGTCGGTACCTGATCATACAAACTTGTGCATGCGTAATTGTGACGTCATCGGTCAAAGGTCAAACATGCGTAAAACTGGGTTTTGTTTGCTAAGTTTGCGAAATGTAGTAACAAGGTTGACTTTACGTAAGTTTTATGAAAAAGTCCATTGTCAACTGATTGTAAACCATATCTCATTAATTTCAAAGTTGGTGGATTGGTGCAGGAACATGAAAACTTTTGCATGCGTAATCGTTGACGTCATATGTCAAAAATCAAGACGTCAAACTTCAAATGAGCTAAACTTGGTTTTTATCCATTATTTGGATTAACAGGTATGTTAGAAAAGATCATAAAATTGCGTGATATGTACAGAGTGATGAGAGATAATTTTAAATATTACATTGTAGTTGCTTATGTTCGAGATCGAAGTTTAAATGACCTTAAAGAGGTCTTTTGCCATGATGTACATGACCTACAAGACCTACACGGCTTACATTACCATTGATATCGCTCAGTTTGACGTTATTTAAGTTTAATTTACTTTTTCACAAAAAAAAAATAGCTGCCGGAAAGATGTATACTATATGCAACCAATTATTACACAATAGACTCATAAATATAAAGGTTTCTACTTAAAGGGAATGAGCAGTCGCCTCAAGCCTATTTTCAAACATCAGCTAAACTCACAAATTTTCTCTTATTTACCATAGAAGTAGCTTTGATTATGTTTCTGAAAAACAAGAATGAATATTAAAGGTCAACTTACTAAACCTAGAAGTTATTCTACTTGAATTTGACAAATAAGTAACAACATTATTGTCACACAATTGAAAGGAGCCATTCCTTAATTAGAATACCAGGGGATACTAATTCAAATTGGGATGACTGCATTTTCTCTTTAAATTTAATTTACAATACTCATATAGAAGTGTTTCTTACGTAAGGTTTAAAATTTCTTTGGTAATTTTAAAAGATAAATTAAAAGGGAATATTGCGTTCGTTTTACAGAAAATTTTCCTATTTTTAAACCAATATTAATAGACACAGAATAATAGAAAATTCAAAATAAGGCAGTATGGTAGCTTGCTTTGCAAGAAGCAAGGCTCTCACATGAAGAAATTTGGTAATTTGTTGCACAAAAGTAATTTTTTCACCCAAACTTTCAAAAATTCAAATGATGCAACATCCGTTCCTCTTGTAATACATAATATTTTGAGGAGATAAAGCTATTGCTAGAGTTTATTGCTGAGACTGAACGGTTCAGTGATGATTAAGAGCATTTTCTTTGTATGCCATGATGGTACATTTTAAACGCAATATTTCCCTTTAAAAGCCTGACAATTTTGGAAATTTCTGTTCCGTAACTTGTATTGTTATCAGTCAATTCCACTCTTCAAAACACACACATATCTGTATAACAAAATGTTTAGCTCTTCGTGATACCGGATATATAACTTTCACTTTTATAACACCAATAGTCACTCAATGCTTCTATTTAACAAAAAACAATATCATGTCTAAGTTTTGAAGACTTTTCTTTTCCTCTGTTCTTCCACAATATGACAGACATACTTTTAACCTCCAGTGAAAGTTCACAAAAGTCTATACTCAGGCTGAAATGAAAGTAGACACCCTGCTAAACACAAATGACCTCAATTAACTCCAAGCGAAATATTTTGACAGTTTTAAGTGTTTTTAGTGCATATATCGCCCACTAATTTTGTTTTATTGTTATATCTTGCAATGTCACGCTCCTTGTAATTACTGGCATGCAACGTTTCACTTAACGGCCACTATCCCCCCAATCGGTCAAGGGCGGAAGGTTTCGCCACAAAATTAGCAGAATTGGTTGGCTAGGAATGCTGTATAGTAAAAAGTCGAAAGTATTCTGACAGGGCAATGAACTAGCCTAACTGGAATGGACAGCACTGAATGAAATCAAGTATCAGTATGTGTGGGTAAGATAAAAGATACATCAAGATAAATTGTGGTCCCTTCAAGTTCTCAGTATAGAATAGGAACCACGGATGAACACTCAAAGGGTCGATTCCACTCTCTACATACAGCAAACAAAGCACAGAAGCTTCGATGTAAAGGATCGCAACGCTGATTTGTAAAAGACCACACACTGCAATTTACATAAACGTTACTGTCACGAAGTTACCTGCTTGTACAGTCCCTTGATTACCCCGGAGGTTGCCGCTAGATGCGTGCAACCGCATTAGAATCGAGACTCTCCGTCTGAGGGTTGTACCAAGAAATATCGGCCGCAATCATGCTAAATATCTTGTTTGTAACTGTCTTTAAGAATGTCTTGAGTTCAATATGACCGATTAAGATTAAATCGCAATCACCATACTCCAATGATGCAGAAAATATAATGATAATATCCAGAGGTAATTTGTACTTCGTGAAACTATCCAAGGGTATCAACAAATTACCGCATATACCTGTTAACATTTTCTTAAAGCGATTTTGCCCTAAACCAGTATTGTCAAGATCTTTATCACAATAAGTTCAGGACTAAATTCTGGTGTATCTTTGGATATCTTCGGAGACAGAACCAAGAACCAAGTAAGGCAAAAAAATCCTTAATAGTAGCCTTTCACGTTTGACCTTAAGTTCAAACTGACCTAGATTCTTGCCAACTAGGACATACTTGTATTAGCTTTAATAAATAGGCAGAGAGTTCAAACCCTCGCATTCTGGGAATGGAAAGGAAGTCAACAATTCTCGTCTCCACCAGCAACTGTATACTTAATCGACGATTAGCTTGCCATCAAATTTAACCCGACTTAGGGAGACAGGCCGTTGTGTCCATTAACACCCTGCTGAAATTTAATACTTCATGTCCGGACGGTTTCCTACCTTTTCAACAAAAAAGGGGTAGTAATCGCGCAACTGTCCTCCCCTGGATACGACCTTGTTCTATGTATTGAGGTTACTAAACATCATTTATGTATCAAATTATCTTGAACACAAATTTGTTTCCTTCATTTCACATAGTCTGTTAAAACAAATCCCTGCCTAAATGTAGATTAACAAACTGAGCAGCTATAATCTTTATCTTGAAACCGTTTTTTCATATGAACTTTTAAATTTTAGACTTAAAACTTTCTACTACAATCTGTTTCGTACGTGTCTTACTTGAGGTTGGTACCCGGGTATATCCTTCCTTTGTCACACAATGGGGGGGGGGGGGGATGCCATGCATCTCACATGTGAGAAAATGTTTGAAGGTGGCGTGGATACAAAATGGGCTTTCTTTGACAAAGCTTTGATCTGATTATTTCTCATTATTCAGAGAGGTTTTGTTACTTTTGGCTGGGTGTGAAGGATGGGGGAGTTGTCTAAGAAGAAGGGGTGACAACACCCCTGCCCTTTGAGAAATTGTTGTTTATGTAAGGTGTCTGGATGCAAACTGGTGTCGGAACCAGTTGAAATGATTATATGTTCAGAAATTCTCATTATTTAGTGACTTTTTCTCGGCCGTGGCATCGCCCCTGAAGCTGGGCCCTAGGTGGACTGCCCCGTCCCCCTAGTATGTAACTGAACAGTGACGAAGCTTCCACATAGTCAGGGAGTCGTTCGTCCCCCCCCCCCCCATGGACACAAATAGCATGTGGGCGCCCTTTTTAGATTTTTTACCGTTCTTTAATCTTGCACCATTATTGGCATTGCTTTCAAATAACATGATTTAATAGTGTTATTCTTGATAACAAAATGCCCAAACACCGACCATTATCTAAACTATATTCTTATGAGAAGGGTCATCTTCTGTGATCTTGGACGAAGGTTAAGCCCAAAACAAGGTTGAGAAGGCATGACTGAAAGCGCCCTTAGGCTACATGCAGGCCAATCTCGCCACCCCTCCCCAACCGAATTTACTAGCTCCGTCACTGTCACTGAATCTATCTCAATTATTTTCTTTCATAAAGTCAGCTTTGCGGAATTTCTTTGTGTATTAAGTAAGTCATAAAGTTGAGAAAAGACGAGCCTACATGGGCGTCCGCAGAATAAAATTCAAGGGAGGGGGGCAAAGTTTCTAAGGGGGACCCAACTTTTTTCATGGGGAATATTTTACTCTCAGAAAAGAGTTTAGATGCTACTTTTCACACAGTGTTAACAAAGGCGTAACCAGGAACTTGTCAAAGGGGGGCGAAGCCCAGGACAGACTCTCAGCGCCACCACGGGTTGGCGCAGAGCGCAAGAAAAATTTGGCCCAAAATGCTTCCCAGATCGCTGGAAATGGCACTTCCAAGGCCTGTTTACTGCATATAAAAAGGGGAAACACTTGCAATATCGTAAATATAAACTGTAAAAAATACCAAAAATATGCTGGGGGGGGGGGGCTGTTGCGGCCTGAGTGTTGACATTTTTATTCGATTCCTGTTTTGAGAGTAGAAATTCACACTGAGTGAACTGTAAAGAAATGATGTTGATTTTCCGGGGGGTAAGTTCCCCCTTGCCCCCCCCCTCCGGACGCCCATGCGAGCCTACACATATGTTTTAGTTGGTGTAAATTTAAAATCAGTGCAAAGAACTGAAGGAAGCGAAGAAAAGCAATTGTCACGAGGAAAGAGGGCTCTTTATTTCACTGACATTTGTAATGTTAAAATGAATCGGACTTATTTTGGATTTTGGAAAATTTTACTTATATTGACAATATAATGGGGAAAAAGGTATTCTACCTTACCGAATTATATGAGGCCTAAGCATCCCACCCCACTTGATGGCCACTGTGACGCCCTCTCCCCCTTGTGTAGCGATCCAATTGGCATTGGTGTTGTGTCCCCTGGGAATTAAGTGAGGTGCACGACGTTACAAATAGTATCCCGTACCGCGTAATGTTATCGACACTGTTGTAACACGACACACCCTTTCTTTCCGAGTTACGTACCCGAGACTGTTGTTTAGGCCTAAAGAAAAAATTGTTTGTCCTCGACCGACCGTCCGTAATTTCTCGTCCGCTCGTATTCTTTTTTTATTTATTTATTTATTTATTTTTTTTTTTTGTATTGTAAGAAACTCATTTTTGTTCCTAAATATATACTGAAATATTTTGCACTGAATGGCCCATATATGTTGAATATCCAATCGGAAGCAGAACAAATAAAACGCCCCATTTACACACACCCTTACATATACACCCGAGGGAAATCATAGGCCTCATTTTTCCTGGAGTTACGTTCCGTGTCACTGGCTTCCCTATTTTCAACACTGGCTATGGGGAATGCCTACGTACGTAACTAGTTCGAATATACACAATTCTTCGCTATACAGCTATTTCAGTGGCGTAGCAGGTCTGCCTAGTAGCATAAGCCGGAGATACAGTCCACTCGATCAGCCATTGCTCAAGAATGTTGTTAACTTGTTATACTCTCGAGACTCAATGCACGTGGCTACTGTTATATCTTCATACTACGAAAATTGAAGAAAGAGTTGGCTTCAATCGACATTGCCACTCCCAGACTAGCCCTTGAACAGGGTTGCACATTATGTTACATGGCCTAGGCACATTACACTCCACATCACAGTGTAATGTGCCTAGGCCATGTAACTTAATGTACAGCCCTATTCAAGGGCTAGTCCCAGGCGTGTTAGGTTGGGATTGATGTGCCCACTGCCTACGTGAGGGACTGAAATGTGGAAACCTTTCATTCACATAGGTGTGCGATTGGAGAGACTTGCAGCATGTGGCTGGGGGATATTAAACGAAATTACTATGTTCTTTCATTATTTCATAAATGTTTGATGGAAACTGAATGTCCTATACGGCAGCCTCGGCAGGTCAGATTTTTCGGAACAGAGTGGGCACACTGCAATCTGTATCTCACAGTTTCTCACCTGCGAACTACAGTAACATGCTCTGGTCTTACCTTCACAGCAGTTGTCGAATATGTACTCCTGTATTGACATACATACTCTAACGTCGGTATTTCAAGTGCAACAAATACACGTCCGCCAAGCGGGCAAGCTCTGGTCTGTATATTATGCGCATACATGCGCTAGGCATGCACTGCAAACAGTGAGTAAAAGTTGTGTTTGATCGGGTTTGCAGCGATAGCTTGGTCAGGGAGAGTGAGGGATGACATGAGCACTGTCTTCTCGGCTCTCTGTGGATGAGTGTGGACTTTGAAGGGATATAAAAACACTTGCACATCCCATTGCCATGCTATTATGTTAACAATAAACCACTAACAGTAGTTCATCCTATATATGGCACGCCAGAAGGCTCACCACATATGATGATGTACTAAAAATACACGTACATGTACTAAAATTACACGTTCATGTACCAAAAATACACGATGATGTACTAAATTCATACGATCATGATGTAAATTGACACTATCATATACTAAACATATATGTTCATCATGTTAAATGTTACGATGTATATGTAGAAAAACACGTTGTACATGTAAAAACGTACGATCATCATGTTATGTACTAAAAATACACGTTCATGTACTAACTTCTTACGATCATGTACTGAATGCATACGTTCATGTACTGAAAAGTCAAAACTCACGATCAACATGCAAAATACACAATATCACATCTACGTGATACGTGTGCATGTGGGAACATTTCTGTGAAATAATTTATGCAAATTTCCTGAAAACATAGAGTAACAATAATGGGGATAGCACCTCTTGCAATAGTCCGGGAATGCCGTCTCGATAAGCTCCGCGGACGGCCATCTTAAATTTATTTAACGAATACGCACTGTCTACTAGGCCTAGGCTAGGCTTGTTACTAGTTGCGTAATACTGATGATGCCATGTATACACGCGCATTACTAACGGTCTGTACTAGCTTGGCCTACCCAATAAGTGCAGAAAACTAAAAAGTACTTACCCCGGTGATGATTCCACTAATACATGGGATTCAGTCAACTGGATGACTGATCATAAACACGTGAGTTACACGTGTACATCGTATAAATTGACAATGCACTTAGTACATGAACATATGCATTCAGTACATGATCGTAAGAAGTTAGTACATGAACGTGTATTTTTAGTACATCGCATGTGTTTAGATGATGAACGTATGTTGGTGAGCCTTTGGGCGGACTTCGTGAACGCCGAAAGGCTCACTCAGTATGGCATGCGGGGAGGACAATAATAACATGATGATCGTAAGTTTTTACATGTACAACGTGTGTTTTTATATGTACAACGTGTTTTTTTACATATACATCGTAACATTTAACATGATGAACATATATATTTAGTATATGATGGTGTAAATTTACATCATGATCGTATGAAGTTAGTACATCATCGTGTATTTTTGGTACATGAATGTGTAATTTTAGTACATGTACGTGTATTTTTAGTACATCATCATATGTGGTGAGCCTTTTGGCGTACCATACCTATAAACACATGTCCATATGTTTCATTGTCTTGTGCTATCCTGGGAGGGGTCAAAAAAAAAAAAAAGAACTGCCCGCCTGACGGCCCTTTTGGGCAGGTCTGGAGGACAAAAAATTAATAAACAATATTTTTTGGCCTTTAACATGACACACAATTGGTACTTTGGTGCAAGGGTGCGACAAGACATATTCTGGTAGGGGAATGTGAGATACAATTTTGTCGACGGTCCTGCTCGGTTTTGTTGATTAATGGTGTAATAGGGCTTGTCAGTTTAGTCTATTCTTGAATATAAGCTGAAACTCTTTGTGACTGAATCAGAATATGTATTAATGACGCACAAATGTACCCACACAGTGTACGCACACGTACTGTGTAAGCTCACAGTGTGCGCTTACAGTGTACATTGAATTGGGGCCTGGAAGACCAACCAAAATGAAGCTGGCATTCCCTGCAAGCGACATTGTAATGACCAAGAAAACTTAATGAGTCAAGCTAAATTTGGTTTGTACCTCATATATGGGTTTTTCAACACGCACAATTGGTACAAACAAGGCTGCATGGCAAGCTGGATCGATAGGATTTAAGTTAAATACTTCTAAGCAGGAATATAATGTCCAATCTGTGCGGTTTACAATTTACTTTCTGCCAAAGTAACACTGTAACATGACAATACCTTTGTACACGGAAAGCGTGAGACAAGTTTTTGCATATTTAACAGACTCTACCCTTATCGTTCCCAACCGTTTTCAGCTCAGAGCCCCCTTTCACCGAATAGAGTTGGGCAAACGCCCCATCCCATGTCTCTAAAAGTTTATGATATGCATAGTCTTATCATAACGACTCAAAGAAAAGAATAATAGGCCTAGCACATGTTAAAATGAAGGGTAGACTTACTTCGTTTTAGGTGTGGGCCCGGCCAAGGGTAGAACAAAAGCTGATCGGGGCTTCCTTCTGTGATGACAAATCCTCAACCCGCGATAAAGGAAGGCGTGAAGCCTTAATCGAGGTCAGGGACCCCAGAACTGTCTTTTTGGAAGTGAGACAGAAGTTGGAGGGCTCCCCGGTGATGGTGACTTTCCCAATGACTATGGTATGACTATCTGCTTAAATAGTAGGGAATCCACTGCCGCTCAAGGGACCCTGGTGGGATCAACGGGCAACACTCCAGTGAGGGACAGGGACGAAACCTCCGGAAGCTCTGGCATATTTATAAAATTTGCGACACAAGAGTGAAGCATTTCACTAGCTTCAAATTATCTAATAGCCTTCAATTCCCACTAACAAGATTGGAAAATCACCATTTGTGTTACAATAGTAACTGTCGGCCGGCCATTTTGGTGCTGCAGGGGGCTTGTCTTGTGGATGGGAGAGAGAAAGATGAGTTTGCATGGGCTTTGGAAGACTTATGCCACACAGGCTGTCCTGCAGGCGTAGCCGAAATTCGTGTAGCCAAAAAATGACATGCATGAAAACATTTTAATAACGTCCTTCATCACACATTGCCCAAGTTATCTATTATGCTACAATTATCTCCATTTTTCACTTTTTCCAGTTGGCTGCATTATTGTCTATGAATAACAATGACAAAACTTCGTTCGAGGTGAAAGTGGGGGGAAAATTTTTAGACATGACCTAGCCCCGTGTCTGCCGCCATTGATGGAGGTTTGAAAGACCTGCCGTATGAAAATTTTGAAAGTAAGCACAGTTAGATGCAATTTCCCGGCCTACTGCCTTCCGCAACCTTTGGTTTCGAACGAAAGGACCAGGGATATAACAGTGTAACCTATATTATCTTTTGTGGAGGTGTTATGGAGGGAACAACGTGTGGAAGGGAGGGTACTTATCCTTCCTGTTGGGCTCCATATCCCCCTCCCTCCATAGCTACGTAGATGGTTATGAATAGCATATTCGACACTGTTAGAGGTCAATCCATTTGGGAATGCATCTTTCTAGAGATATATTTAGACGTATATCATTAGATTGTTTTTACCAAAATAACAGAACTTTTTATTCATTGAAGACTGTCATAACGCAACTTTCATTTACATTAGAGAACAACGCCTTCACGTTTATAAAACAACACACCATAGCAAAACAACTTGAAAGATTCAAATTTCGGACTACAACAAGTCTAATCCCTATACTAAATAATTTGCTTCCATATTTTAAAAAGCACCTGATACAACAAAGAACTTCAATTTTATTTATTAAACAAACACGGAGAATTAAATCTTAATGTTTAAGTATTTCCTTATTCTGTGAAATACGCCACCATTTTATAAGATATCCCAGTAATAGTGCCCTGCTTCATTATACAGTTGTCAGTTGTCTTCATAATAGTGTATTGCTGTTGCATTACTTATGAAAGCCTTTGTACAGTTACATGGCTGAGTTCATTCTGTCCCAGTCAGGTAAAGCGTTATTACACTCAGTAAAATTCTCTGGTTTACCCTTGCTCTGAAATATATCGAATCAAAATAAACCACCCTTCGGCAATAATGGTATCATCCGTTCATCTTACTGTCTTGTTCAATAACTCTCAACATGTTAACTTCTTTATTCGTTTCTTCTCCCTCTTAACCTCGCCCCGCCCCTTGAAGGGATACCCTGCTGGGGTAATCTACGGTGGTCTTGGGCTTTCATACTGCCTTTAATCTACCCGTTCCGTTTACCAGGAATGAGTCGCTCTGATCATTAAGATATTTCCCGGGGTTTATACGCGTGCACTTGGCGAGTTATAGTGACAAGAAACGCGTAGGTACAAAAGTTTTTCGTTTCAAAAAGTTTCTGGGGAGAAGAAATGCGTCGGTATGAAAGTTTTCAGTTTCGAAGAAAGTTTCTAGAAAGTGTTAGCTGATTAACAATAAGAAGTTTTTCAAACCTGAAATCTAATATTTTTGCCAAAAAAAGTTATACCATATTTCAAAGATTAATGGACTTTTGTTCACGGATTCTTCTTTCTTTGCCGGAATAGAGAGATTTAATGCAGATTTACAAAACAGGAACAGAGAATAAACAGGGGATAAAAAACGCGATAGTACCTCGCGACCACTTTCAACAAAATTTCCTGAACTTTTATTAGTTGCTTAAACGAAAAAGTACATTTGTTACTTGAAAGAAATGAATTATTATTGTCAAATAAATATACATCTGGCAGTGGCTGGTACGACCAAGTGACTTTTTCCTGGTATTCTGTAACTTAGTAACTTAAGGTTTGGGTTCTGAGATAATCGGATTGACTCTTTTCATAATTTTGACATTACTCTATTTGTGAATTTTTGAAGTAATTTTCAACCGAAACTTTGCCATCAAGCAAGGTAGTTTCTTCGTTATGTTGTCACTCCTAATGTAGAGAAAAATGAACTTGAGTTGAAATTATTACCGACAGACGATTGAAACAGTTCTCAGAAGGAATCTCGCGAAATCAGTCGGAGGGAATGTTTTGAATTCGTTAAGGAATTTCAGCTGTACAAGATTCTTTCGAAAAACTTAAAGACGTCCGTGAGGCGAAGTGACTTGACATTGAATGCTTTGTTCAAAACTACGGACCTTACATCCCATTTTATTTCGGTGCAAGTTGCAATGTTTTACTCGAAAGGTTTGGATGATTTCACTTAGTTTCCAGAATATAACTTTAATATTCTTGCAAATTTCCTCTGCCAATTCACCAAGTTACGTTCGATTTACCTAGAGTCTGTCTTAGTGTGCAACCTGACAATAACACAGATAAAGTAGAACAGTAATTAGTTTTCGTAACTTGTTTATCATTACTTGAGGTGTATCGTCGAATCTCAAATCAACTTTGGATCCAGTTCTTGTATTTTGAAGATTTCATTGCAATGGTGTTACGTAGCTGGGAACACTTACGATCAGACAGAATGGACCTACATAACATACCAACTACAAAGAATGTCCTTACTGCCGTAGTTACTCCCGGTACGAAGACAGAATCTAGATATGGAGCCTTGATGTGTTCACCGTTTATGCCAGGATATGGTACAGTACCAATTATACCGTATCGTCCTAAAACGGATCCTTCCCACCTAAACTTAGACTCCCCCTCACCACCAATGGGTGCCAAGTATCACAGGCAACGGAGCTGTCATGCCAGTTCAACAAGCAGATCTGCAAGTTTTGGTTTACAAACGTCATCCAAGAAAAATGGATTTTCTATTAATGAGTTACTTGATAATAAAGATGATATTAAAATTAAGACTAGGGTAGACCAGGAAGTTAGTCGATGTGATCCAGGATTGTCGTCATCGAACTCTAACTCTACCAAAGTAGATCAAAGACTCCTTGAAAAATGTAAAAATTTAGATCGACTGAGTAAACACGACTACCCAAGAGGCAACACAGAAGTGATTGAGAGAATCAGAGGTAAGTAAACGTTGACTTTTACTGACATGATAAAGTAGAGATAAAAGATTTCTATTCCATCTTTTCTCTCTTCACACACTATCTAGCTTCAATTGCCCTTTAATTTATCATTCATCCAATCTTACATCTACTGACATTCTGATGGGGTTGGGGGACTGCATCCCAGGTTTTATTCAAAAGATAGTGTTGACACCGTAATAAACGACGACTATCTTATCGATTACGGTCGAGTAATTTTATTTCCGTATTGACACATAAAACCCTGTGAAAAAGTCAGCCCCAGACAAACAAACACAAAAAAATGGGGAAAATATTTCGATCCATTACGTTCACCCTTAGAAACTTGACGTATCTTAGTCCATCAAATATATAACGTTTGCCCTACTCTTGTTAAATTGGTGACGCAATAATTGGTATAGTTAGGAGAACACGAAAAGTGAAGCGAAGAGTAATTATGAGTAATGATAGCAAAGGAAAAGAAATGTACTTAAATACTGTAGTGAAGGCGAAATAGGTGTAAACCAACTGAAAACAGTTAGGGGATAAAACATTAAAAGTATATAAGGATCTGGTACCGGTACAATTATTATGGATCCAGTTGTTTGAAATCCCACAAAAAACGACACTGTCGGAGCAACAAACGTGGACAATTGAAGTTGCACTTTTGATAGAAAAGTCTAGGGTGGTGCATTATCTAGGGTGGTGCATTATTCGAGATGTTTATTCCTTCTAATTAATTCTTAAATCAATTGAACGACTTTTACCTTGGTCTCTCGTTTCTGGATTGGTCTCTAATATTCCTGAACTATAGTTTTCTGCTCATAGCTTCAACGTTTTAAGGCACATTGACACAGATAGCACTGCAATTAGTAGACTCAAAAATGTATTTTAGTTAAAGTGGTAACTGTAGCAATGACATTATCTTAAGATTGAAAAGTACCGACTGACCGGGACCTTCCTTGTTAAACTTAATCCTCTGCAATTACCAACGTAATGCCTTTTATCACCTAAACATGGTGAAGCATGTCCTGTATAGTAACCGATGACTGACTTATTTCTAAGACTTTTTACCCCAAAATTTTCCAAAAACATTTTAACAAAAAGTAAGAATAGTTTCTTAAAAAAGATAAATATAATTTGATTCAGCTCACTTGCTTTTTTTCACAGAACCCCCTCAGTAATTTTATAATCAACTTTTATATTAATGACACTGTAATTTCTTTGTTCCAAGCATAGGTGTTTGAGACGGGGTGGTCTGGACTATGAATTTCAGAGCAAACAACTGCTAAATCCAGGGATGTCATAAATACTTGTAAACCCCAAAAAGATAGATTTACGACACATGTCAACAGCTGCAAATTAATGCGTAGAGAGGAACGTCAGAATCCTAAGAATCGATTTCTGTTGTGTGTCTACGATGTAGTCTAAAAACAAATATTCTAAATAAAATGAAATGATACCTGTACTTATATCTCTTCACAACATGACACTTTGAACAAACGATGCCTTTACCAAAGTTTGATGCAATAATGAAGTATTACTAAAATGTGATTATCTTTACGTAAATTCACAACACACTCTACATAACATTTGTATCAGGCGCGGATTCAAGGGGGCTTTCTCGGCCTTAGCCCCCCCCCCTTTTCTCCACATCAGCAATAACAAATACGCGAAAATTAGCATAATATTAATCTAGGCGAATATTCAAGGGGGATTTCACCCCCCCCCCCCTTTTAAATTTTGGATCCGCGCCTGTGTATTGAGTGGATTCAATGGAGTTATAAACAGTTTTAAAACATAATTAATTCCAACGTCAGGTAATTTGGTAATTGAAGGTATAACAGTGACACTGATATACATCTTGCCAAAAAATCGGTGAAGATTACTGAAAACGACTTTCTCTTAGATAAATATCGTCTTTAACTATATCATTCATCTGCACAAGGATTATGTCCTGTTTACGACTAAAAGAGACAAATCCATGGGTACGGGGATGTCTAGCTCATGGGAGAATGACTGTATACGATTTCCTTGTAGACTCTTTGTATCGGCTGAAAGCCCGTAGCCAGGACAAGGGGGTGGAACCCCTCTGAAATAATTCTCCCTCCTAGAAAATCAGAAATTATCCTTGCCTTATAATGTATTCTAGTATTCCTCACTCTCTAAGAACATTTCGCAGCCTGGAAGCTGCCTCATACCCCTCCTGTGCCTTGTCTGGCTACGGGACTGATCGGCTGTTAATACTCAAGATGGTACTTTATCAATCACATTAATACCAGGGCCGTCTGGACGATTCTTGTATCATAAGATGAGCAAGTTTAGCTCTACGATTTGATATTTTGTAAATAACAATTGTTAGAAGAAAACCTTAACCTGCAAAAAATTATAGGCACCGCAGCCCTTTCTAAATACATAGCGTAAAGTTGTACTTAAACTACACTTAAGTTTTCCAAGTGCAGTAGTCCGGTAATACCCCATATGTAAAATAAAAATATGGGCAGCTTAGCCCTTGGTTAAATATCTTCAAACCGAAACCATTGTTATACCTAATAGTTATGTTTCTTTTCTTTTACTACTGAGTGAGCAAAACCCAGTACTTGAGTGTAGTGCTTACTTACATTTACCCTCTCCCATCCATTTTTATCGACTATTTCTTGCATTTATTAAATTTCTGTTTTATTCCGTGTAAATATTAATTTTGAACGTTAACATTATGGTCTGTAAGATGTTGTCGGCCAATTTCTTCACCTAAATCTATGTTGAAAAGACTATAATAAGTTGTTGGATTTACAATTTGACCTAGCAAAGAAGACCTATGCCCATGATGTACTTCAACGAGGCTATATGTGTAAAGTTCAAGGTTTTACTTTTCGTGGGTGTAGATGTTCTTAGAATAATTTCAATGAGCTATCTATCATGGCTGCACGTCATGAGATGAAATTCTTTGAATATAAGCAACTATTATTTCCTTATTCTTAATTTTTTCTAAAGCTGTATTTGCTTTCACCCGAAAAAAGTAACTGAGCCCTGCTGCCGGTGCAAAGATTTACTGGCTTACAATGATAAGAAAAGCCGTAGATTCGTGCTGAGCATCCAGGCGAGAGTGTGAAACGCCCCGTAACGGAGAGCAGCGGGACACTTAGAGGGACTGAAACCCTCTGGGTTCATGTTTGCTGAAACGGTCAGATTTATCCACCTCCGCAGCTTTCATACCGTTGCAATCGTTACAGCACAGTGCCAACATCCCTGGCTCTAGTTAAATAAAGGGAGAAGGATACGTAATTCACGACGGAAACTTATTTATTGCTTTTAAATTTAAATCACAAGGTGTAAACTCTGTGGATTAATCTAACGTAACACAAAAGGTGAAATCAACAGTGGCGTTGGCCACTTAAACCTCCACTGTAATTTGAAAAATTAAAAATAACTACATTTTCGTCATTTTTTTCTGCTTGTCGCCAGGAAATGGTACTTAAATCCACTTTTAAGGATAAACATCTTCCCAGGCTGAGAACGAAAGCCTTTATTTGTTGCCTGGTTACTGAAGATAATGTTTTTGCTTCGAAGTTTAGCCGTGCATTTCTAAAATGTGGGAAGGTATATCTTCATTATATGTCATTTCATTTTTTTTTCGCTGTTTTTGAATACAAGGAGAATGGTTTTCTGTATCGGTAATGTTTACTTCATAGTGAGAGAACACAGTTTAACTGCTGGGCTCGTGCCAGGCTCTTTTAACACTTTTTACAACTCATACTAAGCTTTAGTCACCATCATGGCAAAGCGATGTATTTTCAAATGACTCTTAATGACGCAATGGTGCGTCATGTTTCCTTCAACCTGCGTAGTGATATGAAACCTACCCCAAACATCCAAACTTGTGTTTACATGAAGGCAGAAGACAACACACTGGCCTCGAACCAAAAAAAACAAGACTTGGATTCGAACCAGACTACATGTGACTTGGAATTGAACCAGATGACGCATGACTTGGACTCAAACCGGGGATGACGCATGACTAGTACTCCAACTGGCTGACAAATGACTTCTACACGAACCGGATGACACGTGACTTATACTAGAACTGTATGCACGTGACTTGAATACGAAATGTGACTGTTTGACTCCTGCTGCCAGTAAGTGGGTCAAAAAAATCGAAATAAAGAACCCAAATAAGTTTCTTTGGGGACAGAGATTAGGTTCCCTTTCCCCTTCTTTCCAATGGAATACGTACACAAACTACGTATTACGTATAAATCTCATACGCTGCTTACACGATTAACCAACTAATCGAAACTGTATAGTCGAGTTCTTGACATAACACACTAGAAAAGCCTCATTGAAAAGTAAAGACGAAAAGGCAGATACTGCGTATATATACAAAGCAAAAGCGTTACGCTGTCCACAACCAGCCTTTAAAAAACTAAATAACACGTGACTGTTTTACAAATTATGAAGCCTTACAAAGCTAACAAGATTCAAAGCAATCTAAATGAAATCATCTTTTTGCTTACTTTTTTATCGCTTTTCCTCCACCATCAACTTTCTAATAAGAATTATTTTTGGAAGTCACGATTTGTTGTAATAACTTGTATACTTGTATACTAACGATAGGCTTACAGTGCAGCATAAGCTATGGAGTAGGGAAAACAAGCCAGTGAGCCACAACTGGGAAAAAGGCCGTAGCCGACCCGACTTAAACCAATTGGTTAAAAACTTAGAGCCGTATAACCTCATCTAACTCTACAGTGCAGCTTTAGTTTTCATTCTGTAGGTAACTTTTGAGTCAACAGTTGTAATTTAAATTTCTAAATCGATAAAACAAGCAACACAGTTTAAGAAAATTCACTTGTCAAGACAAAGATGCACAAATACTAGTAGATAGTGTGTTTAACAATACGTGACAAAATTAGTTTGTTCCATACTGTAAGGACAAAAAAAAACCTTTAAGTTTTTAAGTTTTTTAAACTTAAACGAGTGTGATAAAGTCTTGCCGATTTTATGGAAAGAGGCAGAGCACAACTAGATGTCTTACTGCTAACCATACATGACACCCAGAGTAAATTGTTTTCTATAATTATTTGAATTCAGTATGGAGACCTTTTAATTTTATGTGATTTAAAATCAGATTGCTTTCTGAAAAGGGATAACTTAGAATGATACTACCTATATAAAAAGTTTGTACATGTCCGTAGCTAGACAAAATGTTAAAGGGAAGAGATACCTCCCAGGGGAAAATGTTTTGAGATGCGTAAATGTAATAGAGAATTTCTTTCAAAAGTTTTCTTGGGGAAAATATTTTTCTAGGGGACACCGCCCTATTAACCCTTTTGACTATACAAGCCTGAGCTTGAATAACAAATTGTGTAAAAATATGAGCTGCATAGGATTTCACAGATTTACTCTATACCATACACGATCATGATTTGGAGGTTTTTTTTATAAAATTCAAGTAGGCTTAAACTTTTAACAACTTTGAATGGTAATTAACTTATCTGAATTTTAGCATATACAGTAAGTGTTTGGTATAAGGGTGTAGGAGCTGTTTTATATTAACAATAAAAATAATTAGGGAACATTTATTTCATTATCTGAAGGAAACATTGTCCATACTTTCTAGAGGCTGTGGATATGTTTTGACAACATATGAACACTGTCGATGAGGACTGGTTCCTGCATGTCTTTCGAGTTTGCCGTCGTCTGTGTGTTGGCTGTGTAGTTAAATATCGCAGAAAACTGGATTTACAAAGACTGTGGAGGCTATAGCTCCATGTAAAAACCAAACTTTAGTTGAAAATTGCAAACCTTGCAAAAAGGAAAAATAAATTTAATGAGGCAGCAATGATAAAGCTGCCAGAGATAAGAACTATTCGGGAAATTGAATATAACAAAATGAGGTTAATAGGTAGGTTGTTACTGATCATTCCCGACGGATGCTTATACAGGTCGTCTACTGTCATAGTGAATCAGAGATCTGGACTGATAGGTTATGAGAAGAATCCGTTATTCGGTAATTTGCGTTTATTAATAACAGCAATTAATAGCTCCCAGCTTGAAAAGTCGGAATTCACCAGTTTGTAGGGTTAACAGGAGGTCTTATGGTCAAATGGTGACCCAGTTTTGCCTCGGATATCAAGTTTTGCCAGAGATTTGTATGTCTCTGTTTGCTTTGTTATGCTGAAGAGTCCTATCCCTGATCTTTACGGTCTGCAAAATTGTAAAAAATCTCGATCCTAGAAACAATTTGACCGCTTGGCAAAGTTTACCTACCCTTGAGCTGTTAAACAAAACTACATAAACCGATAGATGGTACCTGAAGGAGCGAGCAAGAGAAGTGAATCAGTTACAATAAATTATTGAAGAGTCCAAAATTGGTGAATCAGTTATAATCATTCTTTTATGTCCTAGGGTTCAAGAAATTAGTCGGTGACGATCATTGTCCTTTCCTGTCGGCAGTTTCTGAGAAGAAATTTTGGTACTCCAGCTAAGTGGAAAACTTTGCTCATGATTTCGTCTACAAAGGAAATGGCTAAAACGTTTTGAAGGTGTGCTCTATGTTAAACCATTTGAACAGTATTGTCACTATGCTGGTTTCAGTACGGTTCTAAAGGACAGTTGGGTAGCCATCTACCCCATCCCTTTGTAAGCCTATGCTGACGCTCAAACATGATAGACGCAAAACTGTGGAGAAAGATTCGTGCATTCAGAATGTATTGTTCTGCTATCTAAGACACTTATGCCAGACTTTCCCAGTGTTCTTTCTCCATGCATAGTAGACGAAGAACTGTGATGACGAATTTATAACTTATAGTGAAATTCCCTGCAATCTAGGGCGTTTCAGGGTGACAAATGTCTTAACGAAACCACGGTGTGGCTAGTTCGACTTTGGCCCCGTACCAGGGCCCTGTTTCATAAAGAGTTAAGCTTGATCTTAAGGTTGATTTTAATATGACTATTGCATTACATATCAGACTTAAGATCAATCGTAACTATTTATGAAACAGGTCTCAGCTCCCTTTTTTTTAAAAGGAACCCTCCTTTTTTTTAGAAGGAACGCCCCCCTATATAAATTCCTGGATCCACCACCGGCTGATTTGCTTGATACTTTAGGGTATCAAGCGTTAAAACCAGGGGTGGCATCAGGATTTACCCGACAGGGGGCCAAGATCCCAGACGAGAGGGACCAGCAATCTGATGCCCAGACAAATGAGAAGCACGCCGAAAATTTTCGGCCCTTTTTTGCAAAAAAAAAATAAAATTTGGGGGTGTTATTGAAGAAAATTTGAAAAATTTGTTGTTGTTATTTTTTTTTTTTTTTTTGCAAGGAAAATTGGAAAATTTGGGGTCTTCTTTTAAGAATCTGTTCTTCCTATGAGCAAAATCAAGCAGGTCATCGGGGCGACTGAAGGTCGTTGGGATCACATATTATATCGTGTACAGATTAAGCTCCCTGATAAAACCGGAAAATTCCCCGACGGGGGCCATGCCTTCTGCCCCCAGTGGCGCCACCCCTGATTAAAGCACGTACGTATCTATCAATGAAAAGTTATTGATAGAGCGAAACATAAAAATAGTTACTTTTCAAGGCCAATACTTGTATCAGTTCAACTGTTCAAGAATCAAAGAAACTACACATTACGTTACTTTTGTTTGAGGCCTATTTTTTAATTACGGTACCACACAAAAACTTTCTTAACTATTTCCTGTTTTCTTTTTCAGAATACCTAGCATAATTTTTTGTAAGTGAAACATCTCGACATTATCAAACCAATAACAGGGATATATTTCTTCAGTAATTTATCTCACCGATACGTACGCGTATTAAACAAAGTATAATAATATCAGAACCACAAAAAAATGGAATAAAAGAGTATACTAATATACCCTTGTAACACAGTTTACTCCCAGGGAGTATCATTATTGAAATATGAAGGTATGAAACGTAGTGTTGAAAGAACTATTGAAAAAAGTGTTGCACCTAACTACAGAAACGAAATAGAGCAGACAAATATAACTTTCATATAAAACCTTACCTTGCCTCCCCGTCTCCGACCATCCTATCTCTACCGCCAATAAAGACAGCAGTGCTCAAACCCGGTTGTTACAAAAAGTTTTTAATAGTTTAACAATATTTTGTTGGATGAAATGAGTTTACAACAAGAGAGTTCACATAAACCAACTCAACAGATACTCGAAATTGTATCCAATTTGACTACGGTAATTTACAATTTAGCTATAGCTATAGTGTTACGGATTGGTTCTACGCTACAATAATTCATTAAGATCATTATACAATGCACCAGCTGTATCAAAGATAGCTGACTAATTATTTATAACTTCGTACAGAAAATTTCCGATTTCGATAATGACGTGTCTATCTGTTAATAATTCAATCTTTATGGTCTTCTCCCGTATTTCTTCTGGTAGTAGGGCTACAGTAACATTGGGCTGACAGTAACAGTGAAAATGTAACATAGATTGTGGAATTGTCGCAGAAGTCGTCGGTACTTTTCTTCAAATTATAAAAAAAAGTCCTTTTCCCTGACTCGCACGTGTCTTACATATAAATGTGTCTACACGACCTTATGTCAAATTACTTGCTTTAACTACAGTTCATACGCACGGACACATTTTTGTGGCAAAGTAACCACTTTACCACAAACTCTAACCTGCCTAATACGCCTTGTATTGTCAATAAGAATGGTTACAAGTCAAACATAATTTTGTCATATTTGACAAAAAACACTCCAAGAGTGAATGGACTACAAACACTTATGGTACTGTATGTAGCATCTTTGTGACTTTGTACCCGCTTTTTATACTTTTTTGTTCGAATTTCACATTTCGAGGTATAATTGCGATATTCTATGAACGAATTAGTCTAGTTTATACTTGCAACAAGTTTAGTGCAACCTTACATCTGAACTGAATCAGGTTGTTGATTAAACGTTGGAAATTATTTGTCAATTTTCTCAATTTTTTATCTCTTTCCGGCAGAAGACACATTTTACCTTATGGCAACAGGTATTTCAAATTAGCACAGTATTAGATACTGCTGAAAACTACGAATCCATACCTCGTCTATGACATTGTACAACTCAGACTATAAAAGGATGAAATCTTTTGGTTTGGCAGTTTTTTGTAGGTTTCAATGATTTCTTTCCGAATATGTTAGAGAGATAGTGTATGTCTTGTCAGGCTAAATTTTCATGTCGCAGGAGATTCATGAAATAGCTGTAATATTAAGAAGAGAATTCTTTGTCTACTTTACAACTTTTTATGTACTTTCCTATTGTCTGATGGTTTTGTGAAAGAAATTCTTTAGCGTTACTTTTTAAATGTAAAACCGCGAGACACAAAGACATATGTTAATATTTGCGACGTGTTTGTTGCTCGTTGACAATGAAGTTTTATGTTATATTTAAAATTGAGGTCGCGAGAAGTTGGCAACGTTTAAGTAAGGTTTGATATCATTGTTGGATGTATTGAGACGAAAGAATAAAGGTTAGCACTCTTAACGGTCTCTTAGAACCGACTAATACTATCAAGGTTCCCTAAAGAGTCAGCTGACAACCATTCAGTAAGTCCCTTGGTGGTGGAGTGTAGTCTATAAGTCCCTTGGTGGCCGAGTGTAGTCTACTACTGATACATCGAAGGAATCACTTGACAATTTATCCGGGGATTGAATACGTTGTTTAGTGTTGAAAATTGTGCTGAATTCGTTCAAAGTGTTGTTATGGAGGGTTTCGTATTGTCCGATTCAGGTATTGTTTCATGCAGCACGGCTGTCGACCAGTGGTGCCGAGGAACGGTACGACCGTGTCTGTCTTGGGAAAAAATGACGTAGCGTTGGTAAAACAATCTGTTTTAACGGATTTGGAAGAATCAGTTTCGGCAGCAGGATTTGGAGCGATTGATGGGGAAGAGTGGGGCTAGCTGAGCTAGCTGGTAAGTTGAACCACCCCTCTATAACCATGATGAAGAGTTGCAAGAGTTGCATTAGGTAGTAGGTTTGGCTAAGAAAAATAGAATTTCGAGTTAAAAGTGAACTTTTTTCAATAAAATATTGCGTCAAGTTCACGTTCGTTACACACTGACAGAAATTTTCACCACTACATATTACATTAAATACGCAAAGTGCCACATTTTTTTTCAAAGTTTAATTATTGGAAAATGTCATGTTTTTTTTACCTGGGTGGTTAGTCTTAGCTTAACACATCATTTTGGGGTACGTCGATCAACACATGGTGGGGTAAGCTGAGCATTTAGTGATCTACAAATTCAACGGTATCAACAAAGCTAGGTTGTAGTTACATCTTTAACGTTAATTTGCTCTCAGTTTACATGGACAATAGTTTTCATATTATTGCTTGAGTAATCACCACCATAACCAGAGTTTCATAGTAAGTAATACCATACGTTTACGGACTGGCCTCAAATAAACCAACGAGTAAGGTACGTTGGGCCGATCATTTTAACTTGCTGTTACTAATTAGGATTCTTTAATTAATTGATCGTACTGCAGCATAAGTTAGACGAATAGTTGTAATACATATAGCGCTGATTAGTTATCGAAGTTTATTTTTCTATAGTTTCTTAAAACGACTCAATTGTAAAAGAGGGCTCAACTTATCCCAGTCTTACTTACATACCTCCTAAAGTATCATTTGAACACTAGCCGAAAAAAGAATGTCATCTCGACGCTGTTTATATACGATTTTCTTCAGGTGTATTAGATAAGCATTCCAGGTAATTATATGAGACTGGGTTAATTAGAAAAAAACTTACAAAAAACAAAAGGAACAAACAGATGATAGGTGTAAGCAGAAAATTTATCAAGAAAAAAATCGTGCTTCAAAAAATATCGGCAAAGGAAAGTAGATCATGTAAGAAAAGCTGACTACAATATGACTATTTATACGTATCCATTTATCTGAAAACTATTATATCTTAATAATATAAGTAAAATCCTTTAAGATTTTAAAATTATGATTACCCTTGCTAATAAATTGTGAGGTTTCATCAATTTTAAGAAGAAATGCAAATGGTCTATTTCCAGATGGCAAGTTTCGATTACGCAACTGTTTTACTATACCTTCGAATAGCATAATATTGCTGGCTACATCGATTCCCACAATAATTGTTTGTAGAAAGAACTTACAAAAACATGATATTAATAATATTTAAAGGGAAATATTGGGTTTAAAATGTATCAATATGGCATACAGAGAAAATAGCTTTAATCATTACTAAACCATTCAGTCTCACCAATAAATTCCAGCAATAACTTTATTTCCTCAACATACTATATATTACCAGAGATACGGATGTTGCATCATTTAAAATTTTGAAAGTTTGATCCAAAAAATTATTTTTGATCAAGAAATCCTTAAATTCCTTTTTGTGAAAACCCTATTTCTTGAAAAAGAAAGTCACCCTGCTGCCTTATATTGAATTATTATTATTCTGTATCTACAAGTACTGTTTTTAAAAATATGGAGATTTTTTGTACAACAAACGCAATATTTTCCTTTAAAAAAGTGAAACATTTTGATAAAATAATATAACCCTCATCTACTTAAAAAATGAAGTTCTATAAAATTCCCGTTTCTGTTTTCTTGTTGGGTGTCAAAACATTTCTTCCAATATACATAATATTTAGATAAAATGTAAACTAAAAGTGAATATTACATAAGAAATGAATATACACACTATCATTGTATGAAAAAAAAAGAACAAACTGAAGTTAGGTTGGAAATTTTAGAAACCGGTCATTACATCTGTACTTCCATAAGATTTAGAACAGATCTGTAATTAAAGTGATTAATCAGTTTTTAAATGCTTTCAAATTCAATAAATTTAAAATAAAAACCAAATTCAGACCGAGGTAATATTTGATGCGTCCTTTCCACAGTTTTTCTTGCTTTTTTGTATGAATATACTCTGTAAAAAAGATCTGTAGAATTACAGAACAAAACATAAAGAAATACATAATAAATACAGAAAAGTGCTGTCAATTAGTTTCAAAAATTGACAGCACTTTTTCTGTATCCTCTTTTTATACCTTTATTTTCTTCTGTAATTCCACAACATTTTAAATACATTTTTAACAGTGTATTATAATTTCAGGTATTAAAATGCTAACTTTAAAGATGTTTTACCATTGGTTGAACGTTTATGTATGTGTCTGAATCTCGGTATTTTAATCTTGTATACCATGTTTCACGATTTTGCTTAAGTAATTTTCTAAGATGTTTTTACAGTGATTGATATAATTTCTGTTTATACAGACATTGACAAGGAAGGTTAAATAATTACTTTATGTCACCCCAACAAAGACGTAGAAAAATATAAGAACTATAAAGGCAAATATGTAAATATATTTACATAAAATGACAAAACAATGTAAATCCATTGAATAATTCGAACTTCCTAAACATTTCAAGTTACAAATTTTTACCCAATGAAGCATATTGCTTATTACCGGATAACAACCGCTTCTCCGAAAATTTCTAAAAAATGTAAAGAGCAATATTTTTAATGAAATATAAACAAAGCTGAATATTGCGAAATACTTATCTGCAAGCAAACTCCTTGAGATATTGACAAGAGGCGATGGTTACGTTGGAAATAGTTTGAAGAAACAAAAGACTACTTCATCATATTGTTTTTCTGTTTTAATACACCGCAATGTATGTGTTTCTGTTCCGTGGGTGTAATCTGCAAAACGATCGATTTGAACTAAACCGGTCTGTAATGATATCATAACCATGTAACAATAAATCGTTCTTATTATCAGGTCCTTACTCCACAAAAGTTACTTATAAAATTATCATTATTTAAAGATGTGAGTTTGGAAGAGAAATAATATAAACCATAAATTTCATCTCTGTACTTGAAAAGTTGTATCACAAATTGAAGACAACGATGACCGTACTTATCTTCCAACTAAAGTAATATCTATTGTGATAATGACGTGTGTCAAAAGAAAATTTTACGTGGGAAATAAGCAAGGCAAAGGGAAAAAGTCCATGTACGTCAACATGAAAAAGACTTTATTTAAAAAAGACAAGTGATGACGCAACACGATGGCTGTGTTTGCGGATTGACTTTAATATCCATAAATACCCATTTATGGAACAAATCCCTTTCTTAAAATCGTTAAAAGGCATTGTAGTCTAGGCTGGTGGTGTTGGATTGCCATTGCTTCAACTAAAATCTGACAAATTTGCGTTTACTTATGTGTCGGTAACGTGAAGCGAAATACAAGTAACAATTCTGCAGGTGATATACATACTTATGGTACGATATTGGTAAGTATCTATGCGACTTTTGATTGAACTCTGCTGAATATGCATGATTATGCAGAAATTGTTATTGAAACTACGTAGTAACACAAAGAAATAAAAAAAAAGTCGTGTTCACTGACGTTTAGAGGGCAAATTTAATGCAGTGCCATGTTAGATGCATATGGGGGGATGGCTGGGGATAGGGGAGAGAACAAAAGATCTCACTAGGGCAAATGCTCCAGCCCCACTCCCCTGTTGGAATTGCCAATGTTCAGAATGTAACTTAATTGCAATCTTTTGCAAGTACAATACGACGAAAAGACAAACCAGTTATTTATTACATATTTCCATGTAGATCTATAATCGAGTGCAGTACGTGACTTATAAATTCAATAAAGACTTGAGTTTGAATTCAGGGTTGACGGTCGGTCAATGGCTTCATAGACTCGTAACAGTCACGAACAGGGATTTACACTGGTCAAGCTCTGTGCCTTCCCATCGTAATACATGTAATAATGTTGTGGAAGAATTATTAAAAATGCTGTTATTCCCATCCTCTCGAGAGTATTATTTTTTTCTGACCTCTTCAAAGCAACTTTAAGAAAAAGTCGTTTCATTTAAACTTAACAGGAACACTTCTGACGTCATCATTGTAGAGATAACTATACCACGCTATGTAACTATAATTAAGTTTCTTTTAGGTTTCAAACTGAATGACTTTGTTACAATTGTAACGTATCCTTCACAAAGTAACTTTAATTTGGAAACAACATTAATCGTCAAGGAATAAGTTAACTAAGAAGTAAACAATAAGTCTACAGTTTTGAGTTCAAGAAAAAATTAGGAAAAATTCCAAAAAAAAACTTAAAGTTGAAAATGGTTGAGTTTCACAATGAAGAATGGGCATTTAAAGGTATAATCCGTTGGCAATTTACAAGAGTCGTATGTGAAAAAGAAAATAATTACAGTTCATATCCTCCAAACCATGTAGAAATACTTTATTCTCAACTCAAATATCGCATTTTAAAGATCGTTCACTTTTGTCAAAAAGTATCTTCAGTTCTCACCAAGGTCACAGAATTTAATGTTAAGTGAGCACATTGCCTCAGAATCCTTTTGTTTTTCTTTATGATTTAATGCCCTGATTGTCCTTGAAATTTGATGCTGTTTGGATGTTTGAAAATCTTTCCTTGTATATCTAGCACAATATAAAGTTGTTCAATATTCCTTACAGGGGCCTCAATGTCATAAAGAAATACAATATATGGCTAATCAAGGTGCCGCGATGACGTCACAGACTTCCCATCACCCACTCGAAAAAGTGCATTTTTTTGAAAATTAGTATCTTTCAAATGCTATATGCTATTGAAAAGTATTTTCACAACCTGAAACAAAAACTTTCTTCACAATTGGAAATGATTCCACTCACTGGCATATCCCTTTCATGTTTTCCCCCATGCTCGGTGAGCCACAACTGGAAAAAAGGCCGTGGTCGTCTCGACTTGAACCAATTGGTTGGAAACTGGGACGTTAAACCTCATCTAACTAACTAACTAACCCATGCTCGGTTATTTGTACTTCACGAACGTTGCTTATGTTTATGAACTGTTTCACTAATGACGTCATCGAATCTTGTGTGTGCTCTTTAGATTTTAAGTACAGTATTTCAACAAATTAAAGGTAGGCAAACTTCTGTCTTTTAAAAATAATTGTGACGCTCTTTGCAGTGAAGTGCAGTTTTTAAGAAACTAACGGACCCACACTTTGCAATCGAATGATCACAAGACCCCAAGACCTCTCAAGATTTGCACAAAAATTATGTAACCATAAATGACTGGAACGCTAAAAGAACAATGTAAGTACATAAGTACATTAGTGTTCATATCAAAATTTATTATTGTATACATATCATGTACCAGATAACAGTTGGGTTCCCATTTAAACCCGTTTCGAATATCAAACTTACAGAAAAAGATATTTTCATTTACCTAGACAAACGAGACATCTCCGACGCCATGTTTCCCTAAATTCGAGATTAATAGCGAAAGGCGGAAGGCGAACTAGGCCACGCGTCGTCATAGCAACCGTAACCTAACTATGGCTGCAAACTGGGCTTATGGTGAATAGTTCCGCTAAAAGAAACGACGCAATTTGATAATTGGCATGTTGGGTTATTATTGTCAACATAGGTTGGTATTAATGAGGTCGGCCACTTGTAAAAAATGTTTTCCTATTTGATGGATGTGTAACGGCATGGGCAGACGGACACCATGTGATGAGCACGGTAAAACTTGAAAAAGAATCTTTAACCTGTCGCCTGTATTTAGCGAAATTACTTTTCATTTTTCGCGCGCGTTCCACGGAGCATATCAGCTTGAAATGCTTTATTATTTAATACAAAATGGAAGACATTTGTTGAATTCTCTTTGAACATTTCTGTAAATTTACTTGACATTTGTAACCACGTGACCTGCAATTGGATATCTTTCAACGAAATGATCAAAAGATGTTGCTTTACAAATGAGACAGAATGTAAAATCTAAACAAGTAATAGAAGGATAGCGGCTACTTGGCGCCAATGATGACTATTATCCAGGAGTTTCGCTCCTTAACCTAGATCCGGGACATAGGATCTGTAGAACACCCATGAGAGAAACAATTTATGGGCCCTCCGTCGGTTACGATCAGGCTACATTCCTTAGTTGATTAAATGCAGGGCCGTATGACTTAATATTGCAGACGGTGTCATCTTCCATTAAGAGCTCTCATCCCAAATGATGTTCTTATGACGAGGCCAATTGTTGTAGTATAAGCCACCATGACGTATGTTCATCAGAACATCCCACGGCACCCCCTTGTAACCAGGAGTCTGTCTCAGTCGTATAGCTGGGGTCCGTCTTAATGGAAGCAAAGCCGAATCAAAATGAAACAAACGACTTAATACAGTGGTAGAACAAACATTGTATGTCACTTTACATTCACTGGAAGGACGGGAACCAGGACGGCACCCCCTATAAATTTTTGCCACTGGGCAATTAGTGAAAGCAAAGTTACTATAGCCGTAATATATTTTACCATACCACCCCTGCAAAATATTCCTCTCCCTGCACCTTATCTCGCCCATTCAGTACCGTACATTATCTGACTACGGGTCGTGCATGGTAACGAGCGTCGATATTTCAACCCCTCGGTTACAAATTCAGTTTGACAGTTAAAGTGAGACGCACAAAAAAGGTAGCTCTGATTCCCATAATTACATTCAGCGATCCATATTCTGCACCGCTGGCGTCAGATCTCCTAATGGTCATAACATTACCACGATGTATTGCTCTTGCAGATTCAAGCTATATGGGTGAGGACAGTGGAGGACGGGTGTCCATAAGTTAAACCTTGACCACAGGAAATAAGTACAATGACTACTCCAATTTTACACGATTTTCAGTAGTGATGCAGCAAGTTTTATGAGATCAAATTGGCCAAGGAATTGTTACAGAATATGTCACCCCTATAGTCAGCTGGCAAATAAAGCGATGAAGTTGGAAAGCGTTAACGACAAGTACAATGGAATTAATTCAAGTACTGTAACTTAGACCAGGCTCATAACATGTTTGTTTGTTACTTTGTTACTGGCGAAGAGTCGAAGGGCGAAACCAAACGTTACTCCCGGAGTTCTTCTCCCCAAAGGAGATACGTCCCCGAAAGAACAACAAACTTTAGTGACCAACCTCTCGACCTTCAGACCTCTTCTTCATGGGCCTGTCATACGTAGCTCCATTCTAAACTGGCTGAAAAGGGCATATTTTGTTGGTTTGAATGTTTGACCAGAAAACTGTGATCTGAACCTTGTGTAATTCATTGTTTCATCTCATACACATGCAATAGGGTAACTTGGTGAAAGGGTAGTAGAAGTAGTTTCTTGATTCAACAAACTCCAGACTCAAAAAGAAACGTCGGGTAGTCTCTAGCTACGAAACTGACTATACTATGCTTTGAATCATCAACCACTAAAGAAAGTTTTTGCAATAAAGAAAACAGAATAAAATTCAACAGGCCTTATCGTATTTTAATTTAACGTTAGGTCAACTACGCAAGCGCCCTCTTATCTCAAGATTTTTTCCCCGCTGTTGTCAACTCATCACGACCGCCTATCTGCAGCCGCAAAGTAGCTGCGGAGTGCTCCCCAGGAACAGGTCATCTGTCTCTCGATTGGTGTCCATCTCTCTGATAATGTGATGTCACCCCCGTTATCTGTTTGACGGACATATCGTAACTGTTGTCTAATTTGATAGTATAGTGTTGGTGTGTGATTACTGACCGCCGGATAGGAAGTGGACGTAAAAAAACGGGAGTTGTCACTCATTGATAACAATCGATAGAATGCATTCGCTGAAACCCAGTTTGCTCACCATTAACAATGGAAGTACGATATCGTAACAGGAAAAGCCCATCAGTTCTTTACAAAAATCATTTCATATGTACAGCAAGACTAAGTAATTTGTAGTTTCATTAAATATGTCTAAACGTTCTCTGCACGAAATGCTTCCAAATTCGCTTAATGGTTTCTTACACACGACTCATCCATACATTCACCCAACACAAGCTGACCGCCTGCACACAAGAATATGGCACAACAATTTGTACAAGAATAGTCAATAGCCATTACACTTTGGAATCTGTTAACGTCAACAGTAAAGGCCAAGCCTTCCTTAGCCTCTTGTAGAAAAAAATCTTCAAAGGTTCTTTATAGGCTTATACTAATCCCATGAAATGTTTACTGTTCCTGTCTATTAGCACTTCTCTCAGGGTCTAGGGTTGGGTGGAGGTTGGTATTTGGGGTGGGTGGGGGTAGGGTGGTGGGATGTGTATTAAATGGAAAGTACTTTTGTTTTTTGTTTTTCTAAGTGTAAACATCCTACCCTTTCGTTTTTCTCAGGGAGTGTCACTTCTCGATAAGCCCTACAGAGTTTCTAAGTGCACTTCCTTTCACGCATTTTGTTACTTATACGTTTCTATAATTTGTTTGTAAATTTGTGTTGTGATAAAACAAAAAAAAATAAAATGAAATGAAATATTCCACACATTTGTTTCTCAATATACACCACATTTTCAGTAACATGCATTCCAATACATGGTCTGCCCATGTAACTTTTACATCGGAGGTAGAACTTCCATGGACTTGACCAAGCCCCTCTCCTAGATATGCAGGAACTGAAATTGTCAGATATAACTTCAAAGGGAAAATGCAGTCCCCCCCCCCCCATTTGAATTAGTGTACCGCATCATCCTAATTCAGGAATGGTTCCTTTCAATCATGTGACAATGATTTTGTTTCTCATTTGTTAAATACTTGCAGAATAACACCTTGGTTCAATTTCAATATTCAATACTTTTAAACAAAACGATAATGAAAAATACTTGTGAGCCAAATAAGAGGAGATCTGTAAGATTTAACAGATTTTTGTAAAATAAAGTTTGGGGGACTGCTCTCTCCCTTTAAACAGAACAACACTGTTTGAATAATGTGACACAACTTTGCATGACGGTTCATGGTATAGGCAGACTTGAAATCAAGTCCTGACTGGTGTCAGAACTTTCCAACACCACCTGAATTCAAATGGTCTGGGGAATTTTGCCTAATGAAATAACACAGAGACTCCAGTCGATGACTTGACACGAGTCACTAAAATAGCTGTTGTTGACTTGCCGAGAAAAGAGTGACTTGGTTACAACTCTGGGTTTAGGTGTTACTTGCATCTGTAGTAAGGTGATAAGTCTTTTGTAACTTAATATGTAGCTGACAACTAGCTGTATTATGATGTCAAAATATGTATTTTATTGTCTTGATTTGTTGCTACGTAGATGAACATACATGTTTTATATCGAGAGACAGATGCGTCCACCTACATAATTGCATCGTCTGCAATGAGTCATCAACGTAACGCACCTAGGCACTGAATACGTCTTCGCATGTCATGTTTGGTAACAGGCTGTCATACCCGGTACTAACAGACTGTACATATAAATGGGTAACTAAACACTCGTCACTCAAATTGAAATACGTGAAGATTACTAGCTAAGGCAACAGCGTGGGTTTGAGATTGTCAATCTTAAACAAACTGTGCACCGGAGGCGGGCTACCTAGCCAGACGTCTTCAGGTATAGTCTGTGCCAGGTTTATAGTTGTTACACTAATCAATTAACCTATTTCTTTATAAGTGCGACTCGTTACACGGCATTAGTTAACCAGCGGATAGACTAATTATTTTGCGAAGCCAATTACATTAATGTTTCCTTTATTCTAAATATAGTAGCCGGCTAACGTGTCATTTTATACTAAAGACGAACGTTCACGTCAGTATAGACCATGTATAGCCAAAGTACTTTGCCCAGCGAGCCTTTCTTTCCCAAGGCAAGTTTAATTACCCCTGTCAGAACCGTGTACACTATAGCGCCATCTGATTTATTGTTTATTGCTAAATGTTACGTCAGCCGCATAGTTACCAGAGAAATCCCGAGTTAGGATTTCTCTGATAGTTACGCGCATAGTGACGGCGCTGTTGTCAAAACAGGCAAACTGTCAAATTTGACGATATCTTTAAAATATTATATCGGCATTGTAATGTGTATGTTTGTTGCTATGAAGCTTCTTTTTTGCTTCTTTGTTGCTGTCTTAGCTTCTTATTGCATGCCTGGTGTAAGATTTCAATCTCCCATGTACACAAATAACAGAAATATGTGTTCTGTTGTCGATGCTTCCCGTTGTGACTATACCTTAATATGATCTTCACAGATAATCCAAATCATGCTCTTTTCAAGAACCGAAGAGTGACGTACATAACTAATAACGTCCCCCCCCCCCCCCCCAAAAAAAATACCTCGCTTCTCCAAGCTTCCAGTCTGACTCCGTGTATGACCTCAATGGTCCTTTCATGAAGCGAGAGTTGACAGCCCACCAGAGGTCGAAGAAATATCTAAGAAACACTACTGAAATACCACACAATCACCTTACAGGCAACCTGTACTTTACAGTTAAACATGTTTATTTGTATTAAATTACAATAACAAAATATGGTTTTACTCTGCAGTCTTCTCGGGAGAACCTCACTCACACTATATTTCTAAGTGCTGCTCTTCCATGTAATAATTTACTCCCTCACGAAACCCTTTCAATGCGGATTAGGACCTCAAAACAGGCAAAGATTTCAGATAAAGTGAAGTAGAATAGAACAAGTATTATCTAGAGTATAGAGTTACATAGTTAACCTCTACTTATAAACTTTTCTCTCCTTATCTAGAGCAAAAACTACCCCAAGATATTTCTTACACCGTTCCTCCCTCCTCCCTCCTCCCTCCTCCCTCCTCCCTCCTCCCTCCTCCCTCCTCCCTCCTCCCTCCTCCCTCCTCCCTCCTCCCTCCTCCCCCTCCTCCCTCCTCCCCCTCCCCCTCCTCATTCGTTGACTATAGTAGTTGATTTATGAGGATAAACACCTACTGGGTGCAACCTCGTCCCGTTTCATCAGGAGTGCAGTATATCGTTTTGTGTTGGAGGAACTATTCCCTGAAATCACGAGTCATCCGTTTTCTGCGCTATAACGTTTCCCGTATTCTAATCACCATCCGTCTTCCCAGTCGGTGGTAGCTATTCTGCTGCTGACTCCGTGTCGTTTTCAACACGTCAAGATGTTAAGTGCCGTCTTTATCTCACCAAGTGGCCTTTTACAACAACAGACCTTGAATGTTGTCCTAGTGATGCACCTGGCATATTATTAATTGTGCTTAATGCATATTTTTATCTTTTTATCCCTTATCGTCGGAAAATTCAAAACCAAAAACATCCAGAAAGCGGTAATTTGGGGTCCTTTCTGCTCAAGGAAAAGAAAAGAAATCTCCCGCGGCTAGAGCGGAAACTGACTTACTGAAAAGTTTCCTCGACGCGAAAGGGGAGGAATTTAACGCTTGTTCTTCACGGGATTACGCGGCGTGAAGGCATCTTCCGTGTGCCCTCACTCAATGTGAGCACCGCTTGTACAGTAATCTGTAAATAAAAGGTAGGCCGTTACATCGGAACAGATGGAAGTTAGGCCGCAGTATTTAACTCGTTGTCAAGAATGAAAGAGGTGAAGTTGTGGCATGTCACGGCTGGATATTACAGCCAAAGTAACGTAAGAAAAGCGAAATTGATTTAATCATAATTCTCTGTAGCTTTTGGAGTCCGTGTCGCAAATTAGGTAAGTGCTGGCTAACGGTGTGATCACAAATTAGATTTAAAGTTAGTAAACCAACGGAGAGCGACATGACTGTGGAAGAACGAAAGGCATTGCAGCATCGAGAGATTTTAAAGTTTAGGTGATAGGAAGGAAAGGACGAAGCACTTCTACATAATTTTTATGCCTATAGTTTAATCGGACGACGAATGTAAGACCGTTAAGTTAATGTATAGTAGGGTGGGGAACCTTTTTCCTCTGACGGGCCGTTTTGACATTCATAGTCCACTCCGGGCCGAAGACAGTTCGGAGAACGCAACAAGTTTTCCCAATAGGGTGCAGGCCAAGGGGCCTCAAACATGCCCTAGTGGGGTCTAGGGGGAAAATCCAGATAAGAAACTGGGGCGAAGCCCCACGAAGCTCTGGAGTTTGTAAAAAAATTGTAGGAAATAGAATGTTCACCCACTATCTTTGATTGGTATTGAATGTGCGAGGCTACACAAACTAGAAATATCACAAAATGACCATTATTTTGTTTTTCTATTTATGTGTGAAGTAATAATGAATGAGCACATACGAAAAGTGCGCGCGAAGCGCCCCGAAAAGCCCCCGTATTTTGAAACCAACTTTATATTTTTTACACTTCACATTGCAAAATTTTCCACTGTTTAAAGTTTAATTCTCTCTTCGGATGGACAGTTCTACCCCCCAAATCTACCGGAATAAATACAGTACCCACTGAGTTTCGTACTGTAATAGATAGACCTATACATGTAATAGTGCAATTATTTTCAATGCTATCTAGCCCCCCACGTAAAGCTTCCGTTACCACCAGAAGTACAAGCATTCTGCACCTGGTTTATGTCTTACGAAACTGTGAGCATGTGTTACATTGTGCATACCAGGGTTTTAGTAATATACTGGTAGTGTTTCACAGCAGTTTTTGTGAAATATCCGGAAAGTGGTATAAGCAGGATAAACGACAGGCACCATAGACTGAAAGATCATTATCGATTACTTTTTCAAGTGGTTCTGAACTTACATTTATGAATTTCCTTGCGGGCCGGATAAACTTAGTGTCTCGCGGGCCCGAGGTTCCCCACCCTGATTGATAGCCTTCGATGCTGCACAAATACCAAACTGTACACGGTAGAGCACGTATACAAAACACACTCTTATGTCGTCCATGCAGTGATATTTTGTGCTCTGGATAAATGAGAAACCGTTCTTTTTGGTCTTAAACTTAATTATTTGCCGGGTAATACTTATATTAAGTGTATTTCCTTACTGATGCTAAGTAGGATATGCACAGTTGCAACTATATATAATACATTGCACACTTCTTAAACAGTTGGGTTGAGCAAATCCATCACTTTCGGAACAATACAGTCAGTCATATTAAGGAAAAGTAAAGGCAACCCCCGCTTTGAATTAGTGTAGGGGTTCAGGGGCAAACGCCGCTGGGGCCCAGGGGGAGAAGCCCCCGGAAGCCCTGAGGATTAAGCATATCTATGGGTGAAAAATTAGGTCTCAGGATGAATATATTTTGGTTCATAATGCATCATCAAATTCAAAGATTTCCAATAATTTATTAGGCTATTCCTCTCGTCAGGCCGCTATAGTTTTAGACGGTTGGTATCCAGAGCTCCGCCGGTGTTTTAGCTAGGACGTTTTCTCAATGCGACATTTACTGATCTGTGGCCTGGGGAGGGGTCTCAGGGGTGTCCTCCTCCCCTTTGAAAATTTTTGGAATTTGAAAGGTGCCTAGATCGCAAATGGTGCAATATTTGAGTGGATTTCTCCCGTAATGAGAAACCTCAAAATTTACACCCGGATAAAATTGTCAGATTTTTTCTGCGACATTTGTCGCCGTCTATGCGATATTGTTGCACAAATAGGGGCTGGCTTAAAAACTGGGCCCGCCTTAGGGCCCGTGGTGATGGTCCAGGGGCCTTAAGCTCTGAGGTTTTAGCATAATCTCCGAGTAAAAAAATTAAGTCTCATGCAGGATAGGTACATTTTGGTTCATAATACATTATCCAATACAAAGATTCCGGATAATTTTAATGTGTTAGGCTATTCCTCCCGTCATACCACTATACTTCAGGAGCTGAACCTGTCGTTCAGTACTAAAACACTATGCGTTCAGCATTTGAACACTAGACGCGTCAGGCTTTCAAATACGGTAAGTGTTCAAACAGGCGTCCGGCGTTCAAGAAGGGAGAAAAAGTGTTCACAATCTTAACACAAGCGTTTAAAATATGCTTTGAACGCCAGGATGGGTCCTGCATCTGTTTCATTTTGTTGTTCCCTATCTTTCCCCGAGTTGCCGAGGGGCCCAGTCACTCGTCCAATTACACCGACGGCCGTTGATACGGCCGTATACGGCCGTCACATGCATAATCAAATTGCCGACGGGCCTTCTACTTGAATGGGCAAATTAGATGAAGAGCCGAAAATCGAAATAGCCGATAACAGACTGGCCACGCGCTCCCGTTCTCTCTTTCTCTTTTTTCTTTTAATTTTCCGTCGTCTTCCCTTTCACTCCCTTCCTTTCCCTTCCCTTTCCCTTCTCTCTTCTTTTCCTCCTCTCCACTTTTCCCTTCCTTTTCCTTTCCCTCTCCCATTCTTGCCGACAGACCGAAAATTTGCCGACGGCGACCAAATATTGGGGGGTGTGACACCCCCACCTCCCTGCTCGCTACGGCCCTAGCGACTGCTCATTCCCTTTAATTGCATTCGTTGGTGACTACTTTAAATCTTTCCAATAGGTAGAAAATATCTGCTTAAAGGTCATGTAGCGTTTGGGAGATTTATTTTTGAAGATACATTTTTTCAGAGTTGCAGTGCGCACATGATGGAAAACCCATGAAATGATCGCAGTGCATTAATAAGATGGGACCAGCATATCTCTTTATGATGCTGACACCATTGCACGTACTCTTTTATAACTTTATTTGCTGTACCCTACATATGGCACAGTTTTATATTAAGTGCACACCAAAGGACATTCAACACCTTCAACACTATCAAAATTCAAGCCTAAAAGGGGCACGTTATTATATAGAATAATAAAAGGATTCTGAGACAATGTATCCACTTCACATTATATTCTGTGACCTTGAGAAAACTGGGGAGGAGTTCTTAACATAAGTAACCACAATCTTCAAACTAAGATATCTCGAATTAGGAATGGACTATTGCTACACGGTATGGAAAGTATACAATCTGCTGATAATTTCTTTGCACAAGACTTTAAAACTCGATATCTTTAAAAGTTTTGGCGTAACATCTATTACTTTATGCTAATGGTTGCAAATTGTCTCAACAGAACTGGCCAGTGGGCCACAACTGGAAAAAAAGGCCGTAGCCGGCCCGACTTAAACCAATTGGTTAGAAACTGAACCGTAAAACCTCATCTAACTCTAACTCAAGAGAAATGAATAAATTTACATCCGGTTTTTCCTGAGACTAAGAATCATCCCTTTTGGGAAACAATTAGAGACACACTTCCTGATTTTCAAATTTAATGTTGAAACAGGAGGACTTCGTCATTTCGTCATTTGATCTTGAACTCCTCAAAATGTATACGTAACAATGTCCATAGCCAGCTATCACTGTGTTTTAAACATGAGTTTTGCCCTCCATGAAATACAACTAAGTCTTCTTTCTGCTTTATATTACAGATACCGCTTACTTTCATCGATTTGTTCCCGCGGCTACGTTTTCACACCCATCATTAATTTCACCCGCCGGGAGTTTAGCCTTCCAGCTCGGTCTCCAACCTCAGCCTGGGCTCATTCCATCAAACTCAGTCTACCATCCGTTTCATCCTCCTCGATCGTCATCTCCAGCACCCCTTGGAGTACCTATCCCAGTGCCGGTATATTTGAGAGGAAGGGCTGGAACCACACCCAGTGAAGGGTCCAGGGTAGCGAAGAAATGTCGCCGAAGTAGGACCGTATTTACAGAGCTTCAGCTGATGGGTCTGGAGAAGAGATTCGAGAAGCAGAAATATTTGTCAACTCCGGATAGATTAGAGCTGGCAGAAACATTAGGATTGAGCCAGTTGCAGGTAAAGACGTGGTATCAGAACAGGAGGATGAAGTGGAAGAAACAGGTAAATTTGTCATCTGCGATTATTGACTCAATAAGAGAATGTTATTACGTTATTATTACGTAACATACAAAGATGACTTGCCCTTAAATTTTGTACTTTGATTGCAAATTTAGGGACTGGATAAAAATGCGTTGATGGTCAAGATACCGGGACACAGATGGTATGCAGTTCAATAATTGTTGCATGTTAACCGATCAGATATAATTACCAAAATGAACAATCAAGCTAAAGTTCCGACAGCACATTTACAGCACACCGAAAATTTTCCTAATGAAGTTTGAAAATTTCCTGTTTCCATTGTAGAAAATTTGCTTTTTCGTTTTGTTTTGTTTGTTTGTTTTTTGTTTGTTTTTTTGTTTGTTTGTTTGTTTGTTTGTTTTTTTTTTTTTTTTTTTTGAAGAATTTGCCCTCTTTGCGAGCAAATCAGATAAACCGTAGGGGTGACTTGTCGCCTTTGGGTCTTAAATACTTTATCGCACCCATTGAGGCTCCCCGACGATATTGGAAAATTTTCTTGTAGGGTGCAGCCTTCTCTACAGAGGGAGGCATGGCCCCTCCCCATCTGGCTCCACCCCCTGTTCAAAACACTGAATCGATTAGAATACCCCCATACCTAGAACAGTTAGCCAAACTGATCACATCATTGGATATGTTGGAACCATCCTTTTCTGCTTTTAACCGTCGTCAATGTGTTTTACTGTCTTGTACAGATTACAAAGACTCTTTTCAGTACTAAATAGGCTATGTCCTAAAAATTGTCATTAAAACATATACCTATTTATACTAAGATATATTGTGTGAAATCCCTGTATCTTCATAATATACTTTGCACATTAAGTAATATAAATTGAACGTGCCACAGCCAGACTAGGATTGGAGCAACGACCAGATGGTCAGACGCGGGTGCTACATTATCGGTTTCGATACTGGCTGCCAAGAAAATTGGAGCTAGGGAGCGACATATGTGCGTGGCGTTTAATAATTAAAGTCAATAAAGTTAACTGTAATCTGATGTTAATTTATGCTGTAAATTTCTTGAAAGTTCATAGCATTCCTTGGTATGAGCTCGCAGAGTATTTGTAGAAAAGGAACTACTGTGTGACATTTAATCATGTAATCCTTTACGGGGATGTAACTAAAAAGAAATCGATCATGCATATGCACATGCGCGCGAAAATTTCCCTTCACTGGTGGCAAATTTCCCCTCCTCTACAGGGACGTGAAAAGGTCTCCACAAGTGAAAGGAACAAGGCTATGATCATGACGATTCTTCAGCTCCGAAAGAGGAGGTGAAGAATTGAGTGTTTTGTAGAGGGTGGGGACAATTGATTCCCGTAAGGACCTTTTGTGGTACCAGAGGGATTATCACAATGGGAACACTATCATGCAACTTTGAGCTGACCTCCGAATGACACTTCTGAGTACACCAGGTTCTTCACAGTTCATAATTCAGTTTACAATTTTTGTAATTTTTACACTGAAGAAATTTTGCTTGAAGAGCTTGTACCACAGGATAAACTGTACAATTATATTTCGAATAAATTTGTGGTACGAGTATATTGAAACCTTACAGTCATCACTGGCATGTTACAACTGTTATTCAAGGTATTAGATTGCTAGATGCCACAAACCCCTTAATGTCCGCCTTCTAACTTTGAGCATAAAAGTACTACCTCGGACTTCATGCTTTGAGTGCACACCTACTTTTGGCTAAAATATGATCGTTTTTCATTGATATGATAGGTCACTGGTACTTTTGTGATTATAATGTTTAAAAGTGATACAACGTCGATTGTAAGGATTGAGCGCAAAGCCCGCCGAAATACCGTATGCAAAGAGAATCATGGACCATGGTAAACCTGCATGCAGAATAGGCCAAGGGTTATACGAACATTTGCCGAAGGCGACAAGCTTCCCGACGGGGGCAACTAATCCCCGATAAATGCGACCGGTTGCCGAAAGGATGGCAAACTCGAAATTTTTGGCGCTCAAAGCCTTCCCAAAATTTTAGGTTTTATTGAAGAAAAACTTAAAAAAAAACTTTGCTTCCATTAAAAGTTGGCAAATTTGAATTCTTATTGAAGAATCTGTCCTCCTTAAGAGCCCAAAACAAGAAATTCTTCGAGGCATATGGTCGTCGTCAGGGGTTACATACCCATCAAAGCTTCCCGACAATAGTGAAGAACATAGCTGTAGAACCTTTACCTTAGAAAAAGCCAATATGCCCTTCCGCCAGTTATCCCCACTGTAGATGAATGCCTAAAACTACTCCAAAAGGGGTTAAGAACCCAAAGAAGTCCTCGGATTTTTCTGTAAATGTGGAACAAGAACTGCTTGATCACTTGAACAAAGTGACGGTCGGTCTGTCGTTACCGACAAAACATGGCAAGGAGGATGACAAATTTTACCTTTGTCTCCCATCTCCCACAACCAATTTGTTCTCCACCTCCATCCTCATGATCATCCATCTTGATATCTGTAACAAACACATTTGCAATCCGCGAATTAAGTGAGTTGAAAACACGCTTTCGACATCGAGCTTATCCACACTCAGTTACTACCAAGTTTCTCGGAGTTTCACTTAGTGCCTTTGAAGAAGCATGATCTGAAAATAGATGTTACCTGTGGTGGCAGTCATTTATAGTCGCAAAATGTTATAATGTCTACAAGTGTTGACGGCAATTCATGTACTTATGACGTAACAGGTCCTTTTATTGTTCTCATTATAGGTCCTTCAAGGCGGAGGTCAAGAAGCTCCGACAAAACCAAAAGGAAGACCGAAAAAATCGGAGCTCATTGCAATGGAACAATCACCTGAAATTGAAACTGACCAATCAGATGACTCTGATAGGGAGTCAATGACGTCACCACTGTCGCACACGTCATCAACAGTGTCTTCAAAAACTGTTAGAGTGCCCTCACCTAAGCCTCTTATGGTTCTGCAATGAAGCTCATCATTCACATAATTCCACATAGTTTGCATAGTTTGCATAGTTTAAAGTGCCGAGACCTCCCCGCACTTTAAACATTCTGATAATGTGAAAGCTGAATATCATTACAAGAATATAAAAACGCTTTTGTGATCACAAGAAGAAAGAAGTTGTATTATTGGTAAACGATGTTCTGCTCAGCGAAATGAAGTTTTTTGTTTCTTTAATATTAACTTTCATCCTTCTACTTTGACTTTTACTTCACAATTATCTTGGATGCTATAGCTTTTGTACATTTTGGAAACGTAATTTCCTATTGCAAGCTGAACCATAGTCAGCAGGCCCCTTATGGTTTCCGGAGAGGCAACTCTAAGCGATAACTTGGTACGTAACGTTATCATATTAGCATAACAATAGTGTATGGTTTATTTGAAGCTTATTGTAGGTAACTGACATAGAACTAAAGAAAAGAGAGAGACTCTTGTTGAATGCAAGACTTGTGTTAAGAGAAGTTCACTAAGCCTTATTCACTTCGTAGTGATACCACTCAATATGTAGGGCTTGCTTCTATTGTACCTAATCCTACCCGAACTTATTGTCCTGCTTCCGTCTTACATTCAATACAGGTCAAACATGACTCCATAAGTAACACTCTCAGAAACCAAACATGGCAAAAACATTTTATGCATTCTTTGCTAGGGTTTACTTAACGTGTATTTATTATTGAAAGTGGATGGGTGATTGGTGTAAAAACCTGGTAATTTCAGCACTTGCGTATTTTTCAATTAAATTTCCTCACGCAGAATTAGTGTTAATCTTACGAAGGCTATAGCCAGCTCCCTTCCTTATTCAAGAAGAGTGATGGGAAAGGTTTCCCCCCACCGCCCCCCCCCCTTGGAATTAACCCATTGGAAAATAAGTAGATAGTAGCGTGTTATAGTGCGTTTACACATCCCACAACCCAATTTTTCCCCGGTGGGCTAATTATCCGTTGCCCTCTCTTGCCCACCTCTAACTACGCCCCTGATCTCATTAAGTGACCTTTCGTAACATGACATCTGCAACAGATCTTTAGTTTCGGTGGACGTGTTTATCTGTAGTAAAGAATAAGTGTGGTTACGTGAGACCTAACGTAAACGAAATAACTACAGTGTCATATGATAAATGCTTGAAGAAGGTGTGAGTACAGTTACAGTATATATTAGTGCAATATAGAAAGGAGCAATTGAAACATACTTGTCGTGGGAGTACAATAACAGTGCACCTACAGTGACTGTGGTTAAGTGTACACGCTTTTTCATGGTTACTTCTGTGTACAAAATTCTGCATAATCATCAAGGGTAAAACTTCACAACCTGTGTATGTCAGAGTATAGGCCTTCAAGCATAACTCTATTCCTGTGAGCAGTATTACAAGTTACCGTACTGTACAAAAGGAGAAACAAGTAAGTATATACCACGAGTCTCTCTACTTTTAGTATCTTTTGACAGGCAGTGCAGGTGGGAAATCCGTAGATTGCTCTTGGATGAAAACCCACGTTACTTTGACCCGGCCGGGGAACGAACCCCCGAACTCCCGGTTGCTAAGCTTCATTGCTTCAAATGCCACCGCATTTATCCCGACTCGGCCACAACACCGGTTTCTTGTATTTAAAGAGCGCCCTTAGCTATATCTGCTAAATTGGTTTATAGATACTTGTGTAGTCATTGTCTCTATATAAGTACGTTACAACTATACTTCCTGTTCGGTACATCTTTTTGAAGAAATTCATCTATCAAACGGTCAATCGGAGTATTCAGTTTGGTCATCGAAACATTAAGCTGTCAACGACACATGTGGTATATGGTTTTTTAGCAGGGCGATGTTTGACTTTATAAACTTTGATGACTAATATTTTACTTTTGTACAGTTACAGATGTAAGAAACGGTGGCCTAAAGTTGCAGTGTCGGTCATTCTGCCAAATGAGTAATCAAATCTGTTAAAAAGGGCTACATAAATAATACTGAGTGACCAATCTTGTACCAGGCGTCGTTGCCGTTTGATTTGAATATTGATAAAGTATTTAAAGGAAAGCTATTAGTGTGCCACGAAACAGGGTAGTGTTATCTTCATTTTAAGTCCCATTATTATTTCTTAATCAAACCATTTATTTGTGTATTATGGACCATGGTTCAAAGAAATGTGTAGATATTTTTTCGGGAAGTTCACACCTTTTCAAACACCTGTTTTCACGTCAATATCCTTATGTAGGCCTACACTGTACAGGAGGTAGTACTGCCATTAGCATGTTTCACGGTGCTACTTTTAACCAATCATACTGTACTATAATTTTTCTTATTATAAATAATTGATTTTGAAATATCAAGAGTCATTACAAAGATGAATACTTTACAGCAAATCTTGATTATCGTTTCCACTCTCTGGGTACCTATCCAGGAAAAACTATAGTTTGTTTTCTTCTCTCACCACAAGTCATAGGCGTACGAAGCTGTTCGAGACTGGAAGCCAAAAGTTGTTTCGGACCACCGTCCTGGGGAAGGAGTAAGAGGAGGTGTCCCCTCCCCCTTTTGAAAACTTTTGAATATTTGAGGGTCCTTAGATGCAATCTGGTGCAACATATTGGGCAAATTTAAAGGAAAATCCCAAGTTTTAATATTTTCACAGAGAAAAAAAAGAGGTTTTCGACGTTGGATTGAAGGGTTAGATGAGGTTTTACGGCTCAGTTTCTAACCAATTGGTTTAAGTCGGGCCGGCCACGGCCTTTTTTTCTAGTTGATCTCACTAGCTTGTTTTCCCTACTCCATTGCTTATGCTGAGCACCAAGCACAATGGCAGTAGTTTCCATTTTTAAAGTCTTTGGTATGATCCGGCCAGGAGTCGAACCCCAGACCTTCCGGCTGCAAGTCGGATGCTCTAACCACTTGACCATGCACTCGGCATATTTCCTTCCCTTAACATTTTTACTGGGAAGGGGCTTAAGTCTCCTCCCCCTTCCCTACGCCTACGACACGAGTAACTAAAGCTAAAGCTTAACTCTATAAAGTTGTGGACATTTCCGGTCTGTAAAGTGCAGTGGAGACACATTAACAGATTTTAATGGACCCGGATAAGCTTCCTATTAGTTTCGAAGCCTCCGTCCGTGGTGACGTGGCCAGACTTTTCAAAGCGGTGGAGGCGCAATGGGTGGCACAACGTTCCACCGGAGGGACACACCAAAATGAAGGACTGAGCATCGGTGGAGGTGTTCGTGGTGGCGCGAACCACTCCCCTGTAGACGTTGGGCCCAGGGGCCTACCGTATGGCCCCTGATGGAATCCAGGGACTACGCCTCAGTGGGATTCCAAGGAACAAAGTTTCCCGGAGGCTCTGGGGTATTTGAAATGATTTGCGACCATTTCAATTTATGATTTACCATATCCAGATGGCACTGGGTGCGCACTAAGCAGACCACAAAGTAATTGAAAAATCACAAGTTGACATTTTTAATAGCCTAATTACTCCCACTAACGATTCCAGGATGGTGGGTGGAGTTAGTACGGCGTCAGATTATGCTAAATATTGCTCTGGGCTCATACTGACCAACAGAAATTAACGTTGAGACAACTACCATCCAGGTATGCTGCTGAGCGGAAGTTTTCACATTAGAGCATCGAAGGTGCATCTGCGGGTCCGGATCCGAGAACGAAGTTTTTTTATTTTTTAGAAGGGGAAGATATGATCTACTTTTACTGTCAAGGTGAAAGCATAAACTAAGAATTAAGAACTTCTGAGTGCCACAAAAGGGCACTTCTGGCTGTGGTTTTAACTCAAGACCATGCAGATTCCCTTGGGACTGAAGCAAAAACTTGGTGCCATATTGGTAACCAAAGTACTACGTTGCTATCAGTGGCGTATCCAGAATTTCTCTCAAGGGGGCCATGCAGTATGTTGTGCGTTCGCCGGCCCGGGAGAGGGGTCTAAGGGGAGGGAACACCCCTCCCCTTCGAAAATTTTTGCAAAAATAGGTGTCCTTACATGCAACCTGGTGCCACATATGCTACCTTTTGAAGTGTAATTTGTATTAAAAAATTTACGTATTTTTAGGAACTAAAAAAAAATCGGAATCTGTGAGGAGGCATTGTCCAGTGACACCCCCTGCGTACGCCACTGATCGCTATAGCCACCCAAGGGAGCATACTGAGTTTCAGGAACTTTGAAATTTGACCTATGACGTCACGCACGCGTCATACGCACGATTTTATGTTCAGATACCTACCCACCAAGTTTGAACTTGATCGGACATATGGTTAAGGAGGAGTTCGCGACACACTTTTTGGTAAAAAAATAGGGAAATTTGACCTTTTACCTAAATTTTTACTTTTGATCCTACTCTAAGCAGTAAAGCTGTCTCTTAATATTTGCAGATATCTTTAATTTAATTTTAGATTTCTGCAATTAATTGCAGATATCTTTAAATAATTGAAGGTATCTAAAATTCGGGAATAAAAACTAATATGGTTTGCCATAAGGACGCTCCACAGTGTGAAGTCCCTCCATTGGAAAGGGATGTGAAAAATGCATACATAGATGAAGGTTCAATGAAGGTTCACAGGTTCAAAAATGAAAAACTTCTCCCAGCGATTTACAATTCTCACACAAATATCCATATTGGTATATATATAATGATGAAGAGCCTACATACACATTAGAGGGTGGAGTTGGTTTGGTGGTTGAGAGTATACTGCCTTGCATACAAAAAAATACACCTGATCAAATCCCGGTGGAACCACTTGCAAATTTTCTGCGGACTAAAATTGGGTTTCTAAATGTTCGTTTCAGAAAGTCCGCTTTGCTAGGTTCAGCTGCCGAGCAGTGGTGCATGCAACTGAAGGCACCCGCATCCCTCCCAGATTTTTGGAAATTGGAAAAGGACCTGGGATACACTCACGTTCGTCGGATGGGGACGTTAAATGGCCATCCCGGGAGCAGATTGGGAGCGATTATTGCCTCGTTAACCATCAGTCCCGGTCGGCTGTTAGTCAGTCAGAATTGGACTATTACTAAAAATAGTCAATTGTGGTATTTGTGGTCTTTTAAGCGCCCATCTAAATGTCACTTGAAGAAGGTTAAATGCATTATTTTAATGTCTACAATTCTTTTAATACCCCAGATCTTCGGGGTCATCGCCACCTGGACCGGCGTTCCCTGCAACTCCGCCGTTAGAAGGCACTTCCCGCTGTAACAGCGCAAAAGGGCGCCGTTTGTTATTTCATCCCGAATTTGCTCCCTCCCCTTGACAGAATTCTGGGTACGCGCCTGTGTAATACAAGCTAGCCCATTATGGTGGGTACATGGGACGGTCTGCAACGCAGATATTGACACCTGATGCAACGGCCTTTTAATAAGTTTCAAATGCAATTTTCATTATAATTCGAATTATTGAACCCGACCGTTCCGCTCACTCAAACCCACCATTAGGTCTGCCAACCTCCCGTAAACAAAAAGCAAAACAATACGAAAGGACCAAGATGTGAGTGGAAGCATTGCGGAGTATAGCTGTCAGACAGGAGATGATGAATGTACAGAATCTGCAATGATTACAGCGAACCACATGGCAGACTTTCAGTTGTTTAACTTCCCTATGCAGCTGCACGGTAAATTTTGAGAGCGAAGACCTTTTTGCGTCAATTAAAGAATTATACGAAACTTAAGTTATGTCAATGATAAAATGTCGGGAAATTGACAGTTGTTTTTACAGTCTTCAAAAGGAGGCACTTTGCCCCACTTTCAAACTCCTTTTAATTTTACAACCTATGTATCAAGGTTTGTAAACATGTCAGTGGCAACAATTCATTTAGAGAGTGTCCTGCGGTGTGGCCAATGCAGCAAAGAGATGTGGTAGCGGTCTGCACTTTCTTGGATCAATGCCCTCATACAAAGCCACTGTGTTGGTCGCCAGCGGGCTTGACCGTTCTACTATAGTGACAAATGAAAGTGTATGGGACAAAAAATTGCAAACACCAACCACAAAGTTGACCCAGAGTCTCTGGTATGGACAGTAGCACCCTATCACGGTCTTGATCTCTGGAAACAGTCTGAATATCCGTCGAAGTTACCATAGAAGAGTTGAAAGTTCTTCATAAATATTTCTTGTTTTACTTATATTAAAGGTCATGGAGGGCTTTTATTAACGTGATGACCGAGAAGTAATACCCCCCCCCACACACACACACACACACACACACACACACTTTTCTAGTAGTAATGGCATTTTACCAGATAAAGTATCCTTATTCCATGTTGCCAGGTTGAGATCTAATGGCTACAAAATTTCTTCCCTTCACGTTAACTTCTTCTTAGCTAACTATTCCACGAGTGTCTGTAATTGCTACATAGCTCCAAAATAAAACAGTAAAAACTTCCTCCAGATACATTCATGGGCGTCCGAAGGTGGGAAGGGGACTTGCCCCGCCCCCCGGGAAATCAAAAACTTGAAAAAAAGAAGAAAAAAGTAAAGAAAAAAACGAAGAAAATATAACATCAACATTTCTTAACAGTTCACTCAATGTGAATTTCTACTCTCAAAATAGGAATTGAATAAAAATATCAACACTCAGGCCCCAGCAGCCCCCCCCCCCGAGCATATTTTTGGTATTTTTTAAAGTTTATATTTACGATATTGCTAGTGTTTCCTCTTTTTATATGCGGTAAATAGGCCTTGGAAGTGCCATTTCCAGCGATCTGGGAAGCATTTTGGGCCAAAATTTTCTCGCGCTCTGCGCCGACCCATGGTGACGCGGAACGCTGAGAGTCTGTCTATGGGCTTTGCCCCCCCCCCCCTCCACCTTGACAAATTCCTGGCTACGCCTTTGTCAACACTGTGTGAAGTTCCATCTAAACTCATTTCTGGGAGTAAAATATTTCCCATGAAAAAGTTTGGCCCCCCTAAAAAAATTTGTCCCCCCCCCCAATTTTTTTCTTCGAAACTCGGACCCCATGGGTACATTTCATGTTACTGACATGCAGTGTCAAAGTATATTTATCATTGAAGTGATATGTATTTGATTGTAGGATCTTTGTGATGAAACAAGAAGTACAGTGTTGAAAAATGCATACGACTACGCCCTTTACTGGTTGAACCCCTTCTTGATTAATTTTAGAAACAACTTTAAGAGCCATGGGACCACTTGGACCATTAACCTTCAATCCAACATACTTCTCTCAATTAATCATCCACTAATTGATATGACGTTTGTTGAAGTTTGTTCAGGACTATATGAGACTGCTACATGCACGACTGCCAAACGTCTGTCACATTTTGGCACTGTGTATGAATGGCATTCACCAATGCTACATCGATTTGGATGAAGACTTAAATGTTGATGGGAAAGTATTCTGAATGATGTATTTATACTTGGTTAACTTTATCGTCATTTGAAGCCAGAAAAGGATGTTTTCATAAATTGTAAAAAAAAAACTTGACCATTTCTACATTATTTAAATTAGCTGAAGGTTTACAGAAGTTGTTTGAAGAGTGCTGAACTTTTTCGTCAAGTCAGGTCCGAACCAAAATAATATTTTCTGTGCAAATTTTGGGCCCCAGGTGAAATTTTGTGACCATACAACGGCGGTGTCGGCAAATAATTACTTTTTTGTGGGGTAACGTGAACCATTCACTTCACTCTATGAGGGGGTGGGGTGGCTGGGTAGGTGGGTTTGTGTGTGCATGCACCCAGGCAGCCAAGCAGTATTATGGGTGTCCAAAAACTGGTTGGCTGGATGGAAATAAATAGCACCTAGGCATTAGAAGAACAAATTAGAACAAAACGTGTCCACTCGTATTGTATAGGAAGGGGCGGAAAATGGATAGAGGGAATAATGAAGGTGCGCCGTCACACATTCGGAGTAATACTCTTCTTTGAAGGTGGGTTATTCTATATATTCTCGTGTGGCTTTCAAAACTGCAAATAGCATTTACTTGAAAGAGAAGTACATTAAAAATTTTTTGATGGCTGAAAATTTAAGATACTTTTGGTATAATGAACAAAATCCGAGTTCAAAACGATCGAAGTGGACACTACTTTTTTACATGGGTCTTTCACTCAAAATATTCGACAGAATGACGAGGGAATTTTTAGGTGTTTATCATTTATGTCACACAGGGCTACGCCTTTCACAAATTTCTACATATGAAACAATGTAGGATCCAAAGCATGCGTAAGGCCAGACATTCTGAAAAGAGAAGGCTAGGGGATAAGATTTTCTCAATCCATTCCTTGGGGTTAAAGTCATGGTTGACGAAAATCCGTCACTCAGTCCACATGTGTAAAATTCAATAGGCGAGTAGTGACTAGCATCTCAGTGCACAAACGTACACATCAGAAAATGGAATGGAGTTTTGGGAAGTCTTCAAGTTATACTGAGTGGACATATACCGCAAAAATTGCAAAATTAATTAGACTAGCGACCTCGAGTTCGGAAAGGGGAAAATGGAGAAGTGATAAACAGGGAGACGAGCAAGGCGTGACGGTCCTTGTGCTCGGTGCGATACTGTACTGAACTAACGTCACACGTTTATTATCCTAAAATGAGACAAAAGGTGCACTTGGGCGGAACGTTCAGAAAATAATAACTACGTACGCAAGGTTACCTCTTTACCCGGGGCGCATTTTTTCAAAGGCGGGCCGCGACTTTAAGAGTTAAGAGCGAGATCTTGACACACGCGGACGCCGCCCTCGGTTGACGCATAACAATAGTTTTTGCTAAGTATGCTTTTAGTTTTGCCGAAATAACACTTCCTGGGCCGTGTAACTGATGCATCTAAAAATTCTTGGTGTTGAGAAAAGGATGCAGTCAGCTTTAAATTAATCGTTAGGGTGTATTTTGTGTGCTTTGCATGCTAAAGAGGGGTCTACAGGGGAGTGGTGGTGAGCGGCACAGTTAGTAACTTAGGATGGCTTTATCAGAAAGCCTCCAAACAACAAAATTTAATAATGCGTATACATTTCCGCATGCAGGTGCCGTGAAGTGTGGAATGTTCCTCGTCAGGCGTGGGATAAGGGGCGACTCCTCGATGGGGCCCATGAGAACGAAGTACGCGGCCGGAAGCTTTGTAATTAATGTAAACACTCGCATAGAGTTTTTAGCTAATGCGAAGTGGTCGATGTATTCCCAATGTACTCTTATTGGGAAAACATCGACTACTTCACAAAAGTCGCCATAGTTCCATGAGAATTCAGACAAACAACTTGTCTCCTAGGTGCGACAGGGGAGGGGGGTGGGCTTAACTTAGGGGAGTTGAGGAGTAAACAGTAAAAAATGTATTAATAATTTTGGCAAGGGTAAAGACAAACATTTTCCGACATATTCAAGGGCGTGGATCCATCTCCAAAGTTGGGGGGGGGGGGGACTTTTCACCATTTGTGAATCGCCGTCTTGGGGGAGGGGTGTCGCACTCCTCTTTGAAAAATGGAGATTGGAGGGTGTCTTTATGGCAAATGGTGCCATATTTGGGCCCAATTTAGCTTTTAAAATGTAGTGTCAATTCGTAATTTATGTTATATTATTGAAAAAGTGGGGGAGGACTTATTGGAGATGTCCCCCTTTCCAAAACCAGAATGCAAAAATGCATTGAGGTTTCGATGATATATGTTCTATTCCAGATAATGCCATGATGTCCCATGTCTTTCAGTCACTGGTCAAGTGCTATCTTAACATGTTGGAAAAATAATTTTAGGTTCATGTTCGATATTGGGAATTCCTGGGAAATTTTGCATTTTGACATCTGATGACTCAAGATGATGATCTTGGGAATTCTTGGGAAAATTTGCTTTTTGCCTTCTGGTGAACCCATGAGACGATCTTGGGAATTCTTAAAATTTTGCTTTTTGGCCCCAGATGACCTTTGACCTCCATCAAAAACGATAGAATTCTTCCTCTTATCATAATGCATGTACATACTAAGTATGAAATTTACTCAAGCTTCCTATCTTGAGATATCGTGTTAAAAACATTTTCAGTGTTTGACCACCGGTGACCCTACATGACCTTTGACCTCCACCAAACATGACAGCATTCATCTTCCCACCATAACACATCCACATACTACCTATGAAATCTATCCAAGCTTCCTAACTTGAGATATCGTGTCAACAAGGTTTTCAGCATTCGACTGCCGGTGACCCCAGATGACCTTTGACCTCCACCCAAAATAATAAGGCTCTTCCTCTTACCATAACGCATCTACATACTAAGTATAAAATTTATCCAAGCTTCCTATCTTGAGATATCGTGTTAACAAGGTTTTCAGAGTTTGACCTCTGGTGACCCCAGATGACCTTTGACCTCCACCAAAAAAATAGGGTTCTTCCTCTTACCATAACGCATCTACATACTAAGTATGAAATTTATCCAAGCTTCCTAACTTGAGATATCCTGTTAACAAGTTTTTCAGCATTCGACCCCCGGTGACCCCAGATGACCGTTGACCTCCATCAAAAACGATAGGGTTCTTCCTCTTACCATAACACATCTACATACTAAGTTTGAAATTTATCCAAGCTTCCTATCTTGAGACATCGTGCTAACAAGATTTTCAGAGTTTGACCTCCGGTGACCCCAGATGACCTTTGACCTCCACCAAAAACGATAGAGTTCTTCCTCTTACCATAACACATCTACATACTAAGTATGAAATTTATCCAAGCTTTCTAACTTGAGATATCGTCTTAACAAGATTTTCAGCATTCGACCCCTGGTGACCCCAGATGACCTTTGACCTCCATCAAAAACGATAGGGTTCTTCCTCTTACCATAACGCATCTACATACTACGTATGAAATTTATCCAAGCTTCCTATCTAGAGATATCGTGTTAACAAGGTTTTTGGAGTTTGACCCCCGGTGACCCCTGATGACCTTTGACCCCCACCAAAAACAATAGGGTTCTTCCTCTCAATATGGGGCATCTATGTACCAAGTTTGAGAACTGTCAGAGTTACCTTTCTTGAGATATCGTGTTAACGAGCAAAGTGTCACAAACACACATACACACACACATACACACACACACACATACACACACACACGCACACCCACACGCACATACACACATACATACACACATACGCCATCACGAATGCATTGGTTTCTGTTATCATCGACACCAAACAGTGAGGGGGACGCGTCCCCCGTTCCCCCATGTTCCACGCCCATGGATATATTACTTTAATTCGAAGAAACAATTTGGCGACTGATCCCTTTGTGAAAGGGCTCCCATTTCCTTTCTAAAGTGAAGGGGAACTTCTGGATCAAGACCTGTGTCCGACTGGCAGGTGGCTAGCACGGATTCACAAATTTTTATAATTAATAAAATGCCCTCAGTTTTAGTAAATTCAAACGCTTATGAAATAATATGGCTTAAGATGATTGCACCTAATGTGCTGACCGAAATTTTCAGTGCAATTTCCAAAGATGAAGTGCGCCGCAAGAGTTTACTGAGTATTTGAATTCCCGTATATGGCTAGGTACCTAAATTATACATGCAAAGGTCATGATGTATTCCATGGCCTATAATTACTTTCTGGCTTGGAGACACCAAAACCAAAATGGCACAGAGGGTCCACCTGTAATCAGTCATTCCCACCCGGACAGTTCTAAACTTTCTGGTGGGAAGAGTTGTTTGATAGTTACTTGTCATGGATGGGAACTGTCATAAGCAAATAATCAGGGGGGGGGGGGGATTTGTCCAGGGACCTCCTCCACCACCCACCCCTTTCCCAAATCGTGGGTAATGAGTTGTGAGAAATTTGGTGGCAAAAATTTCCAAAGAGGGGATATAGAGACCTAGGGAAGCAATCGCCACCTTACACCCTCTAGCCTAGTGGGTGCACACCTCAGCAAATAAACTTCAGGGTCATTTCAAAATATACCTTTAAGAACTGTGTGAGTATGAAGCTAAATGGTAGGTGTTGAATATGATTGCCAAGAAATCCAGTCTATGTCGCAAACGTCTTGCATGGCAGGGCACAGCTGAGTAGCTGGGCTAAAAATGATTTGTAGTTCATAGTAGTAAATATACATTCAATGACATATTCTGAAGGATTAAATTTGACATCTTCTTGTAATGCAAAAGCATTTGCTATACCAGTAAACTGCAACTCGAAGATATTCCTTTCGATGGAATATTAACTTACAGAAATGTAGTGTTAGATGGAGAATCTGAAGTTAGGGATGACAATCTGCCATTTCTACAGGGCTGAAACATCATAGTATGCTATACACTTTTATGATGATCTGAACACATTTGTAATCATGTAAGAGTGTGGCAGAAGAAGTCGATGTTCAAAACTTCTACAAACGAATGCTGTACTTTAAAATATATACTTATATACTATACACTTTAAAATATCAATGAGATTCCAAAGTAAAAACATTGCAATGAACTGACATTCAGTCACAAGTTTTCTGGCAAAGAAACATGCACTGCATGTGTATAAATTATGAACCAAATATTATTATCGCATCTCCCTACATGTAATGTATTGGGAGACGATACATTTTACTTTCACCTAACACCAGAAATGTGGAGATGTGTGTGAGTGTTCGAGAGTGCATTGGAGTGTGTGTGTGAGAACAAAAAAGCGTTTCGGAAACTCCTCTTAAACTGTTAGCACAATGAACTTCAAACTTGGTGGACAGGTACCTAACTATGAAAACTTGTGCATGCATAATTGATGACATCATAGGTCAATGCCAAATTTGCTAAAAATTGGTATTTTTTTGCCATTATTTGCCTATACGTAGGTTAGCAAAAGTTATAAATCACATATGCTAGGAATAATAAGATGATTTTTGAAATAGTGCTTATTGGTTGCTAAGGGTGGGATCAAAGTCAAAATGTAGGTCAAAGGTCAAATTAGCCCAAATTTTGCAAAAAAGTTTGTTTGTTAACTCCTAAACAGTACATCCAATGAACTTAAAACTTGGTGGGTGGTACCTAACTATGAAAACTTGTGCATGCATAATTGACACAAGTCAGAGGTCAAAAGTCAAACTTGCTAAAAAACTGGGGGTTTTGCCATTATTTTCATTATTTTTTTTTTTTAGAAAATGTAATTAAACCACATGATATGCTACGACTGATAAAATTAATTTTAAAATAGTGCTGTTTGGTTGTTAAGGATAGGTCAAAGGTCAAAATGTAGGTCACAGGTTACATTAACCTCAAATTTTGCATGTGTAGTCTTTGGCGTTATATGCTGAAAATCAAGACGTCAAAATTTAAATGAGGTAAAATTGGTTTTTACCCATTATTTGCATAACAGTATGTTACAGTATGAAACAGTATAAAATTTCTTCAAGCCCAAGGTATGTAGAGAACTTAGTGGAGATGAGCTCTGTAACTCCATGGACTTCCCTTCTTACATCAATGTGAAAAACAGCAAAACAAAACAAGACAGTATATAACTTCAGTGGTAATATTAACACTTGTTTTCTGATGAAGAATTTCAATGGAATACAATTCTGATAACTTGTGTTGCAGTTCACAATTTACCTGGAAGACAATATTGCATAAATTACCTTGGTGAACATATAACAATTGTCAAAAGAAAGCAAACATCTCGTATAAAATACTTACACAATCATAGGAATGTTTTGAAGAAAGCGTATAACTCACCCAAATAAACTGATAATTGTGACATCTACATATAGTACACACAAGGTGATGATAGTGGCAGGATCACTATGGCTTTGCAAATATCAGCTGACATACAAACAGATAATATTTTACCTTGAAAGCTTGTGTAGAAATAAAACTGTCAAAATGAAATCAAAAATGTGCATCAACAGGAAGACAGGAGAAGGGGGAGAGTTCCCAATAGCTCTTTATAAGTAGACTATGAGCACTTCTTCTGTGTATTCACTAAGATACTGTACATGCCACTGAATATGAGGTGTGAGAGCAAGTGAGATTATGTAAGGAAGACTGGCCACTACCCATGAGGCTAGAATTCAATAGGAGGATTTAGCCATCAGGCAACGTAAAACGTCTATATATTCCAGCCGAAAAAATGGCCTTTTCCCGGCGAACTTTGGCTAAACGAGCCTAATGAATTCTAGCGTCATGTGCATGGTTGGTAAAATATGTACTAGGGCCACTTTTCATTTAGAGATATAGCATAAGAGGAAGTGAGGCAGGATTGGATATTCTATAACCTGGTGGGCCTGATACTACAAGCTGGGGTCATGTCGAACATGATTCCTACAGGAAAACAAGGCATATCTCAGTTTTGGATTAATTTGCAAATGGCAGTTACCCTTGATACGATATTGATCCTGTTAAGTTTTACATCACAACGTACTAAATGCAATTCATTCCAATTGTGTGAATAAGTTACCTTGTTTTCCATAATTACAACAGCATATGTGTCAGCCTCTTTGTTTTCTTACAAAGAAACACTGTGTTTCCCAAGAAATACCTACCTAAAGAATTTAAAGCATCAAGCAGCAAAGTGGTTCACTCTTAAACAATAATGAATCATACTATGCTGTACTGTATGTATCATTGAAGCACAGTAGTTTTGCAAAGTTTCCCTTAGTTGTAACTAGAATCACTGACAACAAATGTTCATTAAGCTATCCTGGTACAGTTCCCTTGTCTAAATACTTCCGCTACTCCATTGCACCCCTATTTATTCACATGACATCATCATCTTCTTCAACAATATAGGTTGCTTGGATATCTCCTCTCTGTTGTAAGTCGGATTTATTTTGTTTTTTCTTCCGTTCAATTGGACTATAGGCATTCCATACACGTAGAGTCCCATCCCAGGATCCAGATACATACTAAACATAATGAAAAAGATATATACAATTTATTAACACATATATATTCAAATTAACATTACAGATTTACAAACAAAATGAATTTTTCTGTAATTATCTTTAAAATTCAAAGCACTGGATAATTAAGTCCTAGAGAAGCAACATTTTTCAGGAACCAAACCAACTGTGCACTTATAAGGTGATTTCAAATATTTGATAAATTGACACATTTAAGTAATTCCCTGTCACCACCCTTCAATGCAGCACACATTTCACATTGCACTGTATCTTAAAACATTCATTATATTATGATAGAACATTTATGTTGTTCAATTACTCAGTTTTTCAATATTCAACATGGTACAGGCTGTAAACTTGCTTCACATTAATCCAAAGCCACACCACTTTTTACACTGTAGCATGCATTTCAAAAGACTTTGGGTTGTAAGGAAATAAGTGTAGTGACAGAAAAGTGGACACTTAACTGCTTAGTACAAGTTATACCACGAATATGGTATTGGATCAATGTGTAATGCAGGCCCCGCGTCGAGTTCAAAGGAGATAGGCTAATTCTGCTGGTAAATACAACTGAGAGACACAATACACAATACGCAAATAAGAGAGAACAAGTAAATTTGAGATACAAAAGTCAACCTGTTTGCTTCTTGTGAGAATTACATTCCAAAATTATAAATGTACAATTGATTAATATGATTATGTTAAAACGATTGGATTGGTTGGCTGATCAGGTTTGGAACTCCAGCCTCGGTAGCACTTGTATGGTAAACCTTGACATCAGCCTTCCAGAGGGCCGAAACACCGGGCTTCTGCACTCTGAAATTCCACCCTTCAGAGCGCTGACAACTTCAGCTGGCTGACCCTTAGTACGCTGAATGCCACTCTTCAGAGCGCTGATAACTTCAGCCAGCTGACCCTTTAGTACGCTGAACTGCCAGTCTTCAGAGCACTGACAACTTCAGATGGCTGACCCTCAGTACGCTGAACTGCCAGACTTCACAGCGCTGACAACTTCAGTCAGCTGACCCTTCAGTACACTGAACTGCTGATCTTCAGAGCGCTTACCTCAGCCAGCTGGCTCTTCAGTATGCTGAACTGTCACTCGAGTGGTCTGGCACCCTAGGGATGCCCCCCGGGGATACTATCTCTGTACTTGAGAAGAAGGGGGGATGTGGGCAGGAACCACAAACTGGAAATCAGTTCTCTGCAGGATTTTCCACTAATATCTCCATAGTTCCGTCATAGTATACGGGTTAACCAGAGTTGCCTCTGTGCTAAACTCTTTCTCTTAGACAGTTGGGTGACCCTGGGCCAATCCTCAAATAAATTAGATAATCTTGACTCAAAATTATGTTGTTTAATCCAAGGGCAGGTGACAGAAGTAGGCCTGGTAGGTAAGGGGGGGGGGGAACTGCCTCTTGTACTTCGGTAAGTATCTAGCTATGGCCTAGGCTGTCCGATACTTACACTAACACTGTCAGCGTAAGGTAATATTAATGAGAACAGCCTAAGATTTACAACAGATTTTCCAGCTTTACATACCTAAATATATATATATATATATATATATATATATATATATATATATATATATATTTATCCTAAAGTGATCCATGGTATTAATTAAACCGGCCACAAGTTTCTCACCAAAACTTTCCCTTGCCTGCAAATTAGCATACACATTCAGCGCCACTCTGTAACACGCCCTTCTCCTTTCAGCTCCAGCTCACGAGTGTCCCGCGGTTTGCACGTACACGCCTGTTACTGACCGGAAATCACATCACGTAGCCCGTCAAAGCGCGGGAAGACTTCTTCTTTACAAATCAACAGGGCGCCACCTCTAAATTATTTACAGATGTGTTACAAAAGTTATACCCAGGGGTGGCAAAAGGATTTGCCCCATGGGGAGAATGGGCCAGCAAACTGAAACCCTGATAAAGACAATTGGTTGATGGAAAGAGGGTGAATACATTTGTGTCACCCTTCCGACGTACAAAACTGAGGCTTTGACAAATATACCCTCCTTGAAACTGACACCAAGTTAACCATCAGGGCGAATGGTCACCACTGATTTAATATACTTTAGCTTACCCACGGCTCCCTGATCACACTAGAAACTTTTCCCAACCAAGGAGAGGGGATGGCTCCCTGTTCCCACCTGGCACAGCCCCTGGACACAACCATGTACTGAATCATAGCTAGAAGAAAATCACAGGGGCACTTACAGTAAGAACAGGATCATAGCCCATAGAAGACCACAGGAGTTTAAGTATGAATTATAGCTAGAAGTGTCCATGATCTATACCACATGGGGTTCTATACCCCTTGGGGTTCTGACACATATGATGAAACACCTCCTAATAGCTTGAAAACAAGAACATCAAAGATCTCAAGAACAGCCAGGAGATTCACAGGAACACTTAAGTACTTAATTACAAAGAAAATTTGGATCACGGAGAAAGCAAATCACTGGCAACCCCAAAGATCATAGATAAAATGCAGTTCAGGAGCACACAGACACTTTAGCAAAGGGATCAATGGGACACCGAAGTACTGGATAAGCTACACTTTCTCACCTGGTTTCTCTCTGGAATATGGACAATGCTCCTTACAGAATCTGAATGTCCTATGTTTGTTTGCACCAATTTCCCAGACTCTGGGTTGTATACTCTAGTAAAGCATACAAAACAGGAAATATAAATGAGAGTAAAATACATACTGCTTCATACAAAACAATCACAGTACATTAAATAGACAAACTCTGGAGAGAATTGGTATAGACATTTTCCAAAATTTTAAGAAAAACTGTCACAGGTTGCAACATTTTTAAACATAACACCTTACAATCTATAGTTTCATTTTCAAGTGTCAAACACTGTGACTTTGTGGGCATTAAATCACAGAGAAGAAGACTAACTAAAAGGAAGCAGTGAACTTCAACAAAAAAAAAACCTACTTCAGATTAATATGTTGGTAAAATAATCAGTGCACCATTCTGAGAGGAGGTGAACTGTCTTGTAACTAGTAGTTCCAAATTGAATCCAGTAATGTCGTCAAGACCACTGTTCCAAAGGACAAGGCAGTGCCCTTCAGGGTTATGACCAAGGGCAGCTTACAGTTAACCCATGTGATTTTCACTGTTACAGACCTGATCCTTACCTTTTCAATTTGTGTAATAACCCTGCAAAATTTGATTCCATACCATATAGCCAGACTTTGTGAGACACAGTTTTACACATTTGCACCATGGCAATGATGCTTGGAGAAAAATAATGCATTTTGGCACATTGTCTTCAGGAAATTATTAGATATTGTTTACAAGCAGGTCTTGGAAGCTCTTAGGAAAGGCCACAGTTACATTTCTGGAACAAGATGATAGAAGGCCCTCAACACAAAACTTAGTCTCACATCTGAGACTTGTCACATCTCAAGGTGAGGCCACATACCACATTTCCAACACTACAAACTATTAAGTGTTAACAAACTTTGTGTCTCTCAGAAGAAATTTACAGAGGCCAGATTCAAGCCAATGTACAAAAACTGTGGAACAATAATTTCAAGGTTCCTCAACTCAACAGTTATGAATCTTCTCATCTGCATTAGCAGAAAGGTAGAAATAGGCTGTTCTCTTTTCTGTCCTCTAAGGGCCCAAGATAAGAGAAATCAATTAAAGTGATTTCATGTGTATGATAAAATGGCAACACATAACATCTTATGTTTTTCTCTATTTTCTAGTGTATGACCTATGATGTCCGTGTGTGAAATCTGACTTCCAATGAAAGTGAGAGTAAATAAATTTAAGGAAAACACTGCAAACACATTGAAAAGTTGGAAAGCTATTTTCAAGAAGCATTCTCATTACAAGCAGCTTAAACTACTGTATCTGAGTACAAATGAATATGCAATTGATGTGTCACACACCTATAGTGTATGTACCAAAGTACAGTGCATGTAGTGGGCTTATGTGACAGCGGGTATTTGTGCATTTGGCTAAGGATGGTATGATGAAGTAGGTTGTATACTTACACAGTACACATGACTTTCAGAAATATAGGGAAACTGACTCACTAGTTCCATAACACTTTGACCTTAGTTTCCATGTCAGAGTTCACCTCCTAACACCATTCAAGTAGACACTGACTCACTGGCTCATCTTTTACACATAACATGCAGACATATAAAAAAAACACTTACAATGTACAAAGGTGCCCTAACTGACCAAAACTCTGTCACAAGTGTAAATGATGCCATACACTGCTCCAAAACAACCGTCAGTGTAAGTCTCAGATGTTGCAGTCTAAGTTGATATTATTAAACCATCAAGGATTGAAAGACTCAAGAAGCTTTAATGTTCTTATAACCATGGAAGTACTTCCATGTTACAACAATGGCATTATTAGAAATAGATAAACTCAAAAGCACAAAGAGATGCATGTTTTTCTCTTTGAGTTTTACCTATGTTATGTTTTTGATTCACTTACAAGGGCTATAGTTTGTTCCAAATTTGGTTATGCAGATGTCAATGAAACTTAGTCCATTTTATTAGTATCAGGGAGAACAGTTGCTTCTAAGGTCAATGTACTACAGTCTACATGTATGTAGCTAGGCAGTACTGCATAAATACAGTATGTGATAAGTGCTCGTTTGCTGGCATGTATGTGTGCACTGTTTGTTGTGCTGTTTTGGCTTATTGAATATTCATAAATTAGTGCACTCTCATTGGCTTGTGTAACCAGGTGTGGGGTTGAATGGAATAAAGACTGTTTCAGATACTATCAATTTTCACATATTTTGTCATTATTGTTACGATAATTGAACATGATTCAGCAGAACTACCCCTCTGGACTGCTTAAACTTTCTGCCAATATTTTAGAAAGGGCAATGCTTGTCCTTTTGTGGAAAACAAATAACTTTAAAGAACAACATCACAAAATTCTTTGTTCATATGTAGCATGATAATACTGTGCATACAGAGAATTAAATGATTGGATCTTTGCATACAAATGCCCAACACACTACTATAAAGTACATGAAGACAGTACCAAGTTACATTACATCATACATGTAATACAATGCGTGCTACACACAAAGCACAACAGAAGGGAAGCGGTCAAGCAGCAATTTTCTGTGTGAAAAGTGTGAAACTGTTCTGGCGCCCAATGTCATCCTACTGTCAGTTCTGCTTGCGAAAGTCTGAGAATGTAACACGCTGTTAAATGTTTTAAACCAGGAGTTCCGATCTGTTTCGTCCTTATATCCTCCTGGCAACTTTTCCAAGGGCAATTACCCCCCCCCCCCCTTGTTTGTTCAGAATGCACTTATGCACAGAACCAGTAACATCCTTGTGGGTAGCTGAAATTTATCACAAGGCATACATAGAACCCCAGTTAGGAACCCTTACTGTAAAGTAAATAATTGACTTACTTGATAACATTTTGCACACCAGTAATGACGAAACCATTGTTGAGATCGATAGAGAGAGCCCATACTGGACCATGAGTGTGGACAACCAAATTGCATTGGAGACCATCCTCACTCTAAAATAAAAAAAATATACAAAAAATACAGATCATCATACAGATACAGATACAGATACAGATCATCATAAATAGAAGCAAGCACTTATAGTAAAATTAGCATAGCAAAGCTTGTTAACACCACAGATAGTACTTTCTTTCAAAATTACGAGGGACCCACTGGGTTAATTTGGAGCCTTATTCCTCTGTAATGACACATTTGAACATCTGAAATTATTCAAATTGTCAAAATGGTAGAGAAAGTGATTTTGAAGTTACTGGACCTTTTCAATTGGAGGGCACTCAAAGACTAAACAAGAGAAGGTTCATGTTAGATATTCAATAATTGCTAGACATACCTTTAAGAGTCTGATGCACAAAAACTGTGAGGATTTCATAACTATATTATACAAAATTATTTTGTTTATTCATCTGAGATTTTTCATGTAAATGTCCTGAAAGACTATTTTCACATACAATTACATTAGTACAGCACATATCTGCTGACTACAGTGAGGCATGGTTTACAAGAGGTCTGATATGTAGAAAGCATAGACCTTCACCTTGAACTACACAGTTTTCTGACTCCTGCAGAGAACACATCAACTAACTATTAGTATTGTAATGGCCAGCCAGCTTAAAGCCCTAGTTATTTTCAATTCAAGCCATGCTTGCTATATGCTACTTTTCATTGCCACAGTCTGTCAATAAGATCTTGTCATGGTCACTTCTATTCAGTTGACATGTTCTGACCAACTTCTATCTCCAACTGACAGGTTCCAGTTATTTTAGTTGCAGACTATTTAAGTTTTCACTGAGTTTTTATTCTGTTTTTAAAGACTATTTCTGTGATTTTTTGTGTATTAAAGTGAAATTCTTAAGAATATACAGTCAGATGTAATACCTGTTCTCAAAGTTTCTGTCACTGTGGCCAAACAAAATACAATAGTTTAGGCAGTTCAGGCCTAGATCCCTACTATGCCAGGCTTAATGCTTCTCATTTCAACTATTAAAAACCCCAAATATTTGTTAAAGTACATTGATGTGTTGTATGGGAAGTATGCAAGATCCCTCGTTTGAAAAATCTTTTTTCACAAACTTTTCAGAGCCTTATATTTAATGACCTCAGAGGAGTTTTGACCTCTACAAAAACTGCACACCTGACAGGCTCAATATCACACATCCATATACCAATTAAAATGAGTGTCCATAATTCCTACCTGGTGGCATTCTATTCATACAAGCACACACACTTGAACACAAACAGGAATGAATTCATAGTTTCTGTTATCATCAAAACTAAAAAACAATTTTAAAAAATAAGTGTAACATATCAAGGAACGATTCCCAAAAGAACTTAGAAGCTAGATGTAGCCACATGCTGCCAGATGTATCCACCAGTATCCTGCCAATGCTGACAGGTCAGCCATACCATGGCACTATCATCAGAATGACCAATACCATGAAAGCCCATCACAATGACAACCTAAAATCACAGTAATCATTAATACCTCAACAATGTTACCCAACTGATCAATACCCATCAGAGCCATCAGGGTCTGGCATAATCTGGAAGTACCAGGAGAACCACATACCCACACTGACATCCTCCTCACCCCATTAGCACTCCATCCTCTGAAAACAATATCAATCAAAACCCTGACAATTCTTCAATACTATTTCAATACCATCGGACCCACCCACACTATGATACTGTACCACTGACACTCCCTTACCAATACCACCTGACTCACCCACACTATTTATACCTCAATTACTCACCCATACTGCACCAAAACCACTACGCTCGTCCACACTGATACCTCAATTACGAACCCATATTGCACCAACACCACCTGACTCACCCACACCATTATACCTCAATTACTCACCCATACTGCATCAATACCACCAGACTCACCCACACTTTTATACCTCAATTACTCACCCATACTGCACACAAAACACTATACTCATCCACACTGATACCTCAATTACTCACCCATATTCTGACAATACCATCTTCAGATGACGTTATCCAGGCACTGTAGATTTCATTCCACCTGACCTGAGTGATCTCCCCTTCATGTCCCTGCAGGGTGTTGCATAGGGTCATTTCATTGCCATTCTCGCTAAAATGGCGGATGTAAATCATTCTATCACTTGAAGCATATGCAAACTCTTTCCTGATAAAGACAAATAATATACATGAAATAAACCTACTGTATGGATAACTGTGACTATCAGGCCTCAGTCACTGATATTTGCCCCAAGCAATAATAAAACAGCCACTTACAAATTGTACTCAAAATTCTAGACATTTACTGAAAATGCCTAAAACACTGTCAGTAACAAAAATCTCTTTTTCTGAAATTTTTCATAATGAGAATACGCACTACTTTGAGAGTTTACACTTTCTCTTGTTCATTAGAAATAGCTTACATAATTTTTCTGAAGCAACTGCACTATGGTACTACTGTCATTCTACCGTCTCAGTACACTACACAGTACAAAGTTTACAGAATTTAGATGAACTTTCACCTCTTACTAAAATATTAGGGTTGTACTCAATATAAGGCATCCACATACATGGGCGTCAATCCTGGGGGGGACGGGGGGACACGTCCCCCCCACATTTCGATGGGTGGGGGACACAATATCAAATGTCCCCCCCCACACATTTGAGTGAAAGAGTAGTGTCGTGGCTCTATTTGACTGGCTTTTTGAATGACATGTAGGTTTGTTGGGCAATTGTTAAGTGCCTCGATGCGGATTCTGAATGTAGATTTCGTCAGGGAAATCTTATTTAATGGCAAAATTTCGGCGCGCTTCGCGCGCATGCGTCACGGTTTGCACTCCTTCTCATGACCATTAAGAAGGTAATTATACATGGAACTTTTCTGATCACAACACTTTCCGAAAACAGACATACATCTCCAAACATTTGTAGGGGCCTCGCATCAATATGGGATCATTCAATTAGTGGGGAGGGCCATTCGACCATGCCCACCCTCACTGATTCCGATTTTTTAAGTTTCTAAAAATAGGTAAATTTTTTAACACAAATTTACTTCAAAAGGTGGCGTATTTGGCACCAGATTGCATGTAAGGACACCGAATTTTTCAAAATTTTCAAAAGAGATGGGGACACCCCATTGGGCCACGCCCCCCTCACTGATGCCTATTTTTTTAGTTCCTAAAAATACGTAAATTTTTTAACACAAATTTTACTTCAAAAGGTAACACATGTGGCACCAGATTGCAAGTAAGGACACTTAATTTTTCAAAAAATTTCAGAGGGGAGGGGCACCCCTCCCCTTAAACCCCTCCCCAGGCCAGCGGTCACACAACATACTGCATGCCTCCCTTGTGAAAGGTTGAAAGTACGTTGTTGCCATTAAACATTTTTCAAAAAATTTTACCTAGCGCTTCGCCAAAGCCATTATCGGTATAGATGGTGCAGGCGCGAATCCAGGGGGGACCTGGGGGGCCCGTCCCCTCGCCACGGAAACAAAAACGAAAGGAGAAAAAAGGAAGAAAAAGAAAAAAAGAAAAGGAGAAAGAAAAATTACCAGCAAAAAATTAATAAAAGTGTCTATAAGAACGTAGGGGTTGGGTGGAGCTATAGCTGGATTATCTCTTTAGATATCTTTTACAGTGGTTGTCAACGAAAGGAGAGCTACCAGGCTACAATGTTCGAAAACAGGTGAATAGCTGAGTAATGATCCTTGACTTAAGATCTAGATAAGTAAACATCGTGACATATGCAGTATGGGCCCTGCTAGCTGCACTGAAATTAGTGACAATTTTGTGTTAAAGAGTGAAAGTTTTTGTAATCTAGAGGGATTGAGAGGCAAAGATTTTGCCAAAGAACTTGCAGAGTGAATACAAAAGACAAGATGTCAGGTGACGTGCTGTTGTGCACAGTGGCACCAGCTGTTGCAGGCAAAGTAGCGGCGTGCATACCCTATTCGATTTCGAAACTCTCTGAAAAGTTTTAAAATGAACTCAAAAGGCTTTTAAGCTACATACAGTGGCGTCGGCACAGTGGGCAATGGGTGACGTGTGTCCCTCCCCCATCGAATCTTGAAATTTTAAAATGGTCCCAAAGTCGTTTTATAAGCTACAGATTTCTGTGGAGGGTGGAGGGTGAGATGTAGTTTTGATGATTGGTTTATTTGTTCTTACCATTTTCTTTCACAAACTGTTCTCAACATCATAAGTTTTGGAAATTCTTGACAAATTCCAAGTTTTGCATGCTCCGCTAGTGGTCAAGCCTTGTGTCAGTGTCCTTATTATCATAGCTTTCGGTAACTACTCACGGGGGAACAAAGGAGCAAAAGTGCTTTTTAAGAATTCTCAGTCAGAAGATTCGTTTCTGAATAGGCATAGGTTGGTGGGAAAGTGACAGTGTCGATGCAGGTTCTGAATGCAGGTTTTGTCATGGACTAATATTTTATTTAAAATTTCGGCGCGCTTCGCGCGCATAAGAATGGGGTTACACCCGATTTTCATATACCACTGACAAAGCTATGACGCAAGAAATTATTCCAATGTAAACACTTTTCTAAAAAGTAACATTCTCCTTCTCTGTAGGGCTCTCATCATTATGGGATCTTTGACTAATCTAGTCTAGCACATGGTCTGAAAGGATTGAAATTACGTAATTGCCGTTGCTTATTTCCAAACTTTTTACCGCGACGTTCAATAACGACGAAAATCTTTTCTGAAACGAATTTTGCCTGTCCACCATCCTTCTTTGCTATACTAAAAAGACAAGATGATATATCATCTCTCCTCCGACATGGATGTCAGGTTGTGAGAGTCCTGTTGGTCCCCCTTTTTCAGGGTACAATTAATGCAGAGCTCCCGGGAGGTCTATACCGAAAAATTTTCGGGCGCTCCTTCGCGCGCGCAATTGTTTTACGCTTACTGAGAGAGGTATGTTTTATTGAGTGATGGATTTTATTTTTTTATCACTTTTTACCAAAAATCATTTGAAATCTTTCACGATTTTTGCAAAGTCTTTCTCAATATTTCTTGATTTTCGCTTGATCTGCGCAGTTTTTAGCCTTGAATTGCTCTTTACTATCAATAAGGACCAAAAAGTATTCGCATTACTCATCGGTGGGTTCTACCTTAAGCCAATTAATTTGTGTGCATAAACGTGATTCCAGAGTTTCAGAGAATAATAAGCGGATGTAAGCAACTGATATTCATTTCTACCTTCACCCTCCTCTTCTTATGAGAACTGAAAACTTTAGTTAATCGAAGCCACCTTCTACTTGATAGACACCATAAAGGGAATTGACACCGTTTGTAATAGCAATGGTTTTAAAATCCAAATTCAAATTTTCACGGGCAATTGTTTCATCTATCGTCCTATACACTGAATACCGTATACGAAAATAAAACAGCCATTATGGCAAAATCATTTCAGTTACCTGCATGGGGTTCATATGTTGGCGTGTAAGTTTTAAGATAACTTAGATTCTTCGGAACTACTCTGCAGGTACATTATAGTAACTTATACTGAGCATAACCACATCAATTTCCATGCATATGAAAGGTATAAAATCTCACTGACATAAGAACTGGAAGCCGATTTCTGTGCTCTTAAAATAAAATACTGTGAGAGCTTCCGGGGCTTCGCCCCCTGGACCCCGCAGGGGCCCTATCGCGGGGCCCCTATCGCGGGCCCCTGGGACACCACGCATAGGACACTCGTGCTTTGCGCTCGTGGTGCACCTTCGTTGCACATGAGAATTTTTCCATCTTGGCTCCCCCTCAAAATTTCTGGATCCGCGCCTGCAGATAGTGATTGTTAATACACTTACTACAAAGTATTCTGAAACGCCCTTGCTAATCCTTCACACCTTTGCTATACTACGATCAGCTCCAAAAATATCCCAAAAGATATCCATTTTTGCATCTAAGCAACCTTAAATTAAACAAAAATTTCTCAAAGGGGAGGGCTACGCCCCCTTCCCTTAGACCCCTCCCCCGGAAAACACCTTTATATAGTGACAAAGGAAGGATCCCCACTGCTGTTACAAACGCAGGGTGAATAAAAAGGTGCAATTTACACGCCGCCACTGCAGTTAGTAAAAACATCCAGCCAGTCGGAATATTAGAATTCACTACATTTTGGACATTTTCCAGCCATGTACGATAAGCTCCTAAAATATCTCAAAGATAGCACCGTTTTGCACCTAAAAACGCTTAAATAACAAAAAAATTTTCAAAGGGGATGGGGATTCCCCTCCCCTCTTAGACACCCCTCCCCCAGGACGACTCATTTATGTAGTGACAAAGGGAAGATCCCCACTGCTGTATACAAAACGCAGAGCGCATTAACAAAGTGCAATTTAAAACGCCTCCACTCAGTTCTGAAAATACATCCAGCCGGTCGGAATTTGGGACCGTTCACACCCCCAAATATATCACCCTAGCAACGGGCCTGGTCGGGTCCATGATCTCCGACAATGATCCACGCTGCGAAGCGTTGTTTCAGATATTTTGGGACAAGGTGAAAATAACATCTTGATGTAATCCCATGGACTCCGTGTATTTCACCTGGCAGATCATCTATGATGGTTATGTTAACTTTGAAATGATAATTCTTATTAGAATAGGACAACGTCAGCCATCATAAGGCGGGGGGGGGGGGGGGGGGGGAAAGGGCCTATAGGAAGACGCCCCCTCTTCAAAACCAAAGGGATTGGTTTGTGCTAAGGCATGTATGTCCCCCGTCCCCCCCACATCTGAATACGTATTGACGCCCCTGTCCACATACCAAGTATGAGTAGGATAAAAGAATCATTTCTTAAGATATCTGGTTTACAAGCTTGCCATCACATTGCCATATAAACACAGCATGATGCTACACAATGCCATAACGCCTTTGGCATCATATTAACTTGATAATTTTGAATCACTTCACCACCAAATTCAGATTCAGTGATCACCAAATTCAGATCGAAACTTTGAATCATATGGTACTCCTGTAGGACTTACATAAAAAAAGTAGTGTGTAGGTGGGTGCACATGTTTGTGTGTGAAGTGATGAAAATGGAAGAGATTTTTTCTAAGATAGAGAAACTGGAAAACAGATACCAATTTCTATGGATAGCTTTTACTCTGTTACCATGTAAAACCTTCATGCAATTTTTTCAGCAGCTTTTTAGGTGGTCCTACATCCCCATTTATAGGCCTCTCCACTGTCAAACTACAAATCATTGACAGGACAGAATTCCTCAAAAATTTCCATATTTAAGCCCATGTGATGGCACTTGACAATTTCTTACTTATGACCATATATGGAAAATGTTTAGGATCAATGATATCTCTTTTCATTGCAGTCCATATTAACGATAATACCTGCACAATAGTAACTGATAATACTGACAACATGTAAACTGTCTAGAGTCCATGGTACCTCTTTACACTGTAGTCCATGTCAATGACAATACCATCACATGCCAGCTCTTGTACATTCCAGGAATCAGGTGAGGTGTTTCGGAAAACATCATGCAGCCTGCATTACAAAATTTAAATGACAGGAAAACTGTGATGAATTAGCAGGCATTTGTGGGTTAGTCTGCAGCTTAACTGTGTACACTTCCTCAATGTATCTTATTTTACATCATGCATGGAACTGTACCAAAAGAGCCGGCCACACTTGTAAAAATGCACAGTGAATATATACATTCATGACACTGCAGTACTAAAAATTATATTGTTCAAAACACAGGGCAAAGACTAACACAATGTCAATCCCATTATTTTATAAAAAATATCAAAAACCCCAACATCTGGTACTGACTATAACAACACACAACTTTTGAAGAGTCTCATTTTCATTTCATTGACCTACAATACCAGCAGTATATGAATTTGAAGAAACAAGGCTGACCTCAGTAACATTCAGGATGTTTGGGGTCTCAGACAGACGGATAGCACACACAGCAATCTAGCTTCCACCAACTGAAGTGACCTTTCAAACTGAAGTGATTACTTATTTGACTTTGAATGTTCAATCATTAGAAACAGTTTTATTGGAAGTCAACCAATGTGAATTTGTAATCTTAAAGCCCTCATTACCAGCCACTCTCTCATTTGAGGCCAGTTAGCATAACAGAAAAACTGCCTCATAGTGAAACTATTAAACTATAGACTCTACTCACATTCCTACCTTTGCTAACTGAATATGAAGGGTGTTATTTGAAACAGCAAGTATATCTAACTTTTGAATTACAACCAGGGCTAATTTTCCAAACTTTTATGGGTAAACTTTTTCTATTAGTCCAGTAGGACTTTAGAAAACATTACCTCTGGTTTTCCAGGTCCCAAATACATATTCTTCTATCCCAACCGGAACTCAACTGTAAAGAGATATATTGTCATGTGACCAATCAATGAGCACAACAAGTTAATATTAATGAAACTTTTGTCACAGCCATACCTTTATGTTGTTATAGAGCTACACTTAAACTCACTACAATTATGCTGACTTTTTGTCATGCAAAATGGACAAACATTACTTAAATTTGGGTTAAAGATAAAAATAAGTTTATATTTAAGAGCAAATAATTCAGGCATTCTGGAAAAACCTTCATTCAATTTTTATGCATATAGTAGCTCTCAAGACGTAATCAAATGAAGTGATCACATTTTCAACCCAACGCAGACTTTAAGTAAGCACAGATGACATCAAATCTCCACAGTAATCAACTCTGGTACCTAGATGCTTCAACCAATTTTCCCCTTACTAGAGTCATACTTTTGTAAAGTCAATGCACGAAAGGCATGGGAATATTTCAACCTCACTTTTCTAATGAGTTGACCCATATACTTCTATTTCAAGATCAAAGCAGTAGAGTGAAAAACAAAGAAATAAAGGATTTTTCATCAATACGAGAAAAAAAAATGACATCACCTTTACTTGCTTTAATTTCACATTCAGTTACACACTTTGCAATGGGTTCTGCTAAAATTTTGAAAACCACACATAAGAATTTAATTAAAATTTCACCAGCATTCTTGGATCTAGTTCATCTTGTACATGACTCAAACTTAGTTTTTGCTCAAACCCTTTCTTTATTAAATAACGTTAGGACATGGTTTGTTGACGCTTGTTAAGAATAGGCAAGGAAGACATCGTTTCCAGTTTGTAATGCTCCTTCTCATTGAACAGAGGATACTGGTATTAGCTGATGGACCATATACTTTCATTAAATAATCATCACAATATGTTATTTGTGTACATAGGCCATCAGACCATATACCTACATCATTGATTGACCAGACAACAGCAGTATGAAAACAAGAGCAAGAGTTTGTCCACTTTTTGCTGGTAAATTAAGTATAAAACCCACTGTCTGTCACAATTTTCACTTTAATCACAACAGATCTCCATGTTCATTTCTCATTTGCAAAGAAAAACTTAATTGTCTCCTTGGCTAACACATGAATGCCGCAAAATGGCAAGGTATTGTAATACAAACCTGCTTTCAGTCTATCCTAAATATGCTGCCTGAAACTATGCTATGAAACACACTAGTAATGGCAAATGTTTCTATTTACATTCACTTTTGGTTGAAAGAGTGATAACCTTATCTGCTACTATCCTGAGAACCACAAGGAGGGACTGCAGGCAAATTTCACCAAAATGCTCAAATTCAGTACCCTCTGTCTAACCTATCAAAACTAAATTCAAGCTTAAACCAGTGCACTTATGCATTTCAAATGACAACATGGCTAATTATCTGACTCAAAGACAAGCCCCCTGCCCTACTACCTCCCCCACTACCTACTACTACACCCCTCCCCGGCCCCACTACCCCCCCCCCAGCCCCAGTTGTTCAGTTCATATTGCTGCTGACACAATGAGGGAAGCAATAAAGTGACAAATACCACTGATGTAGCTGACTAGCTTCAAAGGCCTTCTTATGCATCTCAAGGGGCAACAGAGCCAAATTAAGTATTTTGTGTATATCTGTCCTAGTATATCTGTGGTTGTCAACTGATAAATATGTAACAAAGTAAAGAACAAAACTGTCAGCTGTAAAAATTTACAAACCCCACCAATAGTGACCAATATATTTTATCACAAATGCTTGTTTACTAATGTTAGTATGATACACATACACATACATCCACAATACACAGATACACAAAAATCAACTTGAATGCAAAGGTTAAGAAGTCACCTGCAGTTTTTGATGATAGTGTATACTTACTAAATATGTAGTGTTATATCCTGACTCCTTCCCTACCAGAGTCAGACATGTAACACAACCTGAATGTCCTTGCAGCACTGTCTTGCAGACAAAGCCAGCAACTCTGTTAGTAACAGAATCAGCAGCCTAAATGGACAGCAAAGTAAAAGAATGCTACCTAACATGACATTCAGTAACCAATGAATATTTCACAAATATAAACTGGTAGCTGTGTAGGATAGTATTTCTTGAGAGGTAATACTGTTGCTAATGTTGAAATGATACCAGCATGCAAACAAATGCATTTTAGTTATGATAATAGGTGTACCACAGGTGCATCTCGGCTGGAGTCAAAGTGACATTTAACTAATACAGTATCTCTGCATGAGTTACAAGTGTATCAAATCTTCATTCACTTTGAAGAAACTACATTTTGGAGCAGATATCACCTCCTTTTGGGCTCACTGCAAGTCACAGGACTTTAACGTGAAACACTTGACAGTGCCATACACATGAAAGGCCAGTATACTAAACAAAAAATGATAAATTGAACAATGACAACAAGTCCCCCTCTCAATAATAGAAGGAGCTTACATGGTAAGTGATTCCAATCATGCAGGGTTTATGAGGAAACTTTCCTATAGGAACATTTCCACAGTTCTATTGCATCCCACATGCTAATTCCTATGGGAAACAGGAAGGACTTCCTTGCAAATGAAAGGTACAGTACAGCTCAGAATAAAGTGGACGTTAGTTGCGTTAATCGTTAGAAATTTTGCGTTAGAAAAAAACCTTCCTACCGATACGAGTCTAACGTTAGTAACGATCACGATAGTTGCGTTACTATCGTTAGAGGGGCAACTCTACTGCTAGTAACGCTAGAATCGTTATTTGCAGTAAACGTCTGCTTTTCCTAACGCTACTAGCGTTAACTGCGTTAACCCGACTAAAATTCTGTAACGTCGATTTTATCTCTGGTCTGCACGTTTGTGATAGCACGTGCAATAACGATCGGGCTTACACTACTACGATGAAATGGTTTACAGTCATCATTTGCACGCACTTGTTAAAAAGTGTAGGGCCTTAGAGGGGAAAATCTCTCTTAATCAATCGACATTCGACGGAAGGTACGAAAGCTTTGGGAACATTGCCAACTAAGGAAATGTATTCATAATTGCAAGGAGAAACATCAATGTAAATGGCGGCCCTCGCTTTTCTCTCTTTGTATGATGTAAAAGAAAACTCATGAAATTTCAGGCTAACTGATGTAATTTTCAAAGGTCACGCAATTGAAAATTTCCTCTTTTCTTTCAACGTGCGAAACTTTTTTCGAACCATTAAAAAAATCGTTCCCTTACGGAAGGATTTGCAAACCCGCAAAAATATTCCCGAAGGTGCGGAAATATTTTCGACGGAAGGCATGAAAGTATTTGAAATGTTCCAGATATTTTCTTTCCAAACTTACGAAACTTAGATTATTCATAATTACAAAGAGATTTTCAAAAGTAAATGACGGCCCTCCCTTTTTCTTTCTTTTTATATAAAAGACTCATGAAGTTGCAGGCTAACCGATGTAATTTTGAAAGCTCACGCAACTGATTTTTTTTTTTTTTTTTTTGAATATGCCAAAAATCTTCGAACATTTGAAGAAGATACCATTCCGTTACGGGAAGGATATTCAAAGCGCGACAATATTTCCGAACGTGCGGAAATATTTTTAAAGGCAGAGGTGCACAAGCATTTGGAACGTTCCAGATTTCTTCTTTCCAAATTTAAGAAATTTATTTATATTTTCAAAGGCCACGCAATTATTTTTTTCATGGTGCAAAATCTTTCTCGAACGTTAAAACAAATGTACTGTTCCGTTACGGGAAGGATTAGCAAAGGCGCGACAATATTTCCGAACATGCGAAAATATTTGCGACGGAAGGTACGAAAGCTTTTGAAACGTTCCAGTTTTTTCTTTCCAAACTTACGAAATTTATTCATAATTTCAGTGAGATTTTCGAAAGTAATTGGGTCCTCCCCCCCCCCCTTTCTCTTTCTTTGTATATACAAAAATCGTGAAGTTTCGGGATAACTGGCATAAATTTCAAAGGCCACACAATTGATTTTTGTTTTTTAAACGTGCGAAAAAATTTGTCCGAACGTTTGAAAAAAAGTCGTTCCGTTACGGGAAGGATTAGCAAACGCGCATGAATATTTCCGTGCATGCGGAAATATTTTTTAAAGGAAGAGGTACACAAGCATTTGCAACGTTCCAGAATTTTCCTTTCCAAACTTACGAAATTTGTTCATAATTCCAAAGAGATTTTCGAAGTAACTGGGTCCCTCCCTTTTTCTTGCTTTTTATGTTAGACTCATGACGTTTCAGGTAATTTTAATTTTTTTTAATTTAACATGTAGGGCCTAATTTTCAAAGGTCACGCAATTGATACATTTTTTTTCTTTTCTTCGGAACGTGCGGAAATTGTTTCGAACGCTTGAAAAAAAAAACGGTGAGGATATGCAAACGCGCAACAATATTTCCGAACGTGCGGAAATATTTTGAAAGAGGTGCACAGCATTTGGAACGTTCAAAGAAAGGGCCGCCATTTACTTGGTGGGGGTCGGTGGAGGGGCGAACCGCTTCTGCCTGAAAATACCTGCATTACCTAAAGTACGTTCCGATTTTTCTACATACCTTCCAAAGAAATAGCTTTGCCCTCTCCACTTGGGTGGGGCTGAATTCCCCCACCCCACCCATTCTCATGAACCACTCGTTTCAGAAAATTCTCTTACCTTGAAAAGTATGAAAGGTAATCAGCCGTCCCGAACCGCCATTCTTTAAATATATATCCTACTATTTCCTAGTTTGAGAAACGAGCGGCGCGTTCGTCTGTGTATTAATTCACCTTCAGAGAATACAAAAAGTTGGATTCCCCTGTCGTTTTAACGGTCATGGATGGGTGTGTCCTTACCCATCCGCTCGGGGAACCGCAAATTACGGTACACAATATTCCGCGGCAATACAGAGGCCGAATGACCTTATCCAGTCAGTAGGAATGCATAAATGAAACAACAACCCACTGCATTGTCCTATTTTTCAGCCCATCATTGTACTGCCGTACATCGTATAGCCCCAGCCGGCCCACATCATTCGCTTACACTTTCTATCTAGCCCGTTGGTACATAACAAATGTATACCACAGGTACTGACTGTGTACAATTCCATGAGAAACCTTGGAATTTCCCAGGCACCTGCAATGGTCTACACTCATTTGCATGCAACGTTCTGTGCATTGCATTGCGTTCTGTGCATTACCTTACGAAGTAAATTTCGTATCCTGGGTAACGTGTCGCTCAGCTCTAAGCAGCCTGATGCTTTACGTACTAGCTGCCATGGGCAGATGGTCGAAAATTCAGCATGAATATTATCAGCAAAATCAGCCATCACGAGCTAATTTTTGTATCATATCTTACTTTTGGGTGCAGAATAAGTCTACTCTTAAGAAAAGTATTCGGTAAGAGTTTGGTATTGGACAATATTTCGCTTATGTGTAAATTCCAAGATGGCGCCGACTGTCGAAGGCTGGAAAAAAATTTGAGGCGATGTGCGTGACGTCACGTAAACGTACGAGAACTAAATGGGCATACGACTTCCAAAAAAGGTTATGCAAAAATGGGCGCTGGCCCATTTATGAATTCCCAGCCATTTGCAGTGGCACTCACTGTATAATAAATGCATTTCATACAACAAGTGGTGGTGCGTGAACATTAACGTTGTACAGTGTATGTAGATCAGTGTACAGAATTGGGCCCAAGTGTGAATATGAACGGCACTGCACATGTCTAGACTTGCATGGCTGGAGCCCATAGCGTATAATGCGTGTGACAGTGCTGATATAGTTTCCCAGGGGCCGGGTTAAAATTCGGATCACTTGAGCACAGTACCCTCGGGTGAATTGATGGGGGATTCGGGCAAAGACATGGTAGGAATACAGTATCGTATTGCATTCCGCTGTAAGGCCCTGAATCGGAAATTCTGGAGCAAAGTCTCGAAAATTGATTGCCGCAATTGTCATCTTTATCTCTCTCACTAAATGGAATATAATTGGATTAACGTTTTTCCTAAGGAATCGGACTTCAAAGGCTTTGTAAAATAGGTAAGATTAAAAATTTAAGCAATTGTGTCGTAGAGGGTAGGGTATATTGGGAGGTTGGTTAGAATTATTATTTATTGCGGTACCTTTAAATCCTATCAGTTAACCTGAAACTTCATGAATCTTTTATATACAAAGAAAGAACCGGGGGGGGGGGGTCGTCTGCCATTTACTATCGAGTTTTCCTTGCCATTATGATTACACAATTCGTTAGTTTCAAAGGAAAAAATCTGGAACTTTCCAAAAGCTTTCGTACCTACAGTCGCAAATATTTCCAGGCGTTTGGAAATATTTTTGCGCGTCTGCTAATCCTTCCCATAACGGAACTTTTTTTTAACGTTCCAAAAAATTTGGCACCTTCAAAGAAAAAAACATATCAATTGCGCAGCGCTGTGAAAATTACATCAGCCTAAAACTAAAACGGGAGGGCCACCATTTTTTTTGGAAAATCTCTTTGCAATTATGAATAAATTTTGTAAGTTTGGAAAGAAAGAAGCTGGAGCGTTTTACATGCTTTCGTACTTTTCATCGTAAATTATTTCTGCACGTTCGGAAATATTTTTGCGCGTTTCCAAAATAATCCTTCCCGTCACGGAACGATTTTTTTCAAACATTCGAAAAAATGTCAGCATGTTTAGAAAAAAATCAATTTCGTGACTTGCGTTACCTTCTAAAATTATATCAGTTAGCCTGAAACTTCATGATTTTTTTTTTATATATATACAAAGAAAGAAAAACGGAGGGCGGCCATTTACTCTCGAGTTTCCCTTGCAGTTATGATTACACAGTTCGTTAGTTTAAAGGAAAAAATCTGGAACTTTCCAAAAGCTTTCGTACCTACAGTCGCAAATATTTCCAAGCGTTTGGAAATGTTTTGAGCCTCTGCTAATCCTGCCCATAACGGAACTTTTTTTTAACGTTCAAAAAAATTTGGCACCTTCAAAGAAAAAGAAAAAAAAATTATCAATTGCGCAGCGCTTTGAAAATTACATCAGCCTAAAACTAAAACGGGAGGGCCACCATTTTGTTTTGAAAATCTCTTTGCAACTATGAATAAATTTTGTAAGTTTGGAAAGAAAGAATCTGGAACGCTTTGCATGCTTTCGTACTTTGCATCGTAAATTATTTCCGCACGTTCGGAAATAATTTTGCGCGTTTGCAAAATAATCCTTCCCATAACGGAACGATATTTTCAGACATTCGAAAAAATGTCCGAATGTTTAAAAAAAAAAATCAACTGCATGACTTGCGTGACCTCCTAAAAATTATATCAGTTAGCCTGAAACTTCATGTATTTTTTTATATGTATACAAAGGAAGAAAAACGGAGGGCGGCCATTTACTCTCGAGTGATCCTTGTAATTATGATTATGCAATTCGTTAGTTTCAAAGGGAAAAATCTGGAACTTTCCAAAAGCTTTCGTGCCTACAGTCGCAAATATTTCCAAGTGTTCGGAAATATTGTCGCGCCTCTGCTAATCCTTCCGGTATAAACGGAACTTTTTTTTAACGTTCAAAAAAAATTCGCACCTTCAAAGAAAAAGAAAAAAATTATCAATTGCACAACGCTTTGAAAATTACGTCAGCCTAAAACTAAAACGGGAGGAGCACCATTTTCTTTTGAAAATCTCTTTGCAATTATGAATAAATTTTGTAAGTTTGGAAAGAAAGAATCTGGACTGTTCTACATGCTTTTGTACCTTCCGTCGCAAATATTTCCATATGTTCGGAAATATTCTTGATCGTTTGGAAATCCCTCCCGTAACGTAATGATTTTTTTCAAACATTCGCACAAAAATTTCCGCATGTTTAAAAAAAACTGCACTCGTAACACGCTAGAGTATGTACGTCAAAAGTGAAGCATAAATACGAAACCTGCTGTGAAGGTAAGTTTAAGTACGTAACAACCGGCGATACCGTGCGTAATTTGAAGGACTGATAGAAGTGCTGATCTACCGTAGGCTAGCCACAGTACGGGTTCTGCTTACCGGCCAAGCCTAATGCATGTATCACAAGTAGCGTTACGAACGCCATTGCATGGCTTCACCATTACCTGCCAAAGCCGATGCTGTTGTATGTCATCTCTTGCAATAACGCAAATAACGATACAATCGTTACTTGAATGAAGGCCGTACACCTGCCGATAGCTCTAACGCAGGTAACGATTCACATTGCAAACGCAAGTATCGATAGTTGCGTTACCATATCTTCAACAGTAACGCAACTAACGATGGAAACGTTAGAGCTCTAACGATTAACGCAACTAACGTCCACTTTATTCTGAGCTGTACTGTAACATTAGCAATTCTAAATACTTTTCATTCAAAAGACATTTGAATTTTCAACTTAAACAGTTCAAAGTTCATCATAATGGAGTCCAAAATATAAGTTAATGCACTTAAGTATTTAGGAATTATCCTTACTTATTATATTGCAGTATACAGAACATGGCTACATTAGGAGTTACACTTGAACACTATATGTACTAAGCAGAGAAAGTTATGACAATGTCGCAGGAGTACAGAGCATGATCTCCTTACCTGTGAGTCTAAGGTGATATTTTCTTCAAACATAGATGAGTGATCTGCAGCACTTTCTCCTAATAGCATTCCATACTTCTTGACCAAGTCTGGTAAACCAACAGGTTTCATGTTCTTCAGGGCATTGACAGCATTGTCATCAAATCCCCAGACATCTATGACAAGAAACAAGAGAGGAACAGCCCTCATGAAACCAAACATGAATCACACATGAAAGGAATCACTCTCATGAACCAAGATATCAATAACACAGAAGGAAGGAACCATCTGGCCCCATACACCCTGACATTTATCACATAAAAAGAGAGAAATCACCCTCATGAACCAAGATATCAATAGCACAAACAAAGGAATGAACCACCCTTGTTAATTAATATTATAATATACACATACCTCTCAAAGGATACCTGATGTTAATAAATGCATACTGTAGAGGTTTAGAATGAGGCTGCTTAGTCCAAAGATGATTATCTTTATAAAGTTTCAAAGCATGCTACTATATTGAGATGTATCATGTTGCAACTGGTTTCATTGTAATAAAGTTACCACATGCAAGAGCCCCAATGCTTTTCTTACTCAAAAACATGAGTCTGAGTATCAAGGGTTTCCTTCAAATTAAAAAAGTATAGGTGGGGATTTATGACCAACCCTTCATGATATGGAAGGCCAGTAGCTAAGCCCTGTGAAATAGTTTTATTTGTTCTACAATTCAACCTAGAAGGGGTTTTAGAGAGGCTTAAGAAGTCACTAGGGAGATTGAGGTGAAAAAGAGAAACATTAGAATAATTTGTCCTAAAAGATAATCAGATATGCATAGGATGAAATAATACAGTATAAAGGGAACAGTCAGGTAATGATTCCATCATGAAAACAGCCTGGAAAAAAATTTCACAGGAAAAATAAGTGGGATTTCCACACCTTGCTTACCCATTCTCTGCCCACAACTTGCAGAGACCCTCGAACCATTTTATACTGCTTTAACTTAAGTCAATTCAGCTTATAAGACAAATATTTATCAGTAAGACAGAATGAACTTATAAACCACAGGGTACAAATTCTCCTGAAAACTTTCCAACAAGCTCTAGTCTTTTACCTGTTTACCACAAAACTACAACCCACTTGATTTAGTGATCATCATCCATACATAAGCAAGACAGTCTACAGCAAAGAAGCTTGTAATCTAGTGATTCTTCCTTATGTTGGTGTTGTGTCGTGCTCTGCCCTTGGCAACATAATGGAATAGTCCTTCATGTTTATTAATTTTATTAATTCATGCAAATGATTCTCCTATGTTTAGCTTTGAGAACTTCCTGGAACAGGAAGTCAAGGGAGGGAGGTGATTGGCCGATGTGGTCACATGTTTGTGTTTCGACATATTATTGGTCTATAGTTGTTGAGAAGACTACCTCGTGTAGATTGTAGAATCAGTCAGGCCCTAGACTTGGTAGCCAGCGGACTCCGTGTGTAAAGAATCCTGCACGTTAAATACTGGAGAGTTGAAGTTTATAATAAATCATTTGGAAATCGGAATGGTTTGACTCTGTCTTTTCTTGAGTACTTACGCTACCGGAACAAGAAAGACACGACATGGTGGCAGCGAAATTACTTTACGAACCACACGACATTGTGGCAGCGAAGTAACCTGAAGAACCACACAACATTGAACTTCACTACGTATGTATGTGAATTTTGTAACTATCGACCACTGGGCTTGCGAAGCCTGCTGTGCAGTGGGAACTGGTAATTCTCGTTAGGCATGGAGCCTAGCTTGTTACGTTATTTGTATTAACTTTGTCTACACGAATGAAGGCCGTGAATCGATTGCCCGTGCAGACGTGTGGAAATGTTTTCTGATGTCGTATAGCTGGGAGGCGGATGTAAAGTTAGGCCCAGGTCAGTGCTGAGACTGTTTCCTAAAACGGAAATTGGAAGCTGAAGTTATATCATGCTTAAGTTAAGGTCTAGTTGGAGAGCCAACCGGCCCTAGCCTATGAAGTATGATGTACGATGTGTCGGTAACCGCGATGGATTGACGTCGTTTGTTCCCGAGGTGTTATCTGAGCGGTATCCAGGGTTAGTTTATCCAGTGATGCAGATAACGAGTCTTCAGCAACGATTATTGCGGTCCCATGAACTTGAAGTTGTTCTACTGCCCGAGGACTAGCCTACCCTGATGTTGTGTTAGTGGGTATAGGGACAGTAGAGTAAGGGAAGATCGTCGACAGTCGCAGTTTATTTTTCATGTGAGTTTGCAGTGTAGCTACCCTACTGAAGTTGAAGTTACAGTGCCAGAGTAGCCACCTTGCAATATTGGAATGTTCGCTTCGTGTGTGGCTCATGTTGTGCTATGGACACTTGGACTGGACTCTCTGTACTATTACTTTACACGAATTGTATCTTACATGGATTGTATTTTACAACAGCTAGCGTTTGAGTTGTATGAAATTTTTGGACGATTGTAAGTATGGGCTACAGTTTTTGAGGCCTAGCATAGCCTATGTTTATTTTATGTTGCAAAGTGAAAGTATAGGCTGTAACGTTATGGTACCTGTTGTGCATGATATCTGGCCTATGCTGTATGTTGTTTACTGCCTAGCATTGTATGTTGTTTACTAGGCTTATGTGAGTTTTATGTGCACTTATTGTTTGTATAGGGCATACTCTCATCCATTCACACAGTGTTCATTTTAGTATTGCATTTTGTTGAGCAGTTTAGTGGTGTAGGCCCCAGCCTTTGTAAAAATTTCTACTGTCTTGGGGAATAGACACAGGCTGACTAGGGTAAAGCAAAATGGCAGACACTGATGGCCCATCAGAGGGTCAACAGCAAGATAGTAGTAGTGGTACATGGGAGGTGCATCAGTCCAGTGAAGATGCATTGCCACAAGGCATCCCTCCAGACTTACCTAAAGAAATGTGGGTACAGTATTTGTGCGAGTGTAAGCGCATAGAAAAAGAAGCAGAGCTCAATCTTAAAAGGTTGGAACTAGAGAGGGATCACATAGCTCAGTCAAACACTAGACCCATGGGAGGCCTAGATCATTATCAGGGTGCTCGGCATTCAAGAGTACCTCGTCTCAAGGCCACTGATGACATTGATATATATTTTAAAACGTTTGAAAACCTTGCCAAAATTTATGGTTGGCCAGAGGCTGAGTGGGCAACTAGATTAGCCCCAGAGTTAACTGGGAAAGCAAGGGCTGCATATGCCTCGTTATCACTTGAAGACTGTTGTGATTATTCAAAACTGAAAAAAGTTGTGTTGGCCAAATATGAAATCAGTGCTGAGAGCTATAGGGTTGCATTCAGGTCAAAGTACAAACGCAGAGATCAGGGTTTACGAGAATGGATAAGTGATCTTGGGCATCAATTTGATAGATGGTTGGAATATGCTGAAGTCAAAAAGGATGATGCAAAGGGGATCAGGGAGTTGATGGTCATAGACCAGGCCCTAAGTAAATTACCTAGTGAAATGGCAATATATCTGAAGGATAGGAATCCCCGTACTTCTGAAGACCTCACTAAGATGGCTGATCAATTTGTAGCTAATCGGGGTGGACCAAATTATTGGAAACGTAAAGAAGCTGATCAGGCAGCTAAGAAACAATTCTAATGGGAAGGTAGACTCCCCTAAAGGTACAGATACTAGTGATAAGAAGGGTACAAGTCATTCTGAGAAAGGAAGTGGGCCAAAATGTTTTCAATGTGGACAGCTTGGTCATATCCGTAGGTATTGCCCTAACCAGAATGTTGACAAGACGTCAACTGAGGTTAAAGAGAAGACGGCCTTAAAATGTGAGCAGCATGGCACTGATCCAGCAAAGGCTAGGATGGCAAAATGTATGTTACCAGCTTTTGTTGAGGGGAGAGAGGTTGACATTTTACGTGACACTGCATGTACACAGTCAGCTGTATCTGCTGATGTGGTTGCCCCAGAGTGTTATCTACCCGGTCAAAGCATTGCTGTACGTGGCATTGGGGGTACAGTTTATTTACCTGTGGCCATGATTGAACTTAAATGTAAATTGATATCGGGTAAAGTTAAAGTAGTTGTTGTAGAAGGATTGGAATCACAGTTTTTGCTAGGTCATGACTTGGATCTTACAAGTGGGGAAAACATGGCAAAAGAGATTTGTGTGTTGACACGAGCTCAGGCTCGACAAGAGCAAATTGAATCGCATAATAATGAAATACATGCCTCTTTAGTAAAGAAATTACCTATTGATAACAAAGTGTGTACTGAGGAGGAGTATAAGTTGCCATACTCTGATTTATCTGATGCTGAGGTACGAGATGTGTATAATAATGATGCTGATGTTGCTGATGCACATAATAATATTCATATTCCATTTGCAAATGTTAATGATATTGACGGCAATCATGTTGAAGGTGCAGCTACACCAGATGTTGAGGATAATGATCCTCAGGTCAAAAATGTGGGAAAAGTGGGACCCAGTAGCCCACATGAGGAACCCTACATTTCTAAGATGAAAACATTTGGTGCAAAACTAGAAGGGTTAGAGATCACTAGGGAAGAGTTAATTCAGTTGCAAAAAGCAGATCATTCTCTGCTAGGGATCCATGACAGGATTGTTTCACTCAATGAGGGATTAGTCCAATCCAAGGGTTGGAGTGTGTTCCTGAAAAATGTGTGTGGTTTATGAGGAAATGGCAAGATAGGAAGAGGTTTGTTAAATGGAAACTTACCTGATGAGTATGACTGCAGCAGGTTGTTTTGCCGACATCTTGTAGGGATGGTATAATGAAACTTCGCACATGATTCTACTCATGGCTGGGAGCCACATGGGAAAAAAGGGTGTTTCGCATCAAACACTAGAAGGAGTGTGTATTGGACTTCCTTTTTTGACACTGGCCAGGAGTTTCCACAGCAAGAGTAACCTCAGCCCGACAGTACTGAAACGGTCCATGTAAGAATTTCACCTTATCGTCAACTTCAACGAATGAGACCAAGGGATCCCAGTGCAACTGGTCTAACAACACCCTCTATTACCTTATACCCAGTTAATGGTGATGTTCTCATTCAAGCGTATTGGTATAGACTGATTGTTGGTCCATTGGTTAGGACTCAGTAAGATGAAAAAACAAATATCTTCTCCACATATTTGTGATTATGCAACTAGATTTCCGGGGAAGCTATTACCTTTAATCTAATGTGAGAGCAGATAACTGTTTGTAGATGCACTTATCAAGTATTTGCAAGAATTGTGATTGCCCAGAAGAAAGTTATTCATGATCAGGGTACTAATTTCATATGTCCTTCTGTTATGACAAAAATGTGTGACAAGTTGCAAATTAAACAGATTACAAAACAAGTGAGGTTATCACCCTCAAACCAATGGAATGACAGAGAGATTTCATTGGGTACTTGTTGTAAAATATATGTTAGAGGTCATTAAGTCAGGAGACCAAATGAAAGAATGGGGATGTGTATATACCCGTCAAATATTTCGCTGTTTGCATTTAGGGAATCGCCTTCCTGTTGCTAACAGTGTTAAATCACCATTTGAGCTTGTTGTTATGGCACGTCAAACGTGCGCGGTCACTCTCAGTGTTCTAGAAGAAAATTAACATGGGTTTCCTGGAGGGGAGGATGAGGGCCCAAGTGATATTCCTACTTATTACTACTTAGAATGAGGGACCACGAATGTCAGCGTGGATGGCAGAAGCACAGTGAAAATCAGGTTCAATTACCAAGCAGGTATGAAGGAAGCATTATGACAGAAAATGCCTCGCAACAGGAGTTTTGAACCAGGGGACAAGGTTTCTAGTTTTCCTTCCTGAAGGACCCGCCAAAAAAAAAAAGACAAAGCTGGATTGTAAAGTGGCCAAAGGCCCTTATATGTCACTTGAAGGACACATAGCACTTGATGAAGTCAATTATGAAATTCATATGCCTGGGTAAGCGTAATGTGCATAGAAATAGTACATGTCACAATAAATAAACGCCCAAAGGAGTCATAAGATTGCCCGGATATCATAGGAACTGCTCTGATGAGGGGAGTTTATTGAGAAACCTGCAATCTAGCAGCATGTTTCAGGCCCACCTGTACGCACTTCAGTGTTACAGGTGTGAAGGGGTTGTCAGATAAAAAGCCCATCGGCACCTTCATTCTTAACATTTCACCACCCCCAAGACCACCGACAACAACTGAAGATTGGACATTTTACCAGGGTTCCAGGGTTGAGGTTTATATTCCAAACCCTGTACGCTGTTTTAATTGCCAAAAGGTGTACGGACATTTCAAAACCAAAAACTGTATTGTGCAGGGCAGCAACCTGCGAGAAATGTGGCCATGGAGGGGGCATGCCTGGTTGGATACCTGTGATGGCGGGACAACTTAACTTTGTTACAAAACTGAAAGCCGGCACCCTGTCATCCGGGCAAACAGTAAAAATGTTCCAAAATGTGGTGGAGGAAGAAACAAAATACAAAAAAGTCAAAAGGCCCTACAGAGAAACAATCCACTTACTTATAAAGAGGCTAGAGAGAAAAAAAAAACACAATATTACCGGTCGCAGCGAGCTCACAGCTCAAAAGAAGCTATATGCTGGAGATTTGGGGACTGCAAAAGGTGTTGCTGCAACCCAGACTGATATTGACATGGGCCCAGGGGACAGCAGTTTTCCAAAGTCATTCAGCCTCACAAAAAACTCACTGTCGCAAAAAAACCATCAGACGCAGTCTATAATATCCAAGTGACAATACAGACGATGTGGGACAGGGCACCGGACAAAATCTATCCACAAAAAAATCCAACACCCCCACAACAAAGAAACATAAACCACCACCAAAACCCACAACTACAAAAAACAGAGGGGACAAAAAGACAGTACCAATCAAAATAGCAAAGAGGATACACACTAGAATTAAAAATACTGACAAAACCGAGCAAAAGGGTACGGGACGACCCTATCAAAATGCACTAACAGATTGGGGGTAGCGTTAGACGGGGGAATGTGACGGGAGAAGGGGAAAGAGCTGATGGAGCTCAGTGGCCGGAAGTCTCGGCCACGAGGCCAGGGGGCTCCACCAGCTCTACTAACAAAGCCGCAGGATTTCAAGAGGATGACCCTTGGGAGGGCCTTGCGGCTATAAATCCAATGGGAATTGAATGCAAGAGGACTTCAGACCGAATTACCGAGGAGATCAAGTGCTTTGTAGCAGACTGGTCTCCTTTAGTGATATGCCGGCAGGGAGGAATTTCCCTTCGGGGACACAGAACCCACCCAACATTTAACAGGGTACGAACATGTTTACAAAAAACAAAAAAAACTGTTTTATCCCCAATTGGACAAACCAGAGGCTATTGGGGGATCATCCATCTTTCGTTAAAAAACACAGTTCCACACTCCACCCATCCATATGGAAAAACACTTACCTTGCAAGCTGTGGCAATTCGAGCTACAACTACCACCGCACCATTGTCGTGTGCTCGGTGTACATCCCACCAAGGTATAGCCTGAAACGTAGTGACTTGGACATAACTAGTTAACAAAAGACTGCCCCACCCTCCATTTTACTCCTGGGGGGATTTTCATTGAACACCAGTAGGAACATGGTGGGCGGCTGTAATTACACCAACCAAGAATGGGTTGGATTGATTGGAATCTGTGATCGCTACCCTCGGATTCTATGGCCTTTTGAATGAGTGGGGTCTTGTACCTACATTCACTCCGGCCTCTGGGGATCACGTTCAAAAGCGGATTGATCTCATCAATCTGCTCTCCGGCAATTCTGATGGGACTTTCAGTGGAGGTTGTGCCACGATGATCCCAGTGTGGAAGGGAACCCACTACCCCACTTTTAATGTGATACTGTCCTATCTCCATAGCAAAATCGAAGGAGGGAGAGTAGTACCCAAGAAGATGGCAACCTTTCAGAAAGAAAGGCTGACTGGATCCTGAATTCAGCGACCTCTGTAGAAACACCATCATCACGGAGGCTTTTGGAGGTGTACAAGACCAGATCGCCCACTTTACAGAACTTTTAGTGGGTATTGCTACAAAAACTATTCCAAAGTCCTCTGCGAGTCCACGTAGTAGACACAAGCCGTGGTTTGACACGGATTGTGAAAAAGCGATCAAAGATCGCAAAAAGGCCCTTAGTATTTTTAAGAAGTACCCTAGTAATGTTAATCTTAAGAATTACCTAAATGCCCGTGCCAAAGCACGGCGCATCATAAAAACCAGCAAACGGGAGTCATGGAAACAGTATATTTCTAAACTAAACTCCAATACCCCAGTCAGGAAAGCATGGGATATGGTAAGAAAGATCAGTGGTAGGCAGGTTAATTCCTCAGTCTCACACATAACCAAACCAGACGGTAGCAAGTGCACAGAAAGGGCAGATATTGCGAATCTGCTTGCAGATGAGTTTCAAACCAACTCCTCAAGTAGTCACTACTCCCAGACCTTCCAAGCATTCCAACATACCGTTGAAAAACAGAAAGTGAACTTCACCTCGGATAACTCTGAGGACGACAGCAGCCTCTTTAGCATCACGGAACTTCGTATTGCTCTCGAAAGAAGTAATGACACTGCCACTGGCCCAGATGAAGTTCACTATCAGTTCCTCAAACACCTCCCTGATAGCTCTTTACTGGTGCTGTTAGATATTTTCAACGGTATGTGGGAAAATGGCAACTTTCCAGCTGCTTGGCGGGAAGCCACCATCATTCCCATCGCCAAGCCGGGTAAGGACCCGACAAAAGCTACAAACTACCGCCCTATTTCCCTCACTAGTTGCCTGTGCAAGACGTTTGAACGAATGATTAATGCCCGTCTGGTTTCGTTCCTCGAAACCAACGGTCTAATAACTAGTTATCAAAGTGGTTTTCGCCGGGGCTACAGTACCACTGATCAACTAGTCCGCCTGGAGTCAACAGTTCGTGACGGATTTGTCCGTGGACACCATGTTGTATCAGTATTTTTCGACCTGGAAAAGGCATACGATACTGCTTGGAAACATGGCATACTGAAAGAGTTGCACAGTGCCGGGCTTAGGAGCAGAATGCCGCTTTTTATTCAAAATTTCCTGAAAGATCGTGTGTTTCGTGTACGTGTGGGGAGCGTGTTATCAGAGCTGCATAATCAGGAAATGGGTGTCCCCCAAGGTAGCATCCTGTCAGTCACTCTTTTTATCATGAAAATAAAATAGCATCGCAAATGTGGTAACGCTGGGATTGGGAAGTCTTTGTTTGTGGATGACTTCTCTATTACCTGTTCCTCAAGGAACATGAGGTCTATAGAGAGACTAATGCAAAACTGCCTCAATAAGATCCAGCACTGGGCTGACAAAAACGGATTCCGTTTTTCTCGGACAAAGACTGTTTGTATGCACTTCTGCAACCGGAGAGGTGCTCATTGCGACCCAGACCTAAATTTGAACGGTGTTCACATCCCAGTTGTTCCTCAGACCAAGTTCTTAGGCCTAATGCTCGACAGTAAGCTGAACTTCACAGCCCATATCGACCATCTAAGGCGGAAGTGCCAAGGAGCGCTGAACCTGTTGAAGGTCGTCTCAAAGATGGACTGGGGCGCTGATCGTCCCGTTTTGCTTCGACTTTACAGATCCCTTGTCAGGTCCAAACTTGATTATGGTTGTGTTGTTTATAGCTCTGCACGTGAGTCATACCTCAGGAAACTCCTCCCTGTCCATAACCAAGGCCTTAAGATCTGCCTGGGAGCTTTCCGTACCTCCCCAATGCAGAGTCTTTACATCGAAGCGAACGAGCGAACGAGCCACCCCTCCTGGGTAGGACTTAAAACTGCATCCGGTTGTGGAGTTTGTTTAAACGTGGGAGTAATGAGGTTACCCTTTGCCACAACTGCCTCCGGGGCACCCTTGGGCAAGGTGCACCTGTATTTGCCCCGGTGCTTTTTAAGTGCTGTTGCCTTTGGGCGTAGTGTTGCCTTCGGGCGTGGTGTTTGCCTTCGGGCTTAGTGTTGCCTTCGGGCGTGGTGTTGCCTTCGGGCGTGGTGTTGCCTTCGGGCTTAGTGCTGCCTTCGGGCGTGGTGTTGCCTTCGGGCTTAGTGTTGCCTTCGGGCGTGGTGTTGCCTTCGGGCTTAGTGTTGCCTTCGGGCGTAGTGTTGCCTTCGGGCTTGGTGTTGCCGTCGGGCGTGGTGATGCCTTCGGGCGTGGTGTTGCCTTCAGGCTTGGTGTTGCCGTCGGGCGTGGTGTTGTCTTTGGGTGTGTGGTGGATTTGGGTGTGTGGTCTGTGGGGCTTTGTTTTTAGTGTGACCGGGGGGAGGTTGGTCTGTGGGGTCTTTGGGTTGTTGTCAGTGTGTGTGTGGTTCTATTGTTGTAATGAACATAATTTTCTGTTTGATTTGGTGGTGTGTGGATACTTTTGCCTTTATGTTCCTGTCCGATCCGGTTTGAGTTTTGTTTTTTGTTTGTATGTGCCGTTTCGATGCACTTAAAAAGCCCCCCCCCCCCCCCCCTCCATATAAGATGGAAAAAGTTGTCACTCCAGTTTGCCCTCAAACTGAGGAGTCATAGACAAAACCCGACCTTTGAGACGGCCTTCAACCATAAGTTTAGTGACATATATGTGAGGAAACCATCAGCTATCCCTCCATTTGCTATTCGCGTTTGTGGAGCTTTACCACAGGTGTGTACAAACCCCGACTCCGTAGCACAGTTCACCTTTGGCATCACTCTTCCCTGGACATTAGTCGAGCCAGTTATTGACCTTAGTTTGAGGAAGTATCCAAAGAACTCAACAAATGAACTGGTGTATCGTGCCAGCTTTAATGAACTGAGACAAAAGTACCATCGTTATCATGCCATCTATACCGATGGTTCCAAAGGTACGAACAGGGTCGCAGCTGCAGCGACAAGCCGAGATGCATTTTTGCAAGTCAGACTACCGGATGATGCATCAATATTTACTGCCGAACTCCAGGCACTTAAGATGGCACTCGAGCTGATCGAAACATCGCACGACCGCCAGTTCATTGTGTTCACAGACTCGCTATCCAGCCTTTTAGCTCTTCACGGCCATGAGCAAAAACACCCTTGTGTAATAGCTCTCCGGGAAGCTTACTCCAATTTGGTGAGACTGCAGAAGTCGGTTGTGCTCGCGTGGATTCCGAGTCACGTGGGCATACACGGAAATGAAAAGGTTGACACGCTAGCTAAGGAAGCCCTACAGATGGACATTACCAACCTCCAAGTACCCCACACTGATTACCGTCCTAACATCAACGGCTATATAAAATCAAAATGGCAGGAACTGTGGGATTCTTTCCCAGAGAACAAATTATGCCAGGTCAAACCAACGGTCGGGTCTGTGGGTAATGGAACCCCTAGAAAACGGAGAGATGATTTCGTACTGACTAGGGCACGAATTGGTCACACTTACCTAACACATGCTTATTTGCTCCACGGGGAAGAGAGACCATATTGTATCCCCTGTGATTGCGATGTCACCGTCAGTCACATTCTCGTCGACTGCTATGAATACTCCCATATTCGTCAGAAATATTACAGTGTACCAGACCTGAAGACATTGTTTGAACACACGGACCCCACCCTCATCTTAGATTTTCTCAAAGAATGTGGCCTTTACAGGAAATTTTGACATGACCCCCCCCCCCTCATTTGCTTTTGTCAAGACTTTAGGATTTTGCCCAATGTTTTAATTCTTTTTTACTTTTAGTTTTACCCTACCTTTACCCTGTTCTATCTAGCTGACACTACATAACACATTCGTGTTGATGTGTCGTTAAATCCAATCTAACTAACTCATGGCAATAAGGTTGGATATTCATTATGGAGGGAGTTCACTATTCATAATAGGACAAAGGGTTTGTTTCTCATAACAAATAGGGTTTGTACTTCACAATAAAATGCACACAAGGGTCAGTTCCACAATAAGGAGTTTTTCTTCCACTTTACAGGCTAACAAGGACTCGCTGTTGCCATTGGGAATAGAAAATTCTGTTTCCTAGTATGAACTAGAAATTTGAATTTGCATGGCAAATCCGACGTAGCCTCTCCGAGAAAGAGGTGTGGGAGTTGTTTTTCAATCGGGAGAAAGGAGATGGAACATAAGACATATTAATTAACCGCGCGTCAGAGACATTTTAATTTTTATAAGCAAGCTCATGACAGTAGAGTTCATGAACTTATGGAGTTATTTTACGTAAAATTTCCTGAAAGTGCAGGTAGCTAAGCATGATAAAACAGTGGGTACCGAGGACTTAAAGATTATTATTAAAGATATTATTATTCAAGTGAATTGAATTTACTTTTATCAGTAGCTTCGCGGGCCAGACGAATTAGTGGTCTCGCGGGCCGGAGGCTAAACCGACGAACCAACATGCCTGAGGTTCCTGACCCTTGCATGCTGTATTGATCCACCGTACATACCCTAATGATCTAAGTGCTAGTACCCCAGTAGGCTACTTACACATACCGCTGTGTTGTTTTAACGATGGACGTGAATTCATTCATTTTACATTGACGGCGGCAGGAAGGTCCCCATTTTTTCCTCCAAATCTCAAAGTCGTAACTTCTGGCAATTTAATAAACTAGAACGTCGGCATGCCGATTTATTATCTCAAAACTAAGCATATAGCCTAGTAAGTTTCAAGTTTCCCGACGAAAATCGCCCGCGTCTAAATACCTCGTTGCTAAAATCAAACAGGCTTTCCGCTGCCAACTTCCCGGCCGGATCCCCGGCCAGTCCTGCTGGAATTAGCGCTACTCGACTCGCCTTCTGCAACTCCAGCTGTCCAGTGACACTTATAGCTGGTAATACCTTTCTCGAAGTGCTGAAAAAAATTCTCGTCTATATTCGGACGTGACAGAGAATCACTTCTTAACGATTGGTCATCATTTAAAATTCCCACTTGAGATTGGGTCAATTTAAAAATATTCAGACTATCCCGCATGCGCGGAGCTGCAAATCGAATATTTTTTTTCAATATATCAGACAGTCTCTTCGATGCATTATTTTGGTATCGTAATTTGTTTTCATAGATTCCCACCGTTCGTACGTTTCAAGAAGTCATTTGAGCATTTAAAATCGTTCAGTTTAAGTCGAGGGGCGACAATGAGAATACGAAAAACTTTGAGATTTGAAAATGAAGGATTGTGGTCAACCAAAATTCAAAACGAACGACTCGTCTCGAAAGTAGATCCGTACATACTTTGGTCTATGCAGGTCATGAACAAGCGTGCGTTTGTCTGATGTGTCTAGTTAATTATATATGTCAATGGTGCGTTACACAGTACGTGCTATAAAGGTAGACCTATAAAAATACAAGTAAGCCACTACATCCTAGGAAGCCATTTTCTAAGTCTCGTTGTCCGGCTCATAAGGGAGCCCTATCATGAATCTTTCGTTCAAACAAGCCACGTTCGACGTCTAATTGTAAAATACTTTTGTAAAATATATGAGCAGTGCGAAAGTTTGCAAAGATTCTCATATTTCTTTGCTCTATTGCTGTAAGTTCCTTAAATTTCTTCGAGTTATATTCTGTTTGCACCTGAACATTTGGAAGCTGAGTGATCCTGGTAAAACATCGTCAATGGCGACTACTTTGTTTCTTCGTGCCCGTTTCTACGTACGTAAAAAGCCCCCCCCCCCGACTTAACGGAATACAGGATTCTTCCGCCTTTAATTCATACGCTCAATGGAGTTCGCGTAGTGAAATGGATTACTTTCTTTTGCGCAATGTAAAAAAATGGTCTATTTGGGAGTAGTTTGCCTTCCTAAATGATTAAGATATAGGGATCTGAAATACGATTCCGTACACGTAGCCTTAGAGGCTACGTAATAACAAACCCTTTTCTCTATTACAAATAGTGAACCCTTTTCCCCGTTTTGACCATTGAACCTTTTCTCCTTTATGAATATCGAACTTTATTTTCAATTATGAATAGCAAACCTTTTTTTGAATTGTCAACGGTGAACCACATGAATAAGGAACCTTTTTCTTCCTTTATTTTGATGAATAACAAACCTTATGAACAATAACCTTATTTTTATGGAAAAAACACATTATAAATAACAACTTTATGAAGTAGGACCCTTATGACCAGTGCTTCTTATAAGAAATTATCCATTGAGTCAATATATCCAGTATGAGAAAATTTGACTAATAGACATTTCATTGCTATGCATTCACGCTGTATCAACAATAGGAACAAATCACAAATGGAACCCACATTTTTTACTTGTTACCATGAAAATCAGTGCATCAAAACAGAGTCGTAGCAGATTAGTAGAAACACTGCTTACGACTACAAAACCTTATGAATAGCGGGTAGACCCCATTTACACAATAACTGCAAATACAAATGACCAGTTCATGTAGTTAGTTAGCTAGATGGGGTTTTACGACACACCAACACGTAGGTGTTATATAGTGTCACCTAGAAAGAAAAAGAGGCAATGTTGGGTACCAAATAATAAAAAAGGGTCAAAAGTGTCAAATTCCACTAGAAAAACTTCAGGTTTCACTAAAAAAAAAAAAATCCAAGCAAATGCGGGAGTCATGTCAAAAATTTCTGTACAGTCCACTCTCCTTCAGAAAGCCCTGAATAAGGGAAGAATCTGTTCGCTCCAATAAAGTTTTCAGGTCTAGCACAGCGTGATACTTCTGACGAATATGGGAGTATCCGTGACAGTCAACCAGAATGTGACTGACGGTGACAGCACAGTCACAGGGTATACAATATGTTCTCTCGACCAGTTCATGTAATATACCCTTCTTCCACAAAGTCATGACTCACTTTCATACCGTCTAATTCAACCCACAACAATTGTTACAATAACACACATTTTGACTGTTCCTTATCCAGGATGAAGTTCCATGAAGTGTAGTTGTCCGAGGACAACAAGTGCCTGTCCGTACACTCGTCATCATTCAACATGAACAGAACATCAAATTATCACTCTGGAGAGAAGATGCGGATGCTCCAATCCAGTCTGGCGATTGTGTATCTTTTACAAATATCATGGTAAAAAAATACCAAGGCCAAAACCAATTATCTTCGACAACAAGGACCAAAATCAAGGTACTAACCCCATGAAATGGACACTTGTATGTAGATATCCACAGAAGTACATATCTGCATGTGGAAGCTCCGTATTCAATAACATATGATTATTGGGTTCACACCCACCATAATCAAAAGTAAACTCAACCGTTACCAACAGCCGTGTCATTATTGACACTACTGCATTCTCCTTTATTCCAGTGGTCATCCAGACTCTCAATAATCTGTTAGAATTTATAGAGTCAAGCAAAATGTGACCCTCAAGTACTCTTCACAATTTAACTACCTATGGTACCAAGCATTCCACCAATTCTTTGTAAAGATTCCAAATTCAGCCATTTCAATCCAACTACACAAATTCACAACAATACATTCTCATAAACCATATTCAAATAACTCTCATATTCCCTTGTCATAGAAAACAGAAATGCCACCTCAAGAAATTCAGGAACAAACCATCGCCTACCTCATTGAAGAAAACACCATCCAACTGCTTCTGGCCAGTGATGTCACAATCAACATAGAAGAAAATTTGATCCATGAGACACTGCAAGCGGACAGTGGTCAAGACTGGCAGCAGGTTTTTGATGTTCTGCTAACAGTCAAAGCAAAGATGACAACATATAATGGGGAAGCCACCAAGATTTCTTTCCTGGAAGACCAATGCTGCAACACCAGCATACCTACTGCTGCTACACACTTCAACTTTCATCCAACCAGTCTTACACTTTTATCTCTACAAGGTATTTTATTACTCCATCTTGCCAGTTTTTTTTTTTTTTTTTTTTTTTGGTTTTTTACTTTCATTCACAACTGTTCTGTAGAGAGTAGTAAAACACCATCAAACCGTTTTCTGCCCAGTCATATCACAATCAACCTAGAACAAAATTTGATCCATGAGACACTGCAAGTCCATGGTCAAGACTGGCAACAGGTATTTCATGCTCTCCTACCACTCAAAGGAGAGATGACAACATACAAGGGGGAAGCCATTATGATTTCTCTCCAGGAAGACTAACGCTGCAGTATCAGCATGCCTACTGCTACTACACACTTCACCTTTCGTCCAACCAGTAATATTCTTTAACAATTTATTTCATTGGCCCATCTTGCCAGGTTTTTAGTCTTTTTAGTTTCATTCACAACTGTACAGTAGGACTGCACCTTCATTGTTGTACATAGTTGTCATTCTATTCCTTTATATCTATGCAAGTTCATTAAAAATCCTTTCATTTAGTTTCACTTATCCATTAACCATACCTCCCTACATAACCGCAGAGGTGGAAATAACAGTACATAGGGACAAGGCCATTTTCTAAATAATTGTAGGAACCATGTAACAATCTCAAAGAGCATCGGCACCAAGAATGGAACGGTGCTTCATGTTATATGAAACTGAGGTGAAGTTATATATTTGACGCTATGGCACAAACAATTGGCCTTCAAAAGTTGGTTTTCTGTTGGTACACCACAGGCATTGCCAAAAACACAAAGGCCATAACTTCTGTATCATTTCTTTAGTTCCACCCTGGCAACTACACTGTATAGTAGGAAACTTCAATCTGTCCTGACAACCATTTACTGCATCAGTGTTTTTAACTACATTTCTTTCTACATTCACCTCAACATCAGTTGAAAAATCTCAAATTTCTATCCCATCCAAGTGAAAAGGCATTAACTTGCACAAGGCACATCAGTACTATAACCTTTCAATTGTCATCCTATATTCAGTACAATTAAATACATTCTAAAAGCTTTCTAACCAAACATGATTCAAAACATACTAGAAATATTCATATTAATAATGTTCTGTAACCATCAGGTAAAAGAAATTATGCTATCAGTAATATGTTTTCCAGTCCTGTGTATGACTACTGCACTATCATGTTTGTTACCCATATATTCTCCTTCTAGGCAGGACCAAAGCCGAAAGAATCGGTACCATGGTAATGTGTTACTATCAGTGCTGTAGCGAGACTGGTGTCGAGTCCCTATGCAAACAGTGTGTAAAGCCCGTTGAGAGGCCTGTCTCGGTGTCGACTACAGCACGGGTTACTATAATTAAATGTACCTGTGTATACGATACGTTGCTTCTTAACACAGTATCTTATGAATCATATCCACAAGGGTCCTCATACTTCGCATCAACGTGACCCATATTGACTAGATAATACATATTATTTTCACTGTGGGTAAAGGGTAATGCCAAGGTCAAAATGTAAAAAAAAAAAAAAAAATGATCAACACAGTATGTCAAGTATGGAACTATTAATAATATCATTGGTTAGATTCTGCCTACATCTTTTGCTAGCCATCAAAGGTCACCTAAGGACACCAAAAGTCAAAATGGCAAATCCTTCAAAACCATTGTAAACAAAGTATCCAATCAATGGTACAAGTGATTAATGTCATACCTGGCTTTGCCATAGGCACCATATTTACTAGATTCTTCATATTTGTTCATTTGGGGGTGGGGGAGAGGCCTACTCCCACAGTTATCATTCCTACAGATGTGTAGTACACCTGTTTGTTTTTATGTAGAACCAACTCATAAGTACTCTGCCCGTCTGTTTTACATAGAATTGGTGATCACAGTTACTACTACCTAGTACCATTGGTTGTCATCACCCACCGACATTACCTGGAAACCCAAGGGATCAAATGGATTAATAAGAGCAAATGTTCATGAAAATTCACAACTCTTATCATATTTTCTTTGTGTCATCCTATGCACTTAAAGTTTTATTCTAACAACCCACTCAAATAACTCTTATTCTACCACATCCCTACCCAAAACATTTCATCATGCATCATCTAAATCAAGTGCCAGTCTCGACCAAAACCCTAGCTATCAGCTACCACTTACCCGGGGATATCAACAAAACAATAATCACTACCCCCAGTAACCACTTTCAACCCATGCACCCACCCCCAACCACAAAATACTTTCATTAAAATTTTACCAGTGTGCATGTGCCTTTCAGGTGACAACCCCCTCAATCAAATCACACAGCTGGCCTATCCATTCAACTTATTTTGGTACAGGACCTAAACAGTTAATCAATTACTGGTTTATATCCTCATATCAACCTACAGTAGATCTTTCTATTTAGTTCTTCCCGTCGAGAAAATTGTTTCATCCTCCTCTAATCAGCCTAAAGTGCTCGCGTTCCTCGGCTTCGATCAGTACTTGCTGTCTTTCTAGTTGTCCATGTCATTTTCTGTGTCTTTCTAAAATGATAAAAAAAAATCTGGTTCTAGCTGGACTTTACCCAGCCAGATTTTAAATAAACGGCAAAATCTAGTTCCGGCCCGCCTAATTTTTTTCCCACGAGGTTATGGGCAAATTTGATTTTCAAATTTTTTTTCAAATTTGTTTCTAAATCATGGTTGGGGTTATTTGTATGGTTAGGGTTACGTAGACTGGGGTTATTTGGCCTGTTCTTTCATAATCTGGCGTGAGAATTACAAAAAAAAAATGGTTCAAAAGCTGTAATTTTGGAATTAGGGGTGTGGCCTATTTCCAAGAAGCTGATTGGTTCATTGGCATGATTTCCCCATAACCTCGTGGGAAAAAAATTGCGCTTCCGGCCCGATAATTAAAGTTGGATCTGGTGCATCCCAAACTTACTGTGCACATGATGACTGGTTTCATATACCTCACAGTACTCGTCCTGGGCACCGGGGCCCGTACTGCCTCCGGGGCACCCTTGGGCAAGGTGCACCTGTATTTGCCCCGGTGCTTTTTAAGTGCTGTTGCCTTCGGGCGTGGTGTTGCCTTCGGACTTAGTGTTGCCCTCGGGCGTGGTGTTGCCTTCGGGCGTAGTGTTGCCTGTTTTTGGGTTGGCTGCAGTGGCAGTGCTAAATCTCAGTAGTAAAAAAAGACCCTTTTGTTCCTTGTTGCATGGTTATGTGTAGTCTGTTTGACATTGTGTTCGTGACCCGTCAGGGTTTTTCTTTGGGTTTGGGATTATTCTTTAGTTTGCCAGTGCCTGTTTCTACGTACTTAAAAAGCTCTCACTCGTCCTGGGTAGGACGTTAAACTGCAGCCGGTTGTGGAGCTTGTTAAAGCGTGGGGATAATGAGGTAACCCTTTGCCACAACTGCCTCCGGGACACCCTTGGGCAAGGTGCGCCTGTATTTTTCGCCCAGTTTTGTGTAAATAGTGTATATAGTGTACATACTGTAAATATAGCAAGTTGACTCCACCCCGGACCCTTCGTGGCAGGTGGACCCGGCCCCGGACCCCTCGTGGCCCCTGTTGTTGGTGTCTGGTTTTTTGGTTGTTGGCGGTTTGTAGTAATATTGGTTTAGGGTGGCCGGGGGGAGGTTGGTCTGTTGGGTATTTGGGTTGTCAGTGTGTGTGTGGTTCTATTGTTGTAATGAACATAATTTTCTGTTTGATTTGGTGATGTGTGGATAGTTTTGCCTTTATGTTCCTGTCCGATCCGGTTTGAGTTTGTTTTTTGTTTGTATGTGCCGTTTCGATGCACTTAAAAAGCACATTTTTCCTGGGTAGGACGTTAAACTGCATCCGGCTGTGGAGCTTGTTAAAGCGTGGGGATAATGAGGTTACCCTTTGCCACAACTGCCTCCGGGACACCCTTGGGCAAGGTGCGCCTGTATTTTTGGCCCAGTTTTGTTCAGTTTGTTTGTTTGTTTTTGTGTAAATAAAGTTGACTCCGCCCGGACCCCTCGTGGCAAGCGGGCCCCTCGTGGCCCCTTGGGGCAGTTTGTGATGATTGTTTGGTCTGGTGTTTTGGTTTTCGGTTGTTGTTGGGTGGTGGTGGTTTGGACTGGTGTTGTCTTTCGTTTTGGGTTTGCTGCTTGCTGCGTTTTGGTGTTTGCTGCTTGGGGGCGGTGTTGGTGGTTTTGGTTTCGTTTGAGGGTGTTGTTGGGTTTTTGGTTGTTGGCCATGTGTTGTGGCGGGCCGTGCGTGGGCTGGTGTCCCTCGCTGGTCGGGCGATTTGGTCTTGGTGTCCTGGGCGGTGTTTGTGGGGGAGTTGTTGGTGTTTGGTTTTTAGCGGTTTGTAGTAATATTGGTTTGGGGTTCCCGGGGGGGGGTTGGTTTGTGGGGTATTTGGGTTGTCAGTGTGTGTGTGTGTGGTTCTATTGTTGTAATGAACATAATTTTCTGTTTGATTTGGTGGTGTGTGGATAGTTTTGCCTTTATGTTCCTGTCCGAAGTTTTTGTTTGTATGTGCCGTTTCGATGCACTTAAAAAGCACAGTACTCATTTAAACCCCCGAGTGGAGAAAGGAACCCCCGAGTGGAGAAAGGCAATGAAACACAGCATCCTGCCTAATGAGGTTACCCTTTACGACAACTGCCTCCGGGCACCCTTGGGCAAGGCGCACCTGTATTTGCCCTGTTCTTTTTACGTGTTGTTGCCTTCGGGCGTGTTGCCTTCTGGCGTGAAGTTGCCTTCGGGCATGGTGTTGTCTTCGGGCGAGAAGTTGCCTTCGGGAGTGTTGTTGCCTTCGGGTGTGAGGTCTCCTTCGGGCGTGGGATCGCCTTCGGGCGTGAAGTTGCCTTCGGGCGTGTTGTGTTGCTTCCGGGCGTTGTTCCTTTCGAACGTTTGTTGTTGCCTTCGGGTGTGTGTTGCTGCTGGCGTGTGTTGTTTTCCTGATGGTAAATAGTCTTGTGTGGTGGGTGGGCTGGGGGTGTCGTATATGTTGGCCACAAAAATTTTGTTTTGCTAGCTTGGTGTAAGGTAACTTTGTAAATGATTGTAAGTAGTTCATGGTTGTGTTCTTGCCGGTCCGGATTTGGTTCTTCCTGTTTGATAGTGCCCGTTTCTATGCACTTAAAAAGCACAACATCCTGCCTAAAGACACAACGGATAGACTCAGGCAGGAGTCAAACCAGAGATCATTGGATCACAAGCTCCACACCTTCACCAGTATTCCATGGTGCTCTCAATTAGCTATAACACTGTCTACTGTACCATCATATCAAAATCATGATCAAATGTATGAAGTAGGATGATTTAACTGATTTTGAAGAACTTATAAATTAAACACTGTAATGTCTTGCATATTTGATGGTGTTCAAGCTAACCAGAGGACCATACAGTCAATAAAAATCAGATTTGTGTCAGCCAGATAGACGGACAAAACAGCATCATTCTGAGTCTGTGGGGTTTCCACAAGTCAACCAGAATACTTAGAGGGCATTTGAAAAAAAAAAAAAAAAAAAAATGGCAAGGCTAACATACTGCAACAACTTAGAACACATACATAGCTTTTAAACAGATCAATCGAGATCACAGGTAACTATACTTTCTGATTGTCTCTTGTCCAGATACATTGCCCTTGGCTACCTTGTTTAATATCATTAGTTCTCCACATTTGTGAAAACTTTCTCCTCAAAAGCAAGCCAACAACCTGTTTGTCATAATTACAGTAGACTGCAACACAGCAATGGCATCGTGATGTTCCTCAACAGCACAGCAGTGCCTAAGCGAGTCTTCAGTCCCATTTTCTTAACTTTACAATTTGCACCACTCATAATGGCAAGTGGGCATGCGTCCTCATAGTTACAGTCAGTTCACACAGGCTAAAGTCTGGATTCCCAAGTAGTGATCTGCCACTGCTGGTTCTACCAACCAGGATACAGAAATGTCGACCGCAAGTAAACTCTGAAAGTTCTACTTCCGACTGCAACTGATTAAACATATAATTGCTTTTCAGAATATGTAAAATGTAATATTGGACCAGAGGTACAGTGCCAGCACACCAGCAATCCTAGATAGGAACCTGTCCTACACATTCAGTTTGGGTTGACGGCATAAAACTGCAGACACTGTCAATTCATATAAAGTATGTATAGTCCTTATTTGTCCTGTTGGTGACTGCAGTTGACTTACTCATGGAGGCAGCATCCCCAAATAAAGACCAGAAAATGCAAATATTTAGAAACACTGCAAAAACAAACTGAAGGAGTTTGTATTCCAATTTGCTCGGCCTTCTTTGCTTGACATATCATCCTTTGTATAGTTATTCTGTTGAATAATTATTGCCCATTGTAGTACAGTGCACTCTGCTTGAGGTAGATATCTGTAGACAAAGAAATGAGGATGAAGAAATATTACTATCAGTCTGTACCTGTAAGAGTGTACCAAGTGGTGATACGTGGGTCCTCAGATCAACTTTGAAAAGAAAAATACCGTGGCACTGTGCCTTATAACACCAATAAAACGAAGCACAAATTTTAGGTTAACTGCACTTTCGGTATTGTCACAAGAAAATCGTGAAATTTCATGTTCAAAAAATCTTTGAAACGATTAGCCAATTTCCCATTTAGATGCACTTTATCTTTTCAAAGTTGATCTGAGGACCATGTATCATAACCCCCCCCCCCCCCCCCCAATAGTACCTTTTTATAGGCAAAGACTTAAAAATATTCAATTTTTTATCGCTGCACTGTCTTTAGCCCAGAATCCAAAATGGAATGTACTGTATTAAGGGGAAAAGCAGTCACTAGTCTTCTCCACTAGCTGTTTTGTTAGGGTGCTGCGCCCGGACGAAATGTGCAGAGGGTGCTCAGCACCGGACAAAAATGTACCACCATGACAGAAAAGTGAACCACCCTGACAGGAATTATCAATTCATAATCTTAAAACTGAGCAAAGAGCAATAATTTCAGTGTGAACATTGATTAGGCCTAATGATAATCAGAAATGTACAAAACAGTAATCAAAGAAGGCCATACAGTAATTAAATTTATCATCTATTTAAGGAAACATTTTTCAAAGAGAGCATCCCCTCTCTTTATAGATAGCGAACACTATTAACCTTTAAACCCGGACAAAAATTAAGCCAGGGCAATACCACTGAGTCAGCCCAACTGAATTATGCTATTTCATGAATGGCTCTTTTAAATCATGTAACAAAATTTTTGTTACCTAATTGTAAAATTCTTCCAGAATAAGTCCTTATTTTGCCCTAATGCACTCGTCAAACAGACCCTTCGACCCCCCCCCCCCCCCTTCAAGCAAATCTTCATTCTTCTTTGACGTACAAAATGCCCTATAATGTGAATCGTCGACGAATAAAAAAATTAGGCTGCAGTGAATCTGCGACGAACGATTGCAGCTAAAGAGTGAATAAACGTCGAAAAATAATCAGCAGAAAATCACAACATGTGCAAGGCTAAGAAATCCTGCAAAATGTATAAAGTCCACACTTTTTCCCTGAAGTGACTATAACGGCTCCACCCTACGCCATGAAGCACAGTATGTGTGACGGTGCCGGCTACACTGTGGACGTACTTCATGGGAGGATATTCTTCATTTTACTACCCGTTTTGTACCTTTTTGGTTTCGATGAAAAGAGAAACCTATGCGGTCATGATGGCGTGTGTATGTATGTGTATGTGCGTAAGTGTGTATGTGTGTGTGTTTGTTTGTGACACTGCTCGTTAACACGATATCTCAAGAAGGGAAACTGACAGTTTTCAAACTTGGTACATAGATGCCCCATATTGAGAGGAAGAACCCTAATGTTTTTGGTGGGGGTCAAAGGTCACCTGGGGTCACCGGGGGTCAAAACCTGAAAACCTTGTTAACACAATATCTCGAGATAGGAAGCTTGCATGAATTTCATACTTTGTATGTAGATGCGTTACGGTAAGAGGAAGAACCCTATCATTTTTGGTGGAGGTCAAAGGTCATCTGGGGTCACCGGGGGTGAAACCCTAAAAACTTTGTTAACACGATATCTCAAGAAGGGAAGCTCTGACAGTTCTCAAACTAAGTACATAAATGCCCCATATTGAGAGGAAGAACCCTATTGTTTTTGGTGGAGGTCAAAGGTCACCTGGGGTCACCAGGGGTCAAAACCTGAAAACATTGTTAACACAATATCTTGAGTTAGGAAGCTTGGATGAATTTCATACGTAGTATGTAGATGCGTTATGGTAAGAGGAAGAACCCTATCATTTTTGGTGAGGTCAAAGGTCATCTGGGGTCACCGGGGGTCAAACCCTGAAAACATTGTTCACACGATATCTCAAGAAGGGAAGCTCTTACAGTTCTCAAACTTGGTACATAGATGCCCCATATTAAGAGGAAGAACCCTTTCACTTTTGGTGGAGGTCAAAGGTCACCGGGGGTCAAACTCTGAAAACCATGTTAACATGATATCTCAAGAAAGAAAGCTCTGACAGTTCTCAAATGTAGTACATGGATGCCCCATATTGAGAGGAAGCACCCTATTGTTTTTGGTGGAGGTCAAAGGTCACCTGGGGTCAAACCCTGAAAACATTGTTAACACAATATCTTGAGGTAGGACGCTTGGATGAGTTTCATACTTTGTATGTAGATGCGTTATGGTGAGAGGAAGAACCCTTTCATTTTTGGTGGAGGTCAAAGGTCATCTGGGGTCACCGGGGTTCAAAGCCTGAAAACTTTGTTAACACGATATCTCAAGAAAGGAAGCTCTGACAGTTCTCAAACTTGGTACATGGATGCCCCATACTGAGAGGAAGAACCCTGTTGTTTTTGGTGGAGGTCAAAGGTCACCTGGGGTCACCGGGGGTCAAACCCTGAAAACATTGTTAACACAATATCTTGAGATAGGAAGCTTGGGTGAATTTCATACTTTGTATGTAGATGCGATATGGTAAGAGGAAGAACCCTTTCACTTTTGGTGGAGGTCAAAGGTCATCTGGGGTCACCGGGGGTTAAACTCTGAAAACTTTGTTAACACGATATCTCAAGAAGGGAAGCTCTGACAGTTCTCAAACGTGGTACATGGATGCCCCATATTGAGAGGAAGAACCCTATTGTTTTGGTGGAGGTCAAAGGTCACCTGGGGTCACCTGGGGCCAAACCCTGAAAACATTGTTAACACAATATCTTGAGGTAGGAAGCTTGGATGAATTTCATACTTATTATGTAGATGCGTTATGGTAAGAGGAAGAACCCTATCATTTTTGTTGGAGGTCAAAGGTCATCTGGGGTCACCGGGGGTCAAACTCTGAAAACCTTGTTAACACGATATCTCGAGGTAGGAAGCTTGGATAAATTTCATAACTTGTATTTAGATGCCTTATAGTAAGAGGAAGAACTCTATCATTTTTGGTGGGGTCAAAAGTCATCTGGGGTCAGTCACCAGGGGGGTCAAACCCTGAGACAGATCTCCCAACCAGCACGGATTTTCCATATTCAGTACGGAAAATCATTGTAAATATGGGAATACGGATTTTTCCTTGATAATCCAAATTTTGAATGAGTAAATAGGTCCTTTCACGAATTTTATTATTCTTTAGCCAACATATCAAAAGACTGAGAATAGACTACAGTACAGTATTTCACTTTTCTGTACAGTACTGTAAGTGTATTTATTTGAGCCCAGTAATCGATGCTGTTATGTTATTGGTTAAATTTTTGTCAACAAGTTGATCTTAAACCAATCAGTAGATAGTTTGCAGCAGATCCATCACATTCCATAAGCTACCATATCATTGGTTGATCAGTTGTAAACAGATCCACTTTCAACTAATAAAAAACTGTGTTAAAAGCTAGTTTCTGAGTGCAGTGACAGACTCCTGCCAAGGTCTGTTGAGCTGGCTGAGTAGCCCAACGTTAATGTTAGATTTGACTGTAACTGAATTGGAAAAATAGCACGAAGAAATGGAATAATAAAAATTAACAGCAGGAATATCACAGTAAGTTGTAATATGGCTCCTCTTCAGAGTAGTATGAGTAACTTTAGTGGAAAAATTACCAGGCAGATCAAGTTTAACGTAGGCCTAGGCCACAGGCGCTCGGTACTAGTATAGGCTGGCCAACACTATACATATATATAACACGGTGTTAGGCCTATATTATATATATATATATATATATATATATATATATATATAGATATATATATATATATATATATATATATATATATTATATATATATATATATATATATTATATATATATATATATATATATATATTATATATATATATATATATATATATATATATATATATATATATATATATATATATATATATATATATATATATATATATATATATATATATATATATATATAGTGTTGGCCTAGTCCGCAGTCTGCTGACCTAGTATTAGGGAAGCTTTGGGGCTTCCCATACTTGGTCAGCAATATACCCATTGTCAACATTGGGCTACCGCAACTTCAAAAATTTTGAATGGTCTCGATCTTTCTCAAATTCACGTATACTCCTACGTAATTGACCTCTACGGGGCCTTATATGTTTAAAACTCTTCATTCTAAGATTTTTTGCACTTAGTGTCCAAAAAAAGACCAAAAATTTTGATTTACACAAACGATCCTGTTTTGTTTTTTTTTAACATTCTATGAAACTGCTAAATCGTGTAACATTGACATTCACACTATTGTGTGCTAAATAGCACGCACTGCTGTTCAATTGTGACATAGTTATAGCTATAGTTACGTTCATACACGCGCATACGCGTATATAGCAACAATCACTGCAGCAACGCACGCAGACGATATTACTCTCACAGTAATATGGGGTCAAAAGTTTGTGTTGCAATAGCCTAGGCCTAGTTCAGGGAACAAAATGTACGTGAGAACTAGGCCTAGGTACCCTAGGCTAGTGTTGGCCAGCCTATACTAGTACCGAGCGCCTGTGGCCTAGGCCTAACAGTTAGGGCCTAGCCTAGGCCTAAGTGTTGTTACAGAACCAACAACAAACATTAGCCTACACACACAATAACGTTAGACTCAGTACATAAATCTAATGCAGAGTTCCAGGTTTATGGGCTAGGCCTAGCCTAGGGTACCTAAGCCTAGTTCTGACGTACACTTTGTTCCCTGAACTAGGCCTAGGCTATTGCAACACAAACTTTTGACCGCATATTACTGTGAGAGTAATATCGTCTGCGTGCGTTGCTGGAGTGATTGTTGCTATATACGCGTATGCGCGTGTATGAACGTAACTATAGCTATGGACTATGTCACAATTAAACAGCAGTGCGTGCTATTTAGCATACAATAGTGTGAACGTCCTAGTTACACGATTTGGCAGTTTCATAGAATGTTTAAGAAACAAAACAGGATCGTTTGTGTAAATCAAAATTTTTGGTCTTTTTTGGACACTAAGTGCTAATAATCTTAGAATGAAGGGTCTTAAACATATAAGGCCCCGTAGAGGTCAATTATGTAGGAGCAAGGCTTAAGCCAGAGAGCAGTCCAGGAGTCATTTGGACTCCCAAAATTTTGGATTGCCCCATATGTATAATACATTTTAATACACAAACTTCACTAGAATTTACTGTTTGGACTCCATGATCTGAACATGCTGGCTCAAGCCCTGTGTAGGAGTATACGTGAATTTGAGAAAGATCGAGACCATTCAAAATTTTTGAAGTCACGGTAGCCCAATTTTGACAATGGGTATATTTCTGACCTAGTGTGGGAAGCCCCAAAGCTTCCCAAATACTAGGTCAGCAGACTGCGGACTAGGCTAGGCCTAGACAAAGTCCTAGTCCTGTGACTAAGTCCTAGCCTAACTGCCACAGTACAGGCTAGCCTAATTGTGGTACAGTATATATGGGCTGATATTACTTATTAGAGGTAGGCCTAGGCCCTAGGTTACTGTAATAGCTATGGCCTAGGCTAGGGCTACTCAAAGCAGTTATTGCCTGTCAAATGCACAGGCCGTTCTAACGTTATATAGTACATACATAGGCCTATATATAAATAGACAAGGTAGCGCACTTCTTCCACACCAAGGCGTTGAGTAGCCAGATTTGGCTATATGGCCAAATCGGCCAAATCTGGCTACTGAACGCCTTGTGTGGAAGAAGTGCGCTACCTTGTCTATTTATATATATATATATATATATATATATATATATATATATATATATATATATATATATATATATATATATATATATTATATGTACTATATATGTATGTATGTACTATATATATATATATATATGTACTATATAACGTTAGAACTGCCTGTGGTCAAATGTTGGAACCCATCATCTAAGTTTGTAGTATTTACAGAGAGATTTCTGTGACCAGCTGTGCATAGGCCTAGGCTAGGTTTATACTTATAGCTAGGCCTAGGCTAGACCTAGTCCTCAGTAAAGGACTGTGGTCGTTCGCCTACAGCTCTCTATACACAGTCCTTACACCGACCATTGTAAATAGCGGGGGTATCGGCCGTCTGTGTAATGGTTGAAATTTTCTGTCTTCTCACAGCAAATTCTGAAAGAAAAATCCTACTTTACAACCAGGAATTTCCTTCTCCAGATCTTACAAGAGTATTGCAGCGGTTCTGGATCACCGAGAATTTCCAGGAAAGTGCCAAAAATATGAAATGAAATCGGCAACTTTTTCGCTCTGTAAAATTTACTGTGTGACTTTGGAACTTTGTTTACAACAGTATGCTAATAAGCTACGTCATTACGTCAGTATAGAATACCTGCAGAGGCAGTTGCCATGTGTATGCATAGGAACTACAGTAATCAAAATGTTGTGCGTGACGTCACAATGTTACACACACGGCATTCAGATGTCAACAAATATTTCGAGCGCTACAGTAAATTGTTAAGAAGCGGCCAAGTTGATGATTTTATTTCAAATTTTCGGAACTTTTCCGAGGTTTAAAGTGATGAAAAACAACTGCAATATAAGTGTAAGACATGGAAAGGAAAAGTTATGGTAGTTTATTAAGACTTTAGGTCCTAACTTTGCACTAAGAAGAAAATCAGTTTCGACCAGCACTGTGCTGGTCGAAGACCCCGGGTTTTCAATGAGTCGGAGTAAGGACCGTGTATAGGGAGCTATCGGCGACCGGCTATACACGGGCCTTTACTGAGGACTAGGCTAGACCTAGGCTAATGTTACTTAGGGCCTTGCCAAGTATTTAGCATAGCATAGGCTATACTGTAAGGTTAGGCCTTGGGAATACTTGGGATATTATGCATTTTGTCCTTTGGTGACCCTGATGACTATCTTGGGAATTCTTGGGAAATTTTGCTTTTTGACCTCTCGTAACCCCAGATGACGATCTTGGGAATTCTTGGGAAATTTTGACCAGTGACTGAAAGATATGGGACATCATGGCAATATTTGGAATAGAACATATATCATCGAAACCTCAATGCATTCTTGCATTCTGGTTACGATCACAACGTTGGCTAAGTGATTCACTCACCATCATACCCCCAGTTATCATGTTGAGGGAAGGAACCTAATAAGGCTGCTGTATATTCAAATTCCGTGCATCGATCTAACCAGCAATGCACGTCAGTAACTGCTGTCGCAATCAGTGCCTCAATTTCTGATGCGGCACGTTAACCTCAAGCTCCCAGGCAAATGCTCATGGGCTCGTCACATTTTTTGAGCACGCACAAGCTAAGACATGCAGCCTCAAGTTCAATGTGTAAATTGTTTTTTGTTTGTATGTGCCTTTTCGATGCACTTAAAAAGCCCCCCCCCCCCCCCCCACCCCCCCCCCCCCCCCCCCCCGTTCAATGTGTAAATCCTACACAGAGCCGTATGCATACAGCTCTGTACTGAAATTACAAACAGTGCCTGTTGTGCCGTGCTCTGCCATTGGCAACATAATGGAATAGTCCTTCAAGTTTATTAATTTTATTAATTCATGCAAATGATTCTCCTATGTTTAGCTTTGAGAACTTCCTGGAACAGGAAGTCAAGGGAGGGAGGTGATTGGCCGATGTGGTCACATGTTTGTGTTTCGACATATTATTGGTCTATATTTGTTGAGGAGACTACCTCGTGTAGATTGTAGAATCAGTCAGGCCCTAGACTTTGTAGCCAGCGGACTCTGTGTGTAAAGAATCCTGCACGTCAAATACTGGAGAGTTGAAGATCATAAATCGGAATGGTTTGACTCTGTCTTTTCTTGAGTACTTACGCTACCGGAACAAGAAAGACACGACATGGTGGCAGCGAAATTACTTTACGAACCACACGACAATGTGGCAGCGAAGTAACCTGAAGAACCACACAACATTGATCTTCACTACGTATGTGAATTTTGTAACTATCGACCACTGGGCTCGTGAAGCCTGCTGTGCAGTGGGAACTGGTAATTCTCGTTAGGCATGGAGCCTAGCCTGTTACGTTATTTGTATTAACTTTGTCTACACGAATGAAGGCTACGAATCGATTGCCCGTGCAGACGTGTGGAAATGTTTTCTGATGTCGTATAGCTGGGAGGCGGATGTAAAGTTAGGCCCAGGTCAGTCCTGAGACTGTTTAGCCTAGCTGTTTCCTAAAACGGACATTGGAAGCTGAAGTTATATTATGCTTAAGTTAAGGTCTAGTGGGAGAGCAACCGGCCCTAGCCTATGAAGTATGATGTACGATGTGTCGGTATCCAGGGTTAGTTTATCCAGTGATGCAGATAACGAGTCTTCAGCAACGATTATTGCGGTCCCTTGAACTTGAAGTTGTTCTAATTGCCCGAGGACTAGCCTACCCTGATGTTTTGTTAGTGGGTATAGGGACAGTAGAGTTAGGGATGATCGTCGACAGTCGCAGTTTATTTTTCATGTGAGTTTGCAGTGTAGCTACCCTACTGAAGTTGAAGTTACAGTGCCAGAGTAGCCCAACGTTAGTTCCTGGGAAGTCGGAGGGTTGGTGGGCAGCCTTGCAATATTGGAGCCTACGTTAGACGTGTTCGCTTCGTGTGTGGCTCATGTTGTGCTATGGACACTTGGACTGGACTGTCTGTACTATTACTTTACACGGATTGTATCTTACATGGATTGTATTTAACAACAGCTAGCGTTTGAGTTGTATGAAAGTTTTGGACGATTGTAAGTATGGGCTAGTTTTTGAGGCCTAGCATAGCCTATGTTTATTTTATGTTTCATAGTGAAAGTATAGGCTGCAACGCTATGGTACCTGTTGTGCATGATATCTGGCCTATGCTGTATGTTGTTTACTGCCTAGCATTGTATGTTGTTTACTAGGCTTAAGTTATGTGAGTTTCATGTGCACTTATTGTTTGTATAGAGCATACTCTCACCCATTCACACAGTGTTCATTTTAGTATTGCATTTTGTTGAGCAGTTTAGTGGTGTAGGCCCAAGCCTATGTGAAAATTTCTACTGTCTTGGGGAATAGACACTAGCTGACTAGGGTAAAGCAAAATGGCAGACACTGATGGCCCATTAGAGGGTCAACAGCAAGATAGTAGTAGTGGTACATAGGAGGTGCATCACTCCAGTGAAGATGCATTGCCGCAAGGCATCCCTCCAGGCTTACCTAAAGAAATGTGGGTACAGTATTTGTGCGAGTTTAAGCGCATAGAAAAAGAAGCAGAGCTCAATCTTAAAAGGTTGGAAATAGAGAGGGATCACATAGCTCAGTCAAACACTAGACCCATGGAAGGCCTAGATCATTGTCAGGGTGCTCGGCATTCAAGAGTACCGCGTCTCAAGGTCACTGATGACATTGATATATATTTTAAAACGTTTCAAAACCTTGCCAAAATTTATGGTTGGCCTGAGTGGGCAGCTAGATTAGCCCCAGAGTTAACTGGGAAAGCAAGGGCTGCATATGCCTCGTTACCACTTGAAGACTATTGTGATTATTCAAAATTGAAAAAGTTGTGTTGGCCAAATATGAAATCAGTGCTGAGAGCTATAGGGTTGCATTCAGGTCAAAGTACAAACGCAGAGATCAGGGTTTACGAGAATGGATAAGTGATCTTGGGCATCAATTTGATAGATGGTTGGAATATGCTGAAGTCAAAAAGGATGATGCAAAGGGGATCAGGGAGTTGATGGTCATTGACCAGGCCCTAAGTAAATTACCTAGTGAAATGGCAATATATCTGAAGGATAGGAATCCCCGTACTTCTGAAGACCTCACTAAGATGGCTGATCAATTTGTAGCTAATCGGGGTGGACCAAATTATTGGAAACGTAAAGAAGCTGATCAGGCAGCTAAGAATCACAATTCTAATGGGAAGGTAGACTCCCCTAAAGGTACAGATACTAGTGATAAGAAGGGTACAAGTCATTCTGAGAAAGGAAGTGGGCCAAAATGTTTTCAGTGTGGACAGCTTGGCGTCATATCCGTAGGTATTGCCCTAACCAGAATGTTGACAAGACGTCAACTGAGGTTAAAGAGAAGACAGCCTTAAAATGTGAGCAGCATGGCACTGATCCAGTAAAGGCTAGGATGGCAAAATGTATGTTACCAGGTTTTGTTGAGGGGAGAGAGGTTGAAATTTTACGTGACACTGCATGTACTCAGTCAGCTGTATCTGCTGATGTGGTTCCCCTAGAGTGTTATCTACCCGGTCAAAGCATTGCTGTACGTGGAATTGGGGGTACAGTTTATTTACCTGTGGCCATGATTGAACTTGAATGTAAATTGTAAAGTTAAAGTAGTTGTAGAAGTATTGGAATCACAGTTTTTGCTAGGTCATGACTTGGATCTTACAAGTGGGGAAAACATGGCAAAAGAGATTTGTGTGTTGACACGAGCTCAGGCTCGACAAGAGCAAATTGAATCGCATAATAATGAAATACATGCTTCTTTAGTAAAGAAATTACCTATTGATAACAAAGTGTGTACTGAGGAGGAGTATAAGTTGCCATACTCTGATTTATCTGATGCTGAGGTACGAGATGTGTATAATAATGATGCTGATGTTGCTGATGCACATAATAATATCCATATTCCATTTGCAAATGTTAATGATAATGACGTTAATCATGTTGAAGGTGCAGCTACACCTGATGTTGAGGATAATGATCCTCAGGTCAAAAATGTGGGAAAAGTGGGATCCAGTAGCCCACATGAGGAACCCTACATTTCTAAGATGAAAACATTTGGTGCAAAACTAGAAGGGTTAGAGATCACTAGGGAAGAGTTAATTCAGTTGCAAAAAGCAGATCATTCTCTGCTAGGGATCCATGACAGGATTGTTTCACCAGAGGGATTGTCCAAGCAAAGGGTTGGGTGTTTCCTGAAAAATGGTGTGGTTATGAGGAAATGGCAAGATAGGAAGAGGTTTGTTAAAGGAAACTTACCTGATGAGTATACTGAGCAGGTTGTTTTGCCGACATCTTGTAGGGATGGTATAATGAAACTTGCACATGATTCTACTATGGCTGGCCACATGGGAGTGCACAAAACTAAGGAGCGTGTATTGGCTCATTTTTACTGGCCAGGAGTTTTCAAAGATATTGCTCAGTACTGTAGGTCATGTAAGACTTGTCAACTTATGGACAAGGGTTCAGTGCAACGTTAGCACCCTCTATTACCTTTACCAGTAATGGATGTTCCATTCAAGCGTATTGGTATAGATATTGTTGGTCCATTGGTTAGGACTAGGAAGAAAAACAAATATCTTCTCACTATTTGTGATTATGCAACTAGATTTCCGGAAGCTATACCTTTATCTAATGTGAGAGCAGATACTGTTGTAGATGCACTTATCAAAGTATTTGCAAGAATTGGATTGCCAGAAGAAATTATTCATGATCAGGGTACGAATTTCATGTCTTCTGCTATGACAAAAATGTGTGACAAGTTGCAAATTAAACATTAAAACAAGTGCGTATCACCCTTAAACCAATGGAATGACAGAGAGATTTCATGGTACTTTGAAAAATATGTTGAGGTCATTAAGTCAGGACCGAATGAAAGAATGGGATGTGTATATACCTCATTTTCTGTTTGCATTTAGGGAAGTGCCTTCTGTTGCAACAGGGTACTCACCATTTGAGTGTTGTATGGCCGTCAAGTTCACGGTCCTCTCAGTGTTCTAAAGAATACATGGGTTTCTGAGGATGAGGGCCCAAGTGATATTCCTACTTATTTACTTAGAATGAGGGAACGAATGTCAGCGTGGATGGCAGAAGCCAGTGAAAATCAGGTCAATTGGGCTTTTTAAGTGCATCGAAACGGCACATACAAACAAAAAACAAAACTCAAACCGGATCGGACAGGAACACGCAAAACTATCCACACACCACCAAATCAAACAGAAAATTATGTTCATTACAACAATAGAATCACACACACACACTGACAACCCAAATACCCCACAGACCAACCTCCCCCCGGCCACACAAAAAACAAAGACCACACACCCAAATCCACCACCACGCCAGAGGGCAACACCACGCCCGACGGCAACACCACGCCCGAAGGCAACACCACGCCCGAAGGCAACACCACGCCCGAAGGCAACACCACGCCCGAAGGCAACAGCACTTAAAAAGCACCGGGGCAAATACAGGTGCACCTTGCCCAAGGGTGCCCCGGAGGCAGTTGTGGTAAAGGGTAAAGGGTAACCTCATTATCCCCACGCTTAAACAAGCTCCACAACCGGATGCAGTTTAAAGTCCTACCCAGGTCAATTACCAAGCAGGTATGAAGGAGCATTATGACAGAAATGCCTCCAACAGGGTTTTTGAACCAGGGGACAAGGTTCTAGTTTTCCTTCCTGAAGGACCAGCAAAGCTGGATTGTAAGTGGCAAGGCTCTTATGTCATTGAGAAAAGACTTGATGAAGTCAATTATGGAATTTATATGCCTGGGAAGCGTAATGTGCATAGAATAGTACATGCCAGTAAATGTAAAAGATTTCATGAGAGGCAGACTGATGATGAAATACAGCATTGTTATCATATCACAGGCATTGTTCATGAGGTGTGTAGTAAGGATTGTGATGCCTCTATAGACAATGAATATTTGGCTCTTGATGTCAATTTTTTTTTTCTCTGAAAAGTCCCATGGTTGAGCCCCCTGTGGGCTGGGGGTTGTGGAATATGCCCACGGTATTTCCCGCCTGTCGTAAGAGGCGACTAAAGGGAAGGACGAACTGTATTTAAACTTTGCTTGACACTATATAACACATTTGTGTTGGTGTGTCGTTAAATTTCATCTAACTGAAGAGTCTCAGACATGGCAGGATGCAGAAATTTCGGAGAACTTGTCTCAGCAGCAGTTAGCAAAAGTTTCTGAGTGTTTAGAGACATTCAGCAAGCTTTTCTCTGATATTCCAGGAAATACTCATTTGACCACTCATACCATTGAAACTGTTGATGACACCCCTGTGTCTCTTAGGGCATTCGGAATCCCGCATGCCTTGAAGGAAAAGGTTAAAAGTGAATTGGATAGTATGGTCCAGCTGGGTGTGATTGAGCCCATAGGAAGTCCTTATGCGTCACCGATGGTATGTGTGTTAAAGCCAGATGGCTCAATTCGTATTTGTACTGACTTTAGGCAATTGAACAAGGTAACCAATTTTGATCCATATGCTATGCCTCGTATTGATGAAATTCTTGACGATATTTCCAGTGCTCAGTTTATTTCTACTTTAGATTTAACAAAAGGTTTTTACCAAGTTCCTCTTGACCCCAAGGCGAAAGAGAAGTCTTCCGTCGTCTCTCCTTTTGGTCAATTTTGTTATGTTTTACCCTTTGGTATGCAAAATAGTAGCAGTACGTTTCAGAGGCTCATGGACAACGTGTTAAGGACCTGTCATAAATATGCCAGGGTGTTCATTGATGATATTTGCATTTTCAGTAAGATGTTTGATGATCACTTGTTTCATATCAAATGTGTTCTGTCCAAGTTGCAGGATGCAGGACTTACTGTCAAACCAAAGAAATGTAGTCTATTCAAATCGCAGGTGTCATATTCAGGTCATACGGTTGGAGGTGGGCAAATTTCTCCCAATGTTGACAAAGTGGGGGCTGTTAGGGAATTCCCCACCCCTATTACGAAACGGGATGTCCGTGCATTTTTGGGTATCACTGGATACTACCGTAAATTTATGCCAAATTATGCCTCTGTTGCAAATCCGTTGTATGAGCTCTTGAAAAAGAAAAAGCCAAATACTGTAGTTTGGACTCCAGAATGTCATACTGCCTTCAAAAGGCTCAAAGCTTGTTTGATATGTGAACCAATATTGGCGGCTCCAAATTTTTCAAAGCCCTTTATATTGCAGACTGATGCCTCAGATTTTGGCCTTGGTGCAGTCTTGAGACAGATTGGGGAAGACAAAGAAGAGCATCCTGTTGCTTATATCAGTCGTAAAATGTTACCAAGGGAACAAAAGTATTCAGTCCCAGAAAAGGAGTGTTTGGCCATTATGTGGTCTGTGTCTAAATTGAAGTACTACCTACTGGGGACTACATTCACTGTCATGACAGACCATCAAGCTTTGCGATGGCTGGAACAGTCGAAGTCCTCCAATGCTAGACTTATGAGGTGGTATTTGTTACTTCAACAGTTTACTTTTAATATTATTTACAAAAAGGGTGTGCTGAATTCCAATGCTGATGGGTTGAGTAGGATGTAGAGATTATTTTATGCAGCATTGTGGTTGAGCATTTTCAGCTGGCAGTACTGTAGGCAGAGTGATCCTGGGTTAACAAGGGTCAAGGTTTTGTTCATGTTGTTGTTATTGACTTTCTTGTTGGACCTTTCATTTGTTGAAGACTGACACAGTCTTCAGGGAGGGGGGAGGCATGTTGTGTCGTGCTCTGCCCTTGGCAACATAATGGAATAGTCCTTCATGTTTATTAATTTTAATTCATGCAAATGATTCTCCTATGTTTAGCTTTGAGAACTTCCTGGAACAGGAAGTCAAGGGAGGGAGGTGATTGGCCGATGTGGTCACATGTTTGTATTTCGACTTATTATTGGTCTATATTTGTTGAGGAGATTTCCTCGTGTAGATTGTAGAATCAGTCAGGCCCTAGACTTGGTAGCCAGCGGACTCCGTGTGTAAAGAATCCTGCACGTTAAATACTGGAGAGTTGAAGATCATAATAAATCATTTGGAAATCGGAATGGTTTGACTCTGTCTTTTCTTGAGTACTTACGCTACCGGAACAAGAAAGACACGACAGTGCCCGCTGACCTTAAATAAGGCACCTGGATCTTTGGCTTAGGCTGAATAATCTGAATTTGTTTGTTGTACTGTACCGCTCGGTAGGAAAACTCCATAGTCAAGATTTATAGCTTGCAAATTAGATCTAGTCCGCCGAAAACTTTGCAGGTACAGTATAAATAGGTCTAACGTTAGATTGATATTCTTTTGTCGTTTTAGAAAAATGCAAACTTCCTTAGGGTGGCCTTATTAGATTAGGTTCCACCATGATTTATGCTACTATAAGTTAGGCCTTTACTAAATATATGTAGGCTAGAGTATGCAGAGGCGCTCAGTACTAGTATAGGTTTGGCCAGGACTATGCATAGTCTTGCCAAGTAGTCTAGGCCTAGAACCGAGGGCCCGTGGAGTATGTATAGACATACTGCCCTAAGCCGAAATAATTAGCACTGAAGGCTTGTAGGCGTAGGTTGTAACGTTAACGTTAGGGCAGTGCTATGTTAGGCTTAACGTTAAGTTAGGCCTTCGTCGAATTGTAGGCCTAATACGAATAATCTTCCAAAATGCACGCCTTGGCCAACTCTGTGAAACTGAAAATACAACACCTCATTCAATCCACACTCATGAGTGAATAAACGGAATGTTTTGTTTTAGGTCAGAGTTTTAATTTCTCAGTGTAAATGTATTCAAGCTGGCGGTGCATACTTCCGCAGTTTCAGCTGCCAGATACTGAAAATATACTTGTAATAATTTTCGATTATGAATTTTCTGCTATTGATAAAGAAAAAGATATGTCACCAAAACTTTGGATTTTCTTTAATTAAATTTGTTTAATGATATTTTCTGTAGAATGCAAATAATAAGTAGAGTTTTACAAGAGAACATCACCATTTGCTTCCAAACTTTACGACAATCACGCATACCACAGTTACCGCCACCGTATCTTCCGAGAAAGTTTCTGTACAGTGATCAGGTGCCAAAGGAAGGTTTATGTATGTGTTAAAAACTCTCTTTTCAACGATTATTCAGTTACAAGTTTTCCCTAAAAAATTATCTAGTACCATTTTCAACTATGAAATAGACTTTTAATGCAAATAAGTACACATTTAGCGATACTCACAGTTGAATTCCAAACGATTGTATGGTATTTCCTTCCGGCTTATCTCCAGCGGCTTCAAAATCAGGGAGTGAGACACACGAAAAGGAACAGCGATTACGTAACAGTTAATCTTTCATATTCGTTTTTAATAGAATTTTACGACCATTTCGAGAGACTGAGGTATCGTTTTGCAGGTACATTTTCCAAAGAAAACGTTTATGTTACAGTTCAGGGTGTTTGATTGAGTATTTAGGAAAATATGACGATTCAAACGAAGCCCCAGTTGGCCGGCGGAAGTTTATCTGTGCAGAGCGTAACTAATGTGTTACTGCAGTTACCCTAGTGTTACTTGAGTTATACCCACCTCCCAAATGCAGTGTGTTCTGTGAGATCGTCCTGGCATTATTTTTCTTTTTTTCATGTTTACCAAAATAGGGGGGCCCATCTAGGGCTTTTAAGAATTTTCAGAAAAGAAAATCAGTATATATGTCTTAAAAGATTTTTTAGTTAATTACTAGCTGTTCAAAGTTACCCCAGTAAAGGGGTAACTTTGAACACTAGTAACAAAAGTGTTTTTATTGAAAGTGAACCCCCTGAAGGGGCTAAGTTGAACATCTAAAATGCTTTAAAAAAAAAAATACATTTTGGAAACCAACTTTGCATTTTAACAAAACTCCAGGTTTTCCGGGTATCTGAGTTATCCCGGTATAACCGGTACTGCATTTTCGAACACAACAAGAATTCTGTGATAAATGTGGGACACAAATGAGGGTTTCCTGGTACCAGAGTCATCTTAATATCACTGGTGCTGTACGTCTTTGAAAGTTTTCAGCTCTTTTCATGCAAACGAAAGACCCCCCACGACTCTTTTTCGTTGGGAGACTCAGACGTTTTACTATTTGTTCAAGAGTCACACTTCCCACATCAGGAACAGTGGGCCCAAAAAACTTGTACTCAACTTTCTGTGAGGGTCTCATAAACCTCATAACATACTGGTAATCATAGAATTCTCCTACCACCGGTTTCTGATTTTCTACCCTTTGTTCATCTCTCTTCATCTGCATCACTTTCTTCACTTCCGCTTTAACTTTCTCCACCTGCACCACTTTCATTGTCGTTGCTTTCTTCAGCATCATTATCAGAAATTTGCAAATCATCTACACTACTGTTGGCACTGCTAGTACCAGCAGATGTGCTCTGGGGTGATTCAAGATCCTCCACACTGATGCTTTTGCTTGCCTCTACTGACAGTTTCTTACGCCTTTTCTTCGCAGACTGGTTGTCAACTCCACACATGCTCCTAAGTAGCCCCATTACCATATCTGACACAGATGCTGATATGTCTCCTTGGTTCTTGTTATCAGCATTATCCGGCAGCCTCTTAAGAACTATTTCAACATGGGGGGGGGGGGGGGGTAAATACCACAGTCTGAACCCTGACACTAGACTTAGGCTGGTTTCAGTATCTCTTGGATATAGTTCGCTGTAATGTCAGCAGGTGAGGGAAGGCTTCCTTTGTGATTGTCTGTGAACGCATAACCAAGCCTTTCTTCCAGTTATCTAGCATACGACGCCACATTCGTTTCAATGGCCCATAAAAAGCCACGTCCAAGGGCTGAAGGTGTGTTGCATTGGGGGGGGGGTTGGGGGGGGCACGTAAAGGTTATGTTGTGCAGCCAGGGACAAAACCTATTCAGAAAAGTGACTGCTAAGGTTATCTCCAATTACCTTTCTTGCAGGAAGATGCTTCACATAGGGCACAAGGACGGACTCAAACCAATCGGTAAAACAAAAGGAGTCGAACCACCCACTTTTGCTTCTATTATATCTGGTGTTCTTTGGTCCACCCTCAGTCCAAGTAGTCCAAAGGTTCCCTGCCTTGTATACAACATAGGCAGGTATCACGGTACCATCTGCTGCACCACAAAACATTGAGGTTAAGTTTTTCGTGGAATCTCTTACGCTCTCTGGATATTTAATGCCCCTTTTAAATATGCATTTTTTTGGTACCAGGATCATCAGATAGATTTGTTTCGTCATAGTTAAGTATGTTTGATGGGGAACCATCGCACCATCCTCATTTGTAAGGGTTTCCAGAAGATTTGCATGGAATGACTTCACAGTGTCTGCAGAAACACATGCTCTTTGTTGACTGGGTTCAGCTGTTGTATAATAGTGTAAATAGTCGTGCTGTTGTTAATGGCCTACCGTCGGACCCTTTCCGAGTCCAACGTGGGGTGCGGCAGGGGTGCCCCCTGTCACCTCTACTCTATGTACTGTTTAGTGAATCCCTCGCAAGAGCCTTCTAAGTAGAGCCCTTGTTCAGACCATTTCACATACCCGGTGGAGCCGAAGTCAAGTGCCTGCAGTATGCAGATGACGTCACATGCGTAGTCTCTGACCTAGCCTCCTTCAGGGCCCTTACTGGCACGCTGTCTACTTTTGAAAGAGCGACAAGTGCCAGACTGAACTCCAACAAGACCAAAGGACTTCGTCTAGGTAAGTGGCGGTCGAAACAACTGCCCTTCGCGGCATCATGGGTTGACGATTATGGTAGGCCATAGTGGACAAAAATCCCGAATTAATGGTACCATTAATTCGAATATATGGTACCATTAATTCGAATATATGGTACCATTAATTCGATTTAATGGTACCATTAATTCTCAACCAATCACATAACATTTTTATATGGAGACATAAATTCGAATATATGGAGACATAAATTCGAATATATGGAGACATAAATTCGAATATATGGAGACATCAATTCGAATATATGGTACCATCAATTCGAATATGTGGTACCATTATTCGACATTAAATCGAATTTATGGTACCATTAAATCGAATATATGGTACCATAAATTCGAATATATGGTACCATTAATTCGAATATATGGTACCATTAATTCGAATATATGGTACCATTAATTCGAATATATGGTACCATTAATTCGAATATATGGTGCCATAAATTCGAATATATGGTACCATTAATTCGAATATATGGTACCATTAATTCGAGTATATGGTACCATAAATTCGACCAATGGCTGTTTAGTTTTATATGTGGACATTAAATCGAATTTATGGTACCATTAAATCGAATATATGGTACCATAAATTCGAATATATGGTACCATTAATTCGAATATATGGTACCATTAAATGGAATGTATGTTACCATTAATTCGAATATATGGTACCATTAATTGGAATATATGTTACCATTAATTCGAATATATGGTACCATTGATTCCAATATATGGTACCATAAATTCGAATATATGGTACCATTAAATCCAATATATGGTACCATTAATTCAACCAATCGTCGCGCAGCAAAACTCTCTGTGTGAATCAACTTCCTCCGAGATTTTAGCCACTTCCGCCGAGAATTCAACCATTTCCGCCGAGAATTCAACCATTTCCTCCGAAAAATCAGCAACAGCCAATCAGAGAGTGCGTTAGATATAATGCTCAAATGAGAATAAACAAGATGAGAAAAAAAAAAGCCATGATCAGGGTAAAAAAAAAAAAACATAACTGGGGATAAAAAAGGCATTGTATCATCACCCAAGTTTATACTTTTAGTGTAGGGGTTTCAAAATTCTCAGGTGGTAACTACTGGGTCATTCTGTACTGTAAATTAGGGAACCAAAGGTATTTTCACTGACCTTGTCTGTATTGCAAAATTTTAGGGACATGGAATATTATACAAATAATGAATGTTTATGAGTGCGATAGTATGAATTATTTCACGAGTTGAAAGATTGAACGTTCTATTCAACGAGGCGAAGCCGAGTTGAATAGAACGTTCAATCTTTCAACGAATGAAATTATTCATACTATCGCACGAATGAAAAACATTCATTATTTGTTTTATATAACACCGTATAACTATCTAACGTTACCTTTATCTAGTCGTTGGTTAAAGTTGTGTTTTGGCGTTTGCCGTGCGGTAGCTCCATGGCTGGTCGTTTGCTAGCTACGCGTCTACTTCGTACGGTATGCAATGTGCGATACACAAAGCTGCGTTGATTTATTGAGTTGCGGCATAGTTTGTACGTACGCGCAGTAATTGTGACGCCACAGCCGTGTGTTATACTAGACTATTGCACGACCGTGTGTTATACTAGACTATTGCACGATGGATAACACACGACCGTGATGATAGTGCCGAATCACCCATGGCAGCTTTTTACGTACGTAGAAACGGGCACGAAGAAACAAAGTGCCGAATCACCCATGGCATGTGACCACCAATCCTCCAATCAAATGTAGAGAAATAAATAAGGTGTTATATAATACAAACTATCATACAGTATCCAGTATTTTAAGATATTTTTATACAAACATGGCTACCTTGTGATACATTGTTAACTGAATTTTCAACATTTAGTCCTGTATTTTCTAGAAAATAGACTACAGTAATTCGGTTTCATGTCCCCTTTGCAGTGTTCTCCACATTGGGCGTTTAGGGGTGACGCCCGCCCCCTAGTGAAAATTGCCGCCCCTCTGAAGAAGCAACCGCCCCCTGAAAATAGCGGCTGCCCCCCTAAAAATGCAAAAGTGGTATCATTTAGCAGATCTCAATTACAAATATTTCTAGTGATGAGTTGAGGGCCGCCCCCTCTCTTGAAAATCTGTGGAGAACACTGCTTTGATTCTGGGTGAACAGTTGTGATATACTAAAGTAACATAAAAAATTATATCTGCAAAATATCCATGGACAGATTTGCTTTGTTCAGTTATCATGGAAAGGACCCACCAATAGTCATTTCCAAAATATCAGTTTTAATGCTTCACCCAATTTTCCACACAGGACCATAGAAAACTACTTGATCTACAGAACTTTTTGTTGTCCCCTACACAGAAGTTAAATTGGTTAATCTCCTCTGGTAATTAAAGGGAAATATTGTGCCTGTTTTACAGAAAATACTCACACTTTTTAAAACCAATATTTAGGGATACTGAATGATAAACAAATCAAAATAAGACTGTGCATTAGCTTTATTTTCAAGAAATAATTGGCTTTCACATGAAGAAATTAGGTTATTTGTTGCACAGGAGTATTTGTTCACCCACTTTCAAAAATTCCAATAATACAACATCCGTTACTCAATGCATAATATTTTGAGAAGATAAAGCTATTGCTAGAGATTATTGGTGAGGCTAAAGAGTTTAGTAATTACTAAAGGTATTTCTTTAAATGAATTTGAAATGTTGGTGAGTTTCAAGTGCAATATTTCCGTGTAAATTATTGGTCTGTTCACAGAGCACAAGGAACAAATAGCACAAGCTCAACTATTTTCTTCTCCTTTGTTCAAATTTATTGTTAATACAGTTCTTTGGTTGCACTCCATTGTGAATAATATCTGTGTCAGGTGTTGAGTTTGTGTCCTCATTGAAGCATGGAAGTACAGTATATACTTCCATGATTAAAGTCACAGATGTAATGACCATAGAAGTTACAGTAATGGAGAATGACATATGATGATCTGCACTGAAGCCATTGATTTGGCTAGTCAGTATGGCAACACAGCACTGGCACATAATACAAATATATATCACATCATTGCTTTTGTCTCAGTTATTTGCTAAGGACTGCAATTTTTCAATTTAGGCCTAGGTGTATTAAACAAAATAATGGTAATGACTAATGATGCAAGTCGTCTACTCATTCTAGGCCTAAAGTTAGGCCTAGGCTAGTCCTAAGAAAAGGACAGTATATAGCCGATATTACTGATAAAAGTGAACGTAAACGCATGGCCGTACGGAACCACTTTCTCTCAGGGGGGCTGTGAGTTTTTGCCTGACTCCATACTTCACCCCCAGGCAGTATAGAATTTAACCGCCCAATTTTTTGCCCGACTGAGACAGAATTTTCTGCCCGATTTATTAAGGTTTCTGATGCTAGGGGGGCGGCTGCCCCCCCCCCCAGCACCCCCGGCCCGTACGGCCATGTGTAAACGACTCATCATGTCTCACTTTATTACAACAGCCTAAAGGCTAATGTTTAATAGGCTAACATTAGTCCTCCGTAAAGGCCCGTGTATAGCCGGTCGCCGATCGCTCCCTGTGTACAGTGAGCTGTAGGTGAGCGACCGTACCACAGTTCTTTACTGAGGACTAGGCTAGGCTAACGTTAGACACAGTCGGCTACAGCTACCTACAGTGATACTCAGTAGGCCTAGGCCCTATGGGCAATTGGGCCTACAGTACGACTGTGCTGCATACATGATTACATCAACCTAGGCCTACATGATGGTGGTACCATGAGTCGGTCAATGAAGTGAATTTTCACTAAAACCATGCACATAAGGAAGTAATATGTAATTGAAACATCCATTTTTCTCATGAACATGTTCTCTCCTAATTTCTGAAAGTGAGAGTGAATTTCGTTGGCAAACTTTGAAGAGATGGATAAATTCCCACCACAAGTTTCATATGCCTTAGGTTCAACAATGGTACCTTGAGTCGGTCACCCAAACATTATGAAAGCCCATGAGCGTGATATCAAGATATAACATAACATAACATAACATAACATAACAGGTTAAAGGGCAAAGGAGGGCGAAGGCCCCATAAGATGCCCTGAAATTAAAACCAAAACCCCTACAAAAAGCAAAAACCCACCAACACCTAACCAGCCCAGTGACAATTAGGTTCTACCAAATATATGCTACTCCATGCATGATATCACCGTTATAAAAACAAATCACAAGATGATAGGAGGAAACCATTCACTCTGATTCTGAGAATTCTTTAAAACATTTTTTAGGCCATTTAAGTGTAATAGGTTGGTTTATGTAGCGTATGTCTCAAACCACCTTTAGTAACACTAACGTTAGATGTAGGTCAGCCTGGGTAAATTTCTTCTAAAAATGGGAGTAAATGCCTTATTTTTGACAGATTTTGAGATGTTGTCATCTTGTGCAGGAGTTTCTTCACTGTCATATATGTTTACTTGTCGGCCAAAGGTCGCTTGTCTTGCATTCTGTACGCAGTGACCGACTCAAGGTACCGACTGACTCAAGGTACACTCACTATAGGGGCCTGCAAAGTGACCAACTTCTCCAACTAATGTATTCATAGAGGCAGATAAAACATCGTACTCCTCTGGTCTTATCAGTCTCCCTTCTTCTGCATATCTCAAGGCTCTGCCCAGCTCGGTCAGCCTCCCCAACACTTCCCGAACAACTGGCAAACTGGGCCTGTATTGACCCACGTTTTCGTCGTCACCAGGCAAATGAGTGGTCAATGCACGGCAACATTCATTCGTTTCTCGTCGAAAATCACGAAGAAATTCTTCTTTATCTGTTGCACGACTCATCGCAATAATGTGCGGCCTAAGTAAAGGCTACCCCTTCCTTTACTTCAACTTTCAAGAATTATACCCTGTAAGTACTGTAAGGCTGTAAGTTGAGGCTTCAGTTGACGATATGTAGCCTGTGGCGTGCGGTGGATGTAGCGTGTATTCCATGCTTTACGTAATCACTCCACAGTTAGTTACGTACTGGCGCACAAGCCCTGCAATAACGATCGTCGTTTCTAACGCACTCTGTGATTGGATGTTGCTGAGGAAATGGTTGCATTCGGCGGAAACAGTTGAGTTATGGGGGCAAGTGGCTAAATTCTCGGCGGAAATGGCTGCATTCTTGGAGGAACTGGCTGAAATCTCGGAGGAAGTTAACTCATACTGACAGTTTTGCTGTGCAATCATTGGTTGAATTAATGGTACCATATATTCGAATTAATGGTACCATATATTCGAATTAATGGTAACATACATTCCATTTAATGGTACCATATATTCGAATTAATGGTACCATATATTCGAATTTATGGTACCATATATTCGATTTAATGGTACTATAAATTCGATTTAATGTCCACATATAAAACTAAACAGCCATTGGTCGAATTTATGGTACCATATACTCGAATTAATGGTACCATATATTCGAATTAATGGTATCATATATTCGAATTAATGGTACCATATATACGAATTAATGGTACCATATATACGAATTAATGGTACAATATATTCGAATTTATGGCACCATATATTCGAATTAATGGTACCATATATTCGAATTAATGGTACCATATATTCGAATTAATGGTACCACATATTCGAATTGATGGTACCATATATTCGAATTAACGGTACCATATATTCGAATTTTATGTCTCCATATAAAAATGCCATGTGATTGGTTGAGAATTAATGGTAACATTAAATCGAATTAATGGTACCATATATTCGAATTAATGGTACCATAAATTGGGGATTTTTGTCCACTATGGCCTACCATAGACGACGCCATGAAAATCAACGGCATATGGTTTGGTTATGGCTCGCCTGAGTCACTTACTTGGAATGAGAAAGTGGACCTGGTGGAGGCTAGGTTGACGGACTTCGGCGATCGTTACATTAGTCTGTTGGGGAAGGTGACAGTAACCAATCGTTTCGTTTACCCCCTCTTGTGGTATCCAGGCACTGTCCTGGCTGCTCCAGATGGTGTCTTGGTGCGACTCGAGAGGGCCGTGTTTAGTTTTCTATGGTCAGGGAAGTCGGAGCTGGTCAGAAGAAAGGTGGTGTATCAGGACCCTAGGTGTGGGGGATTGGGCCTCATACACTTTCCCTCGAAGCTCCGTTTTCTCCTGACCAAGTGTGTTTTTTGTGCCGTTGGCAGTGAGCTGCCGTTTGCCTACTTTGTCCGTTATTGGGAGGGATTATCGTTCCGCTGGTTCTTTCCTTGGATGTTTAGCAACAATGTACCTCACAGTTGGAGGCCCACGAAGGCATACTGTCAGATGAGAGACACTTTCCGTATCATGTCAACTGTTGGGGACGTTTCGCAGTCCAGTGCGGGGGACTTGTACCGGGCCATTTTTGATGACCTGGTTGGTCGGGTCCAACCCAGCGACTATGCGTCAGGGCCGGAAGTGTGGCGTGTGGTTCACAGCAGGTCACTCGATCACCGCCGGCGAGACCTGCTGTGACGGATCGCACACGACGCCATCGTAACGAATCTCAAGCGCCTTCGGTGGCGTCTTGGAGATGGCATTTGCCCCCGCACTGGATGCACAAGGTGGGACAGTGTGCCCCATGTGTTTTGGCCCGTCCTGGGTATGACTTTAAACTGCATCCAGGTCGGGTGAGGAGGTCGTGTGTGGCGAGTAGTTTGTTCCCGACTATCGCCTACAAAATGCACACAAAAGACCGTTATTACTCATGCTACGACTGGCGGGTTGTCGGCGCCACAAAACCGAGCATGCCCCTCCATGGTTGTCCCCCCTGTGGGCTGAGGGTTGTAGAATATGCCCACGGTATTTCCCGCCTGTCGTAAGAGGCGACTAAAGGGAAACCAAACTTTGAACTTTTTATCGAGTTGACTGACACTATATAACACATACGTGTTGGTGTGTCGTTAAATCTCATCTAACTAACTAACTAACTAACTAACCCATGTGTTTTGGCAGTGTGACTTTGTGGCCCTCCTCTGGGTGTGGTTTCAAGTCCTGGCTGATCGCCTCACGTTTTGTAACACCTGGGCGGTCAGCCAGGACTACGCTTTGTATGGTCTGTCGCCCCCGCCATGCAATACAAGTGTTCGCGGGATACTTACCTTTGTTTCGGCCTCCATAAAGCTGGTCTTGTGGAGAGACCGGTGTAATATTGTGTTTAGGGGAGAGGGGAAGCCTGCGGACGTCGTCGGTTAGGACGGAGATTAAGCTGAGGGTGGAGGCCGACTTCGTCCGTTTGCCAAGGTCGACGTTCGGCAGGTGTTGGGGTCCACTTGTTTCAGTGCGGGCGGGCCGGGTGATAGTTAATTTGTAAATATTGTAAATATTGAAATTGCAAATAGTCCTACGTGATTGGCTTGGGTTTGGGGTGGTTTTGTACATAGTTAGCACAGACATTTTGTTTGCTAGCGCAATGTACAGATTTCTGTAAATAGTTCAGAGTTATGTTTTTGTCCGGTCAGGTTTAAGTTCTACTTTGTTTCTTCGTGCCCGTTTCTACGTACGTAAAAAGCCCCCAGTTGTAAATATGTATATATGTGTATATGTATATATGTGTATGTAAATATCTGTACATATAGTTCTATTACTGGGTAGGACTAAAAACTGCATCCGGTTGTGGAGCTTGTTAAAGCGTGGGGATAATGAGGTTACCCTTTGCCACAACTGCCTCCGGGACACCCTTGGGCAAGGTGCGCCTGTATTTTTGGCCCAGTTTTGTTCAGTTTTTTTTTTTTGTTTTTGTGTAAATAGTGTATATAGTGTACATACTGTAAATATAGCAAGTTGACTCCACCCCGGACCCCTCGTGGCAGGTGGACCCCTCGTGGCCCCTTGGGGCAGTTTGTGGTGATTTTTTGGTCTGGTGTTTTTTTTTTTTTTTTTTTGGTTGTTGTTGGGTGGTGGTGGTTTCGTCTGGTGTTGTCTTTCGTTGGCGGTATGTAGTAATATTGGTTTAGGGTGGCGGGGGGGGGGGTTGGTTTGTGGGGTATTTGGTTGTCAGTGTGTGTGTGTGTGGTTCTATTGTTGTAATGAACATAATTTTCTGTTTGATTTGGTGGTGTGTGGACAGTTTGCCTTTATTTTCCTGTCCGATCCGGTTTGAGTTTTTGTTTTTTGTTTGTATGTGCCGTTTCGATGCACTTAAAAAGCACAGTTCTATTACTGTAATGAACATAATTTTTTGTTTGATTTAGTTGTTTGTAAATAGTTTGCATTTATGTTTCTGCCCGACCCGGTTTGAGTTTTTGTTTGTATGTGCCGTTTCGATGCACTTAAAAAGCACCCTCGTCGTTTTTTTCCGTGCTCAACCTTTATCACCGTGTGTTATGCCCCCACTCACACTGTGCCCCGTCCTGTGTATGACTTTAAACTGCATCCAGGTAGGGTGAGGAGGTCGTGTGTGGCGAGTAGTTTGTTCCCGACTATCGCCTACAAAATGCACACAAAAGACCGTTATTACTCATGCTACGACTGGCGGGTTGTCGGCGCCACAAAACCGAGCATGCCCCTCCATGGTTGTCCCCCTGTGGGCTGGGGGTTGTAGAATATGCCCACGGTATTTCCCGCCTGTCGTAAGAGGCGACTAAAGGGAAACCAAACTTGAACCTGAACCATACTTGAAAATAAATTTAAACTTTTTATCGAGTTGACTGACACTATATAACACATACGTGTTGGTGTGTCGTTAAATCTCATCTAACTAACACACTGTGCCGAAATTACACACGAAAGGGACACGAATTGACACGAAGTAAAATTCGTCTCGCATTCGTAGCAAAAAGCCATGAATGTACTTGGCGCGAACACAACTCGAATGGAAGACGGACACGAAGGCTTGTGACAGGAATGTCATGCTAATGTCAGAGGAAAGTAAGACGAATTAGGAAGGACTGGGTAGGACTTTAAACTGCATCCGGTTGTGGAGTTTGTTTAAACGTGGGAGTAATGAGGTTACCCTTTGCCACAACTGCCTCCGGGGCACCCTTGGGCAAGGTGCACCTGTATTTGCCCCGGTGCTTTTTAAGTGCTGTTGCCTTTGGGCGTGGTGTTGCCTTCGGGCGTGGTGTTGCCTTCGGGCGTGGTGTTGCCTTCGGGCGTGGTGTTGCCTTCGGGCGTGGTGTTGCCTTCGGGCGTGGTGTTGCCTTCGGGCTTGGTGTTGCCGTCGGGCGTGGTGTTGCCTTCGGGCGTGGTGTTGTCTTTGGGTGTGTGGTGGTTTTGGGTGTGTGGTCTTTGTTTTTAGTGTGGCCGGGGGGGAGGTTGGTCTGTGGGGTGTTTGGGTTGTCAGTGTGTGTGTGGTTGGTTCTATTGTTGTAATGAACATAATTTTTTGTTTGATTTGGTGGTGTGTGGATAGTTTTGCCTTTATGTTCCTGTCCGATCCGGTTTGAGTTTTGTTTTTTTGTTTGTATGTGCCGTTTCGATGCACTTAAAAAGCCCCGGTTGTGGAGTTTGTTTAAACGTGGGAGTAATGAGGTTACCCTTTGCCACAACTGCCTCTGGGGCACCCTTGGGCGTAGTGTTGCCTTTGGGTGTGTGGTCTTTGTGGGACTTTGTTTTGGGGTTGTTTGTGGTGGTTGGGCTAGAGTGTTGTTTTTGGGTTGGCTGCAGTGGCAGTGCTAAATCTCAGTAGTAACAAAGACACTTTTGTTCCTTGTTGCATGGTATGTGTAGTCTGTTTGACATTGTGTTCGTGATCTGTCAGGGTTTTCTTTGGGCTTGGGATTATCTTTAGTTTGTCAGTGCCTGTTTCTACGTACTTAAAAAGCTCAAGACGAATTGGAGGGGATAATAACACGAATGGCCCGAACAAAGCAAATATAATACGAAATAGACACGAAAAATACAGGAATGTGAGAGGAATATGTGGTGAAATGAGGCGAATGACAAGAATACTGGAGGAATAAAGAAGAAAATACTACGAAGTTGACGAGAGTGGTACGACTGTGAAGCAGTGGGGGATGTTTCGCAGTCAAGTGCAAGGGACGTATACCGGGCTGTTTTTGATGAATTGGTTGGCCAGGTCCAATCCAACCACTTTGCTTCGGGGCCGGAAGTGTGGCGTGTACTCCACAGCAGATCATTAGATTACCGCAGGCGAGACCTGTTGTGGCGAATCGCACATGACGCCATTGTAACTAATCTCAAGCGCCTTCGGTGGCGTCTTGGAGATGGCATTTGCCCCCGCACTAGATGCACAAAGTGCCAGAGTGTGTCACATGTGTTTTGGCAGTGTGACTATGTGACCCTATTCTGGGAATGGTTTCAAGTCCTGACTGACCGCCTAACGTTGTGTAACACCTGGGCGGTCAGACAGGACCATGCTTTGTATGGTCTTTCACCTCCGCCATGCAATACAAGTGTTCAGGACATACCTTTGTTTCGGCCTCCATAAAGCTGGCCTTATGGAGAGACCGATGTAACATTGTATTGAGGTGGGTGGGAAGCCTGCGGACATCGTCCTGGCGTCGGTGAGGGCGGAGGTTAAGCTGAGGGTGGAGTCGGACTTCGTTCGTTTGCCAAGGTCGGCGTTCGGTAGGCGATGGGGTCCACTTGTTTCAGTGAGGGTGGACCGGGTGGTAGTTAACTTGTAAATGTGGAACTACTGTAATTTGTAAATAGGACTGTGTTTGTACATATGTGGCTTGTGAGGTACTTAGTTGTAAATATGTTGTAAATACATATATGTGTATATGTATATATGTGTATGTAAATATCTGTACATATAGTTCTATTACTGTAATGAACATAATTTTCTGTTTGATTTAGTTGTTTGTAAATAGTTTGCATTTATGTTTCTGCCCGATCCGGTTTGAGTTTTTGTTTCTATGTGCCGTTTCGTTGCACTTAAAAAGCACAGATGCTCTTGCTTGTTTTATATTTTGGCACTGGCGGTTAGTAAGTTCACGATGCCTTTTCATAAAGTTGCTTGCCCATTCATAGGAAGGATAGTTATTTTGTAGCATATATTGCCCCAGGGTATTTTACACAAAGCTAAAGGCATTTTGAATCGTAACACCTGGTATTTATTGCACTAAACTCCATTAAACTACTTGTGGGGTACCTTTGAACACTGTTCAAAGTAACCCCAACTGTGACCAAATATGGCATGGTAATTTTTTTCTTCCTGCTATGACTTCATATCAATATGAAATATCTTACAAATCTGCCCCAATGACAGCATGCTTCTTAACATAGTATATAAAATTTGGGATATTCCATTGCATCCTTACAACACAGGAAGATACAGTTGTCACCAGCACATTTCAGTCCGTGATGGAGGCGGCCATTTTGGAAGAGGCTTTTTCAAAACTGTAATATGCAATTGAAGACCTCAGAGTAGTAACAAGGTCCCAAATCCACATTTTTATGCAAATGACTTTTTTGCTGAAATGCACTCTTTGTGGGTAGGCCTATATGTATTCGTGGAAGAAGGTCCCAAATCCATCACGACAATGCATTCTGAACGCACTGGAAATTGTATATCTATGCAACAACGTCCCAAATCCCGGAGTTGGGCCATTGTTGCACAAACATTCTGAATTTTCGAAGAGCACCATCACAAGTTAAATTCCGCCATGGCAGCTAATGAAAGTCACATTTTAGAGGAAGAAGTTCACGGAAAGAAGCGACGGAACGAAGAGAGTTGGAAAAAAAGTCAGGAAGAAATTGCGCGCACAGGGTGAAGAATATACGACAGCAAAGAATAAAGTTAGCAAGAAGAGAGAGACCGGCACAGATTGCAGGTAAATATTGCAACATTTCTTGATAGCTTCAGTATAGGCTGACAGTGTTGGTAGTAGTTATGCGAAATGTACTCTATATGTGTGGAATTTAGCTTGACCAGCCTGGGGGAAAACAAAATGAAGGTTTCCATTTAAACTAGAGTTGACAGTGTGTTAGAGGTATGGGGTGTTGGATCTCCTAGGGAGGTGGGTAGGATTGAGGGTCATGGATTAGCCTAGTGCATAATGGTTAGGGTTTATCAAATTGCGCCCGCAATTTTTATTCATAAACCCTTCAGAATTCCATTTTTAAATCTGCTGAGGTTTCATTTGAAGATTATTATTTAACCTAAGAATTAGCCTAATGGGTGTTTTATCTTGTCATGAGGCAAATGGCAATTTGATTTGTGTTTTTTGACAGGTGTAAGAGAAAATGCCTGACTCATTTCACCGCAGAGGGGAAGAAGTGCATTCTTGAAGCCTTCAATGCTTTGGCTGATCAGGACCAGCAAGATATCTACCTTACTGGATGTATCAATACAGTGAACATAAAGCGACGCCGTCCCAGTGACCCCGGCAATCCAGCAGTTGTTAGAAAAGCCCATTTCATTTATAAGGTTAGTGAGTGTATGTGGACAAATTCTGTGCCCCGCAATTAAAAAAAAGACCGTGGGTGCCGCTAGTTATACTGCATGGGTAAAATGCAGCATTAAACCACATCTACAACCAGCGACGCATCTGGTCCCATCAGTCATGGTGGGGGGAGTGGGCAAAGGGTAATTTCTTCCCAGTGTGACACATTTCCCCATTTGTGAAAAGTAGCAATAATAATAAAAAAATTGGGGTCTGCCCGGACACCTGTCCTGACTACAGGGAGGGGTGGGGGTAGCCATACTATTTCACGGTACAACTGGAAATAAGATTTGTGAGGAAATCCCCCGGGGATTTTTCTAGGGGAAAATTAAGCTTTTCAATCACACTAGTTATGTTGGGTTCTGTTTTGTCTCCTGTTATAGTCTTGGTCTACCATGGGGGTTTGACACCCCCAATTATTGGGAACGTGAACAGTTGTGAAATTCTGGCTGTCCCACCTACCCAAAATTTCAGGCTTTCCTTCCTGGTGTAGCCTGTGGGGGGGGGGACAATTTGACCCCTCCCGCAGCAGATACCTTGCTGTCTGAAACGCCAGGGACATTGTCAACAAACTCCCTGGCACAATGCTAATGTTACATATCTAAGCAATGAATACATTGTTTTTTTTTTTTTTTTTTAAAGCTGGGGGAAGAAGAGGCAGTTGTGTGCAGAGTGGGACTCGCAAGTCTTCATGGTATCGGAGTTAAGAGAATACGGCGTCTGTCAACTCTGGTTACTGCAGGAATAATCCCGGTTGATGGACGGGGCAAGCATAACACCAGACCAAATGCTGTATGTGACGATCTCCGTGAAAGAATCGACAGACACATCCGCTCATTTCCCTATGAAGTATCCCATTACGGTAGGAAAAAAACCAAGAAAAGGTATCTTTCCCCTGACCTGTCTATGAGAAAAATGTACAAGCTTTCCCTTGAGAAGGAGTTTCCAGAAGCAGCAATAGCTGTTAAAAGTGGAGTTACTGTAGAGAAGGTGGACTGCAAAGTAAAATATAGCTTCTACTTTCAATACTTCAATGATAACTTCAATTGCGGTTTTGGACAACCCAGAACCGATGTTTGTGGCAAATGTGAGGAACTCACACTGAAAATCAAGGCTGAGAAAAACATGATCAGATCGAAACTAGTAATAGAGAGAGCTGTTCACAGGAAGAAGGCTAATACCTTCTACACAAAATTGAAGGAGGCCCAGAAACTCGCTGCTTCTTCAGATGATGTCGAACTTCTCTGTTTTGACTTCGAACCAAACATACCATTCCCCCACCTTCCAGGAGGAGAAATGTTTTACTCGAGGCAGCTATGGCTGTATAACTTCGGCATATACTCTGGGAAAACAAAAAAATCCGTAATGTACATGTGGCCCGAATCTGAAGCAAAGAGGGGAGCCAACGAAGTTGTTTCCTGCTTGGACCACTTTCTGAGTACTAAGGTGCCAGATACAGTGAAGAAGCTCTACCTCTTCAGTGATGGGTGTAGGGGACAAAATCACAACAGCACTGTTGTGAACTACCTTCAGTCACTGATACATATAGGACGGTATGATGAAGTTCACCATCAGCTCCCAGTGAGAGGTCACAGCTTTTTACCGTGCGACAGGCATTTCGCTTTAGTTGAAAAAATGAAGCGTCGAAAGGACACAGTGCAGATGTTTACAGAGTGGATTGAAATGGTAGAAGAACACTTTGAGGTTGTGCAAATAAAGTCTGATGACATTAAAGACTTCAAAACCCACCTTGAACAATACTTCAAAAAAAAAAATGTTCAAAAAATAACATAATGTTAAGTACAAGGTCAGTGAGTATAAGGTGTTTCACTATAGACAGGTGCATAAAAGTGAAATCCAGGTGTCAGCAAATATGAACGAGCTGATTACAACATCATTTCGACTTGTTAAACCGAATGTTGTTGTAACCATGCCAACTACCCCTGCCTATGAAGGCCCAATACCAATCAAAGCTGACAAAATTGCTGATCTGAAAAAGCTATACTGCTATCTGACACCAGAAAAAAAGGAGTACATTGACAACCTTGTTCTAGATGACTCGATTGATTCAGGTGATGGGGATGCAGAGTGATTAAAGAGGTGAGGGGGTGAGGTAGGGGTGGGGATTGGAAGGGGAAATATAAAATAATACCAAAGCATGGCTTACAGACTGAAGACTGGAAACAATGTACAAAGTATACAATATGTAATACTTGTTGAATTGTTCATTCTGTCTGAGATATTGCTTATTATTTTCAAGAAAACTAGCCAGTAACAACATGTTTCTGCAACAAGGGCCCAAATCCCGCTCCTAATTAAGGCTAATTAAGGGGTGTTAATGTAGTACTTTTCAACTTGTCTTTGTTATGATATTCGTACATTCATATCTTGGGATTAGGGCTAAATGGATGGCAATTCACTTGAAAGCCCAAACAGTGGAATGATTTTTGTGTTTTTCTCAACTTTGACCTCTTCGGATTTGGGCCCTTGTTACTCTCAGGTCTTCAATTGTGTTTACTTCTTATCAGAAAAAAAAAAATCAACAAAGGTAGCAAAAATGATAAAACAAAAAAAAAAAAAAAAAATGAAATCTTTTATGTGTGCCAAGAATCTGCCCCAATGTTCAAAGTTGCCCCAGCTTACGGTACTGTATTATCCAGTTACTACAACACTGTCCGGTCGCAATTATTTTGACTCTGGCACAGGTTGAAGGATTATTGTGCTAATTCATGGATGGTTTTTAAATCATCTTTGAAAATAAACTGACAAGTACGGGATACAAAAAAAAAAAAAAAAAAAACAGGTTGTGCATCTCCAGTTGGTTGACCTCTTGTTGTTGAAACCCATGGCGCTAGAAAAGAATACGAAGTTTTAGCCATCTCTAATCCAATGTCAGTGAACTTCGTGCGCAGCTATGTTGAGATCAATAAAGTTCCAAGGGGCAAAGAGACACAGATGTTAGTGGTAAAATCATCACTCAGTAACAACTCTTAAAGAGTTTCAGTAGACAAGCCTGCTTTGTTGATCAAACACTCCTTAAAGGATTCCAGTCATGCCTTTGTTAAGGAGTGTGATCAACAGAGCACGCTTGTTTACAAAAAAAAAAGGATTAACTGTTGCAAGTGTTGAGATAAGGTTTTACGGGGAAAAAAGCCCTTTTGTAGGGTAATTTTGGCTAAAATCTATTGAATTTTAGGAGCATGCTTAATGATAAATGTTTGGTATAATACATTTGTGACGACGATCAGATTGATTTGTTTCAATCTTTTGTGTATGTAAGGGTGTTTAGGCTGGAATTGCCACAGCAGCATTAAAGGGAAGTACAAAGACCGATATTCATTGTACAAAAAGCCAGCATACATCTTTTTCATTGTTCTGATACTGATTACCCTCAAAAGACGTACAGCACTCCCAAGCTTTCCTACTTGAAATACCAAATATCAAAGGTGTGTACCAATCCCGATTTCGTAGCGCAGTTTACCTTCTCCATCACTCCTCCCTGGAAGTTAGTCGAGCCAGTTATGGACCTTAGTTTGAGGAATTATCTGAAGAACTCAACAAATGAACTGGTGTACCGTGCCAGCTTTAATGAGCTGAGACATAAGTACCGTCTATATTGACGGTTCCAAAGCGACAGACAGAGTTGCAGCCGCAGCGACAGGCCGAGATGCATTTTTCCAAGTCAGACTGCCGGATGATGCATCAATTTTTACTGCCGAACTCAAGGCACTTAAGATGGCATTCGATCTCATCGAAATCTCGGACAGCCACCAGTTCATTGTGCTCACAGACTCCCTATCCAGCCCGGGGAAGCCTGCGGACGTCGTCCTCGCGTCGGTGAGGACGGAGATTAAGCTGAGGGTGGAGGCCGACTTCGTCCGTTTGCCAAGGTCGACGTTCGGCAGGTGTTGGGGTCCACTGGTTTCAGTGCGGGCGGGCCAGGTGGTGGTTAATTTGTAAATATTGTAAATATTGAAATTGCAAATAGTCCTACGTGGTTGGCTTGGGTTTGGGGTGGTTTTGTACATAGCGCAGACATTTTGTTTGCTGGCGCAGTGTACAGGGTTCTGTAGGTGGTTCAGAGTTGTGTTTTTGTCCGGTCGGGTTTGAGTTCTACTTTGTTTCTTCGTGCCCGTTTCTGCGTTCGTAAAAAGCCCCCCCCCCCCCGTGTCCCAACAAATTTGTAAACTGTCCTATGTAATTAGCACTTAAAAAGCACATTGTTGCCATCGGGCGTAATGTTTCCTTCGGGCGTTGTGTCGTAGCCTGCAGGCGTTGTGTAGTCCTCGGGCGTGTGGTAGCCTTTGGGCGTGTGGTTGACGGGTGACTGTTTTGGGGTGGTTTGTGGCTGTTGGGCTAGGGTGTTGTTTTGGGGTTGGCTGCAGTGGCAGTTTCTGAATCTCAGTAGTAACAAATTTGTAAACTGTCCTATGGAATTAACCTTTGTATATAGTCCTTTGTACATAGCAACACAATTTTTTGTTTGAAGGTGCATGTAAATATTTTGCTGTTGCGTTTTTGCCCGGTTCGGTTTGGGTTCTCGCCCTTTGTTTCTCAGTGCCCGTTTCTACGTACTTAAAAAGCACACCAGACTCCCTATCCAGCCTTAAATGCCATGAGCAAAAACACCCTTGTATAATAGCTCTCCGTGAGGCTTACTCCAATTTGGTGAGACTGCAGAAATCAGTTGTGCTTGCGTGGGTTCCGAGTCACGTGGGCATACGGGGAAATGAAAAGGTTGACGCACTAGCTAAAGAAGCCCTACAGATGGACGTTACCAACCTTTACATCCCCCCACACTGATTATCGTCCTGAGATCAACTGCTACATAAAATCCAAGTGGCAGGAACTGTGGGATTCTTTCCCCGAGAACAAATTGTACCGAGTTAAACCAACGGTCGAGACTGTGAGTAGTGCAGTCCCCAGAAAGCGACGAGACGATTTAGTTCTGACTAGGGCTCGTATCGGTCACACTTACCTTACCCATTCCTATTTACTTCAGGGTGACGAGAGACCATATTGTATCCCATGTGATTGTGCTGTCACCGTCAGTCACATTCCACAGACAGACCCTTATCTCATCCTGGACTTTCTCAAGGAAAGTGACCTTTTTGACATGACTCCCGCGCTTGCTTTCGTGTTGACATTTCCAATAGGATAATGCCCCATCCTTGCCCTTTTTAGCTTACTTTCTCCCACATTTTACTTTTACTTTTTTACTTGCTGACACTATATAACACATTCGTGTTGGTGTGTCGTTAAACCCTATATAACCAACTAACTAACCTACTTGGAATAGATGAGCCAATGAACAGAATAGACCAGTACGTTTGCATTTGTTTCAAACGGTTGCTGGAAAGATGAGACATGCAGAGGACGATGAATGAGGACGATGTCCACACCTGGTCCTTTGAGTGGGGCGGGGGTTTACACGCTTCCTTTGGCTCAACAACATCTTGTGGTTCAGTTATTTTAGTTTCGCCAAGGTGGACTCCGCTGGTCGGAAAAGTCGATTCTGATCATGAAGGCCGGTTGGTATGCATTACAGTCAGACACCCATGTGGGAAATTTTTCCTGTGTAACGTGTATGCGCCCAATCGGCCTTCAGACAGAAGGGACTTTTTCATGACCCTGCCATCCTTCGTTCCTGTCAGTGCTCCGTGTATCCTGGCTGGGGACTTTAACTGCGTCCCCGACACACAGCTTGACCGAATGTCCACATGTACGTCTTCGGGCTGTGGTGTCGGTATGTCGGAATTGGACATGTTTATAAAGAATCATGACATGGTTGACGTTTGGAGAGCACAACATCCCAGCTTGTCCGTGTTCACCTGGCACCGCCCTGATGGCACGGACGCCTCAAGGTTGGACCGGGTGTACTCGCCACCTGCACTGTCACCGAGGGACTGTGAAGTTGTGACATGTCCAATTTCGGATCATGACGCAGTTACTGTCTCCTTTCAGCCTCCAGAGTCATGGCCAACAGGGAGGGGGTTCTGGAAAATGAACACAGATATTCTAACGGAGGCTAACTATAGCGAACAGTTTAAAGCCAGGTACGAAGGGTGGCGAACATTGAAACCGGCCTTCTTAACAGATTTAGAGTGGTGGGATGACGTAAAGTCCCGCATCAAACAGTTTACAGTTGAATACTGTGTAGCAAGAGCTCGTCGAAAAAGGGAGGAGTTCCTCTCGCTCTGCTTTAGGGAGAGGGACGGGGACTCCTCCGCACTCCACGCAATCCAGCAGTACCTTGTTGCACGGGGCCCGTGTTCGTGCTCGTGTTCATTGTGTGGAGGCGGAGGAAAAACCAACCATCAAATTCTACCGGGACGTCACAAAGTATGCCATCGATCGCCGCATAAGAGCAGTCCGTGACGTCCACGGTACGGTACAGAAGGACCATCTCCGACATCGTGGAGGTATTTAAGACCTCCTATGAACAGCTTTATACGCGGGCAGATGTCGAGGTAGACCTTCAAGGGTCCCTATTAGATAATATTGACAAGACACGCTCTAAAGAGCAGAATGATGGACTTGGTTCTCCCCTGACTGTCGACGAGCTCTGGAAGGCGGTGGCGAAGATGAAAGGCGGAAAGGCGCCTGGGTCCGACGGTATCCCAGTGGAATTTTACAAACGCTTCTGGGGTACCGTCGGGCACGATCTCCGTGATGTATTCGCCTCTGCCTTCCTTGCTGGCTCATTGAGTCCCTCGCAGCGCACAGGCGTTATAACATTGTTACCAAAGTCTGGAGACCCCCTAGAACCGAAAAACAAGCGACCAATTACCTTGTTAAATGTAGACTACAAGATTCTGGCGATAGCCCTTTGTAACAGGCTAGGCACGGTCATGCCGCATCTTGTAGGTTCTTTCCAGACATGTGCGGTGCGGGGACACAGTATTCAGCAGAACCTCTGGTTGATGCGGGACTTAGTTGAATATGTGATGGACCGTGATCTTCCATGTGCGATTGTCTCCCTCGATCAGGAGAAGGCCTTCGACATGGTTGATCACGGATTCCTCTTTAAAATCTTGAAGAAGTTTAATTTGAATCCAGTTTTTGTTAAATGGACCTCTTTACTGTATAATAGTGTATATAGTCGGGTTATCGTTAATGGCCTACCGTCGGATCCCTTCAGAGTTCGACGTGGGGTACGGCAGTGGTGTCCCCTGTCACCTCTACTCTATGTATTGTTTAGTGAATCCCTTGCAAGAGCCTTCCAAGTTGAACCATTGTTTCGACCCTTTCACATACCCGGTGGAGCCGAAGTCAAGTGCCTCCAGTATGCTGACGACGTCACATGCGTTGTCTCCGACCTAGCTTCCTTCAGAGCCCTTACTGGCACGCTGTCTACCTTTCAGAGAGCGACAGGTGCCAGACTGAACCCCACCAAGACCAAAGGTTTTGGTCTTGGTCTTGGTCTGTCCGATCCGGTTTGAGTTTTTGTTTTTTGTTTGTATGTGCCGTTTCGATGCACTTAAAAAGCACCAAGACCAAAGGACTCCTTTCGCGGCATCATGGGTAGACGACGCCATAAAAATCAATGGCATATGGTTTGGTTACGGTTCACCCGAGTCACTTACCTGGAATGAGAAAGTAGACCTGGTGGAAGCTAGGTTGAAGGACTTCGGCGATCGCTACATTAGTCTGTTGGGGAAGGTAACAGTTATCAATCGTTTCGTTTACCCTCTCTTGTGGTATCCGGGCACTGTTCTGGCCGGTCCAGAGGGTGTCCTGGTGCGACTGGAGAGGGCTGTGTTTAGGTTTCTTTGGTCAGGGAAAGCGGAGCTGGTCAAAAGAAAAGTGGTGTACCAGGTTCCTAGGCAGGGGGGATTGGGCCTCGTGCACTTTCCTTCAAAGCTCCGTTTTCTCCTGACCAAATGTGTTTTTAGTGCCGTCGACAGCCAGATGCCGTTTGCCTACTTTGTCCGTTATTGGGGTGGATTATCATTCCGTTGGTTCTTTCCTACCCTATTTAGCAACAGTGTACTTCACAGTTGGAGGCCAACGAAGGCATACTGTCAGATGAGGGAAACACTCCGTATTATGTCAACTGTGGGGGACGTTTTGCAGTCCAGTGCGGGATACCAGTACCGGGCGATTTTTAATGACTTGGTTGGTCAGGTCCTACCCAACGGCTATGCGTCAGGGCCGGAAGTGTGGCGTGTAGTCCACAGCAGGTCACTCGATCACCGCCGGCGTGACCTGCTGTGGCGGATCGCACACGACGCCATCGTTACGAATCTCAAGCGCCTTCGGTGGTGTCTTGGAGAAGGCATTTGCCCCCGCACTGGATGCACAAGGTGGGAGAGTGTGCCCCATGTGTTTTGCCAGTGTGGCTTTGTGGCCTCCCTCTGGGAGTGGTTTCAAGCCCTGGCTGATCGCCTCACGTTTTGTAACACCTGGGCGGTCAGCCAGGACTACGCTTTGTATGGTCTGTCACCCCCGCCATGCAATACAAGTGTTCGCGGGATACTTACCTTTGTTTCGGCCTCCATAAAGCTGGCCTTGTGGAGAGACCGGTGTAATATTGTGTTTAGGGGAGAGGGGAAGCCTGCGGACGTCGTCCTGGCGTTGGTGAGGACGGAGATTAAGCTGAGGGTGGAGGCCGACTTCGTCCGTTTGCCAAGGTCGACGTTCGGGAGGTGTTGGGGTCCTCTTGTTTCAGTGCGGGCGGGCCGGGTGATAGGTAATTTGTAAATATTGATATTGTAAATAGTCCTACGTAATTGGCGTGGGTTTGGTGTTTTTGTACATGGTTGTCACGGAACTTTTGTTTGCTAGCTCAGTGTACGGGGTTCTGTGGATAGTTCAGGGTTGTGTTTTTGTCCGGTGGTGGGTTCTCCTTTGTTTCTACGTGCCCGTTTCTACGTACGTAAAAAGCTCCTAACACATGCTTGTGATTGCGATGTCACCGTCAGTCACATTCTCGTCGACTGCTATGAATACTCCTATATTCGTCAGAAATATACAGTGTACCAGACCTGAAGACATTGTTTGAACACACGGACCCACTCTCATCTTGGATTTTCTCAAAGAAAGTGGCCTGTACAGGAAATTTTAAATTCAAGACTTTAGGATTTTGCCCGATGTTTTAACTGTTTTTTTTAGTTTAGTTTTACCCTTCCTTTACCTTGTTCTATCTAGCTGACACTACATAACACATTCGTGTTGATGTGTCGTTAAATCCATCTAACAAACTGACCCCCCCCCCCCCCCAGAAAAAGACAAAAAAAAAAAAATGTTCTAAACAAAATTTAGTTGTTTTCATGACTGCATAATGGCAGGTCACTTGGTTAGTAACAAATGAAGGAAACTACCGAGAACAAATGAAGCAGGCCTATACATACACCTTTGCCCATACCAGTATAGTAATAGAGCTCTACGGTATGTGGTAACAATCTTTTCATTAGAGAATTGCATGGTAAAATACATTCAAATAAAAGAGCTAACTTTTGCCCAAGCCGTTTCACCAGACAATCAGTTGATCCAGATATGGAAGTCGTTTCACCCCAATCACCTACGTGTACCTGTACACACGCTTGATTTGACATAATTTGTAGCTACTCTGCCACAAAATTCCAGCAACAGGATGGCGAGTTGATCTTTTGCATTACATGGCAGTAATTAGCGCAGCCATGAGGGTAGGTCGTAATTTAGCGCAGGGAGCGCGCTAACATTTTGAAAGTTTGCCTAGGATTGGAACCAGAATGCAAAAATGCATTGAGGTTTCGATGATATATGTTCTACTTCAAATAATGCCATGATGTCCCATATCTTTCAGTCACTGGGCAAATGCTATCTTAATATGTTGGAAAAATAGTTTTGTGTTCCTATTAATCTTGGAATTCTTGGGAAATTTTGTTTCTGATCTCTGGTGACCCTGTCAGTGACTCTTTCATCATGAAAATAAATAGCATCGCCAATGTGGTGAACACTGGGATTGAGAAGTCCTTGTTGTGGATGACTTTTCCATACCTGTTCCTCACGGAACATGAGGTCTAAAACCTCAAGGTGGCAAAATTGATTTTCCACAAAGACGAAGGCCATGTGTTTACATGTACAAGTTAGGCCTAGGCCTACACAATATCCAACATCATTTAAAATGCATTTTGCCTAGTTCAGGGCCTAAGGCTAGGCCTACTCCTAAAAAATTATGACATTGAATAAGCATGTTCACAGAGGAGAGAAGCCAACTTAATCTGGAATATTTGGTGGCCCTTAAAAGAGCCGTTTGGTTAGGATGAAGTGACCAGCGTCAACTTAATATTCTAGGGACTGAGATGTCTGCTTAGCTGGTTTGCCAGTTTTCTTTGGGAGAAGGACGGCCTGGATGTTTGGAAGGACACCTCCCTGTGCGATGGTGACACCGCTGAGAAGCTTGTTCAGCTCCTCGTCGTTCCTGATGGCCAGCTGCAGATGTCTGGGGATGATTCTTGTCTTCTTGTTGTCTCGTGCTGCGTTGCCAGCCAACTCGAGGATTTCAGCTGCGAGGTACTCCAAGACGGCTGCTAGGTACACGGGAGCTCCTGCGCCAATTCGTGCGGCGTAGTTTCCTTTTCTCAGGAAACGATGAACACGGCCTACTGGAAACTGCAATCCAGCTCTTGAACTTCTTGACTTGGCCTTGGACCGGGCCTTTCCTGCGCCTTTTCCTCGTCCAGTCATATTGCTTTGATTGAGATGCAAGTCTTCCCCGAAGTACTGATTCACGTTGTTGAAGTAAAATGTGTGTATTTCTGAACTTACATGCAATATATACTGGTTTAGTTTTGCCGCGGGATCCAAATGCAAGTAACCAATCACCAAGCAGTAATGTGGTCGTTCAACTACCTTCTCATTGGACAATAAGACACACTTGACATTGGGTCACACTTATTGCGCAATCATCACCCATGCTAAACGTTCTAGCATGTACGCATGCCAATCAACCGTATTTACTTCAGAAGTAGGTACTGTATTCCTTTGGAGTTTGGGTCTTTATACTGTTACTTTTAGGCGTGTTTATTTCTGTATTTGGTGTTTATTTTTTTTATAATATACATCTGATTAACGGTTGACGTACTGAAATGAGTAGCTCATACTGGTAGTGTTATAGCGTAGCCTAGTAATAACGTTAGGCCTGTTTATTACAGTAGGCCTAGACTTCATTTCCGGATCCGACATGAGTATTGCAGTTGTTTTTAATCACTGAGATCTTGAAAGGGAGAAACATTTGAAATGAAATCAGCAACTTTTTTGCGCCGTAAAATGTACCGTGTGACTAAGGTACTTTGTTTGGTACCTGGTTGGTTGGCCCCATTGCCAGTTCACCCCAGTCATTTTGCCTCACTGCCAAGTGCCAGTTTGCCCCAAAGTAGGCCAATGCCTAGGAGACATTTCGCCCCAAAGTACATACCAGTTACCACTTCGCCCCCTCGATTCAACCGACACTAGGCCTAGTTGCTGGGACAAAAAATTTCAAATGCAATTGAGATTGTTTTCAGTTAGGCCTAGAAAGGGTTAGGCCTAGAGTTGCTGCATAAGAAAAAAATCTGAACGCAACTGAAAAAAGTCAATATTGCATAGGAGAAAAACAAAAGAATGCCAGAAATAAACAAAAAAAGGAAAATGGAAGAGCTAGGTAACTCCGAAAAGGAGAGAGATGTATAAAAATAAAAAAAAAAAACATCATTCTTCAGGGATATAGCTAGCCAAATTTGAGTGCTGGGTAATTGTTTGATATGGGGAAAGCACCTGAGCACCCCACCCCCCATGGCATCTACCCCATTTTCAGCCATTAGTGGAATAGTGTTTCATTTTTCCCTCATTTTACTTTAGGGAGTAAATTTAGGGCTAGTTTTAGGTCTTTGTAGGCAGATTTGTGGTGGGCGGGAGACATGTTTGCCTGGAGTGCTGGGTGTCACCGCCCACCGTAGCTAAATCCCTGGCGTTCTTTAAGGAAAACATAAACGCAAGTGAAATATTTTTTCAGTATTTTCAAAAAAGATGTTAAAGAATGCTGAAAATACAAGAGAAAAAGGAGACAGTAACTCCAGAAAAGGAAATTGCTGCTTACAAAAAAAAGTTAAATGCAAAGTTGAAAGAAAAATGAATGAGATTGAAAACAAATTGTTCAGTATTTCAGAAAAGAAAGAAACAATGCTGAAAATACAAGAAACAGGAAACTGACCCAAGAGTAGATAGTGGCTGCCAAAAAAGAACAAGCAGACAATAGAAAAAAAGAGTGAATTGTTTCACTCCATTTTAAGGCCAGAAATGCAGGAATATTGTGAACTCTGCAAAAGCACATACCATACAAAAAAACATGAAAACCATATCTCAATATATGAGCCTGTGCAGCCAGTATAGTGCAAAATACGCCAACATAAAAAAGAAAATTGAAAAACAAATTGTATATATATCATTTCAAGCACAAAAGTGTCAAAAATAAAAGATAAAAAAGGTGAAAAAACTGTGAATTTCATTTCATGGGTCTTCTTGATGTAATCAATAACTTGCTTGGAAGGGTATGCTGCCAACAGATTTGGGGTGAAGTGTTCAGCACTTGGGGGCGAACTGGCAATGGGGCAAAATGATGGTAAACCCTTTGTTTAGGCCAGCATCAATATGCTAATGAGCGACATTGTTACATCAGTATGAAATGTTTGCAGAGGCAATTGTGTATAGGAACTACGGTAATCAAATATTCTGTGTTATATGACATGATACGCAAACGGCATTCTGATATCAAAAAATATTTCGAATCCTACAGTAAATGCAAAGTTGATAATTTTACTTTTAAAATTTGCAATGGGTTGTTGTAAGGACCATGTATGGAAAGCTGTGGATGATCGGCAAATGAGTACTAACTCAAAGTAGGCCTATATTTGAATTTAGAAAAAAATGATATCACACCATTCATAGTGATTTGGAGAACATTTAAAAAATTCTTGAGGGGAATGTCTTGGGTCATTCAATGGTTACCCTGGGTATAGGCCAGGCTAGGTAAAATTCTTCCAAAAATGGGAAAAATGTGTATTTTTAATTGATTTTGAGCAATTGCTGTTATGTCCTGGAGTTTCGTGATGAACCTTGGAGATGGATGCCATATCATGTTAGTCGTACTTTTTCTACACAGTGACCAATTCAAGGTACACTCACCATAGATGATCTCATGTGCTGGGTACATTCACATTATTCTGTAACTGCTGACCAGGGTTGCCATGTTGGCCTTCTAAACACTGAATTGAATTTTGAAATAAAGGCCTAAATGCAGAACAGCTTAGTATGTAGATGTGTTATGGTAAGATGAAGAACGCTATCATTTTTGGTGGAGGTCAAAGGTTACTTGAGGTCATTGGGGTCAAACCTTGAAAAACTTGTCAACACAATATCTCCACATAGGAAGCTTGGATAGATTTCATACATGATACGTGGATGCGTTATAGTGAGAAGATGAACCCTATCGTTTTTTGGTGGAGGTGAGAGGTCATCTGGGGTGAAGGGGTGTCAAACACTGAAAACCTTGTTAATACAATATCTCCAGGTAGGAAGCTTGGATAGATTTCGTACTTAGTATGTGGATACGTTATGGTGTGAAGATGAATGCATTTGTTTTTGGTGGAGGTCAAAAGTCATCTGGGGTTCACCGGGGTCAAGAAGCAAAATTTCCCAGGAATTCCTAAGATTGTCATCTGGGGTCACCAGAGGTCAAAATGCAAAATTTCCCAAGAATTCCCAACATCAAATATGAATGTAAAACTGTATTTTTCCAACACGTTAAGATAGCACTTGACCAGTAACTGAAAGATATGGAACATCATGGCATTATTTGAAATAACATATATCATCGAAATTGCATTTTTGCATTCTGGTTACAAGTGACTGTCAACTTTGCAGAATGCAGTGTGTAGCCGAAAAAGCAACCTTGAAAAATCAATACCCTGTTTCTACATTTGATATCTTTGTTTGTTGCACAGCTAGGCTATGTGTGGATTCTTCATCTTTTTAAGTGGAGTCACCAGTCACAGTCCCAGTGAATTCTCTCCCTTGCATGCACAAGTCTTCCATCTTTTTGGTGGAGGCATAGGTGTCCTAAACAAGCGCTTCTTTTCGTCTTTCCTGTGGAGGTTCAGTCCCAATGAACTCGCCAGGGCTCTCATACACTGTGTCTTGTGTATCTTTTTTCTGGAGTTGCATTCGGTAGTCATTGTGACTATGCCATCAGAATCTCAGTGGTATTATTTTGAGAAAGAATCATGGCAGTTGCAGTCACTGTGAGTTTGCCCCCAGAATCTCAGTGGTATTATGAGAACGACTCTTTACGTGACTGTGTTATCTTTCTACTGGTGGTGCAGTCATGTAGTAGTCCCTGCAACTGCACCTCTAAACTCTAATTATTAGTATGCCTATTCTGCAGGCTTACCAACTTTCCATGCATTTTTTTCCACAATTTGGCAATATGCCTAGGATATTGTTGGGAAGGCATTCTGCCCTAAGTTTCACATCGACAAATGTAAATTAATGAATGAATAAACATGGTTGGTGGTCATTTGAGTGAAACACCCAATGAGTATGCATTTGGTATTTTTCCATCATATTGAATGCCAAATTTGGCCGGTTGCCTCACAGAAAATCTGGCAACCCTACTGCCGATTCGCATACCAGTCAAACATCCCTTTACCAAAATCCCCTTGGGTTGAATCGTTGGTGGTTGAATGCTGTGTAATTGTATAAACAGTCTGCCATTCGTGTCTTCAATTTACAGTACTTTTTGTAGGAAGTAACTTAAATGAAAACTTGTCAAAACAGTCTGACAGTACCCTACAGTGAGATTTGTTCATCACAATGTCGCCACACATGATTATTATACTTCTGTCAGTGTATAAATTTAGCAGTTGCCCAAGTTGACCTCGAGAAGCAGCAGGCAACCAAAAATCGTTACATCAAGTGTAACTGGCTGCCTGTGCATAGGACAACCAGAAACTTTGTAATTCATTCCAGCCAGGCCTAAATTTCAGGTTCTTTAATGGACAACCATGAAGCCAAATTTTGGTTCTGACATATTTCTTGGTTGTCTGAATGAAAATGATCGACATACAAATAGATAATCAATTGTATTTTGCTGCCATAGTAAACAAATGTTTAAGTTCTGTATGCTTTCCAGTGGTCTTGTTTTTCTATTTCTACGTTTCATACGTTTCAATGGTGAATGACAGTCCATACCATTGTCTCAGTACTTCTTAAGGGGATTTCTATGACATACTTTCTTGCTGATGTAGTGAAGTATTCAATTACACATAAAATTTACTTGTCCATTGGACAAGTTCAAAAGGAGAAAGTGGTTGTCTGATGCAATGTTTACTTGTTTTGAAAGATAGAACAAGTGTTAAATTTCAGCCCTGCCTTCCATTTGGTGTTCAACTCTCCCAAGTCTAAGGACCAAAATAATTTTTATCACTGCTAAAATTCCACAAAAATACCTCTTTCGGCAAATGCACTCAGCAACCTGACCACTCTAAATTTTGTTTTACACATGATATCAAAAGCATGCAGGGCCTAGGTTTCCATAAAACAGAACTCTGCGTTATCAAACATGCCATTTAGGGTAAACTGGGGTAAAAACGCCCATGGGGTAAAAACGCCCGGAAAACTTTTTTTCTCTGCCAGTAAAAAATTACATGATGTGTGATAGAATGGAACATATTTATATTGAAAACAATGTTAATATGTAGTAATGATAAAAAGAAAAAAATTATTAACATATTTCAGGGGTATTGAGGAACTGTTGAAAAAAAATTTTGCCGAAAAAAGTTTTGAAAAATTCCTGTCACAGGTTTAGCCTTCATCAGTTCATATTTACCCCATATGTAAATGATGTTTATTTTTTATCATTTTTTAGTTGATATATTTTAAGAAGGGTTACTTACAGCAGTATGCTTAATCAGTATATAAACATCTATTTCTATGTATGCTTAATACCTGAGATTTAAGTGGGCGTTTTTACCCCGGGCAAATCAACTGCCATGGGGTAAAAACGCCCAGCAACATCCTTCACATGCAGCTATAACTAAATCCTCATTTATCTTCAACCATCACAATAATAGACCTTTCTACAGCTATTACCTATCAATATAAGCTATTAGGGACCAACTACATAGATTTGACAATTTAATTCTTACTTAATGTTCTCCAGGTATTATTCAGATTCAAGTTCAAGTTCGTTACAATTTCGTAATTTCTTTTATGATGTAACTGACTTTCTTCAATCATCATGTAACCCCACCCCCCTTATTTTACTAAAGATACTGACAATAAATGAATTCCATTTTTCCAAACAGTCTGATGAAAACTAATAAGTGTCATAAAATTATTTGCAGGTGTTTCTAAATCTATGAGATCATAACCAGTGTTGTAGTCGAGGCCGCTACTTCCGAGGCCGAGGCATTAGCTCCGAGGCCGAACCCTCCGAGGCCAAGGCCAAGGCCGAGGCCGGGTTACTTATTATATCAGAGAAAAAAAATATCAGAGCATACTTTCACTCCATCCAACATAGTATTATAGCTGGAGCTCAGGATCTGTACTCCTTGCCCAGAGGTGGTGAGGCAATGGGGATTAGATTGAAATATCTTGCCATTCAAGGGCGGGCTTGTGAAGCGAAGTATGTAAACCTAAGAATGAGCAAATAGTAAATACGCATAAGTCAAGTTCATTTAAATTTACCAAACTTTATTTTAAGAAGCTGGGCACTTGGGCAGTTGTCTCAAGTTACACCGTCACCTACTAGTGTTTAGAAACAAAAACATGGGTTTTCACAAAATACAGAAGGGATCAGTTCCAACTTCCAATTAGTTCCCAAAAAGTAAAATTAATCTGCCTTGCGAAGGATATTCGGCTGATCACTTTGAGCACTCTATTGAAAAAATGAGAGAAACTAAACAGCAGTAGACGCCGGTAGTACATGTGTGCCTGCACAAATACCATACAAATTGTGCACTCATTTTAGAAAGCATAATTAGTGTATGAGCTCAATCTAAAAACAAGAAAATGTGTTTTCATGAACTTGCAACTGCCAATTTTCGTGACCAAAGGTGGAAGAAATCCACAAACAACCCGAAATAATTTTTCCTGACAGTTCACACTGTTATGTGTCACCATCACTACATATTGTACATAATAACAGATGTGTGTACAGAAGGTACTAAAATAACTGACATGAAGTCTACAATCTACAGTTTGATCTTTTACCTTTTACAAGACCCCAAAACAACACAAACTATATTATGGGGAACACAATACTTCACAAGTCCATACACACTGCCACGTGCACCACTGCACCCAACTTAAAGGAGCTTGGTTCTCTGGCTCAGAAGCTCAGAAGCTAAGAATGTGTGCATTGCACTTCAAGAACTTGAGGCATTCCAGCATTTGTGGGGAAAGTTTGGCGCGATGTGGCCTCATGATCAGTCCTCCATGGCTGAAAACTCTCTCCACTGGAGCACTGCCAGCTGGCACAGAAAGAACATTCTGGGCCAGGGCATAGAGTGCTGGATAGCGCAATCTGGCCGCACCGTCTGGCCTCCAAAAAGGTGTTGATGGCTTGCAAAATTTGCATCGTGCCCTATGTTTTTTCCGTCCCCTTTCTTCAAACTCTTCGTGGTCATAAAATCCGAATTTTATTATTCGAGAATCAGCAGACATGGCGACTTTGTCAGGACAATAACAAGCTAGTATAGTGATAGTGCGCGCGCGAGTGACACGGCGGCTAGGCTGCGCTGCACGTGTGTGTATGTGTGTGGTGTGGACTGTGGAGAACTGTGCATTGCCGTACCGGTTATCCAGTATACGGTATACCGTGTGTGTGCGTGGCGGGTTCAGCCTTGCTGTATGGTGTATGCATTGCAAGATATTAAGATTACATGCGCTGTATCGTACGTTCACAGCTAATCTGCACTTTCCAACCGCAACGATCGATGTTGTCTTGTAATAGAAAATATCGACAATTAATTTCAAGGCAATCTAGACATTAAACTTCGCATGGTTTAGTTATTTCTTTCCAAAAAATGGTAGTAAATTATTAAAAAAGTCGGAGGTAGTCTTGCCCGGCCTCGGCCCGGCCTCGACCGAATTTCCGAGGCCGGGAGCTCCGAGGCCGAGGCCGCAGCCTCTGAGGCCGAGACCGAGGCCAAGGCCGCGGCGATCCGGCCTCGAGGCCGGCCTCGAGGCCGAGGCCGGCCTCGAGTCCTCCAACACTGATCATAACACATAAGCGCTTTTTGAGTACAGCCAAACATTCATCACACTGTAATGACTGTGTGTGGGAAGTTTCTCTTCATTGCAATGCAAATGTGCTCTCACATGTACAATACATGTACAAGTTAGAGACCACAAATGTACCACAAACAGACAAACAAACATACAACCCAAGACACATCTAAGAGACTAAATTAATATCTGAAGGATCCTCAGTTTCACTTCAGGTGGCTTCACCAAGGACTCCAGAATCAGATCATCTGAAAACATCACTGCAAGTAACTACTGTACAGTATGTGGGAGAGTATGTGACAGTTATACATAATGAGGATTAATTAATTGAACAAATGATGCTATCCCAATGTTTTAACTCATTTGACCATCTAGTACATGCATCTCCATAGTACCATTTCAGTAAGCCAGAAACAAAATGGTAACACTCAGTAGACTCAGAGATGAAGCAGAGTATCATTTCACTTTGCATTGCAAGTTGCAGTCTATCATTTTGATAACAACACGTCAGTGGGGTTTTGAAAGAGGAAGACTAAGTAAAACTTGTTTTTAGCAGATGAAGATGCAGTGCCAAAAAAAAAAGAAAAAGATTCACAAAGTCATCATCGATATTAGTGTGCAAGGACCCAAAGCCTTTTGTAACCAGTTGTATCTCTGTTGAATCTTCAGAGTGACAAGCCAATGTGCGAGCCCATGCTCATTGTGCTGTACGTTAATGCTTCACTTTCACATACATTTGTGTCAGGTACGTGTACTGGAAATGACTTCATATTCATAGTCTTCCAGCTGTGATTGAGATGTTTCTGGTAGTTGAGGCTGCATTCCTCAAAATTACATAAAAAAATAAAAGAAAAATAATAAGTTTACCACAGGGGAACCTGTGGAATAGTCATTTGTTTTAAAGGATAGGGGTGGGCATTTTTACCCCGAGACCCGGGTAAAAACGCCCGCCAAAATTGGTATCGAAAACTGAGGAAAATTCCTCCTTATCAGGGGTCGAAATAAGCCTTCAACCTTTATGGGCCTGCCGGGCCCCTAGCCCATGGAATCTAGGGGCCAAATGAGAAATCAAGGGGCCCAAAACTTACAAATAAAAAAGGACTGATAAATTGTACGGGTGCTTTTTACGTGCTTGAAAACGTGTAGTATGGGTACTATAATTAAGGCAAGTTGAGGCTGAAACTAGCCTGAAACCAATTTGTCCACACCCTCTTAGAACATGTTGCATATAGGCTAGCTAGTATACATTTTCAAAATTTTCTCGTAACTCCGGAAGTTATTACCCGGTAAAATGAAGGACTCAGTTCAATTCCCGCCGACCATCTTCGTCGGTTGATCTTGTGAGGCTCCGCCTACATTACTCGTGACTGATATCGGTGTATGTCTGTGTGAGTGATCTTCCGTGTTGTGACAAAACAGACTCTTTATGAGCGATGTGAACTGATGTCAGAAATAATGTGTGTTTCGCAGGTTTTTATTGACTGTTAGCATAGGAATACACAGACTGTGCGAGATATAAGTTCGCTGAGTTGTGGATGGAGAGGTTCACGTGCAGACTGTACAATTAGACTTGAAATATTTAGGAGCCAACCGGGCCCCTTTCCCTGTAGAAGTTACGGGCCCGAGCGAATTTCTAGGAGCATCGGGCCCATGGGCCCCCGCTATTTCGAGCCCTGCTTATCAATTTCATAACCATGATGTTATATAAGCAAATTATAAAGAAGACATGTATTGCAAAAAGCCACACTTTTGTTTCCTAAAGTCTGCAAGGAGTGCAGAGATATTTACCAAAAACCTCAAAATCGGGCGTTTTTACCCCAGTTTACCCTATAGCCAACTTCTGGACACGTGTAATGTAGGAACTTTCAGCAGCGTGACACATGAGTTTTATCCTCTTGGCCTTTCCAGCACAAGCATAAAATTCACAAAATACAGCTGCAGTTAAATACACTATAATTCAGGTTAAAGTCTTGTATACTTGCGTTTGAAGGTAATCCTTAGTACCGATGTGTCACTTAAAAGAAGGTTTTAAGCAAAAATTTACTTTTCATATGTGAAAGAGGAACTAAATCCAGGGTTTTCATTAACCCAAGCTCCCGGGTCTCAGACGCACGACAATCCGCCTAGATGCTTGGAAGAAAATCCTGTGCGTCCTGTGAACGCATGATGTTCAGCCTTATACGCACAAAAATTGTAGCTCTAAATGGTTCCATAAGTTCTTGGCAAAAATATCCAAAATGTGCTACAATATACTGTACCGCACACTTGCAGTCAAAGTTCCTTTGAAGCTCCAAGCCTGCCTTTTTTCCAGAGAATTTATCAGTTTATGCTGACATACTACTGGAAGCAATATAATGTTGTAGGTCCGTCATGCATGCCAGTCATGGGATATGATCCCTTTCAACAGAAACTTGATACAGATGCCTGTATGAAGAGTATAGCTTCATATCTTGTGCATGCACGTACGTATCTGTATAGGTTACAGTACAAGTACGGGACTCTTGAAAAGTTTGGAAACCCTTGAAACTTTGGGGGGACGCTAGAAATAGAAAGCTGAGTGTTTCGGGACTCTTGAGATTGTAAGCCTAATGAAAATCCTGTATTCATTTTGGTGAAACTTTCATTTAAATCGGACATGTATTACCTGAGATATCAGCAAAAGAAGTTACTACATTTTGTGACCCAAAGTGAGCTTGAGGCAAGTGGGAGTTATATCACTAGGCAGCTCCCTGATATCACTTCCTCACATTAATACGGAATGCTTTGTTTTTCAGTCTGTTGTGTTGACCTTGGAATTAATAGGGATAGGACCTCCCCATGGAGAATGTGAAGTTTGTAATTTTCCCATGCCTTTCATGCAGTCACACTCCAATAACATTTGATTGTTGAGAAGAAAATTGGTGATAAAGTTTAAAGAAAAACAAAAGACTGCTCATTAATGTGAGGCTATGACATCATATGTGCTTGCTTCAAGTTCACTTTGTGTTGAAAATGTGACAGCTTTATCTGCTGATATCTTGAGAACCACATGGAATTCAATGGAAATTTCACCAGATTGCTTAGTAGAATAAGCACCCCTCTAACATATCAAAACTTGATTTGAGCTTAGACCCTTCTTTTAACTTAGTTTATACAAAAACAAAAATACTTTGTCCGAAATTTCAAAGAAATTTGCGTATGTACTCAATAAAGCTTCTGCCATCTGTATATGTATGCAAAATTTTCATTTTCAAAAGGGAGACATTTTAGTTCCAAACTTCATGGTTCGATCAAACAAGTAAGCTGCAACTGTCTTGCTCGCTTCATACAGTATGCACTGTAGGCAACAAGTCTTTAGTTTTGCTGTCTAGATTCGTGAGTGTGAATGCTTGCATTCTTGTTGCATAGCCAATGAGTTACTACATATACCATCAGGAAGAAGTATATCTTGAGAACGGTAAAAGATGTTGAAATAATTCCAACGGATCAGGCATTGGGGGACCTGATTCTTTAACTTCCACGTAAAAGTAGCTCTTTTTGGTGACATGTCACCATAACTTTAAGTGGAGTTCAATGCCTAAGGTTAAACTGTGACAACCCTGTAAACATGATTTGTCAAGTATGAAACATGTTTGGATCTGGTATATGACATGTAATGGCCAAAACTGAAAGCAAGAAGCTGATTTGTGACCATGCTAACACAGTACTGTACCAATTTCTGTGATCTATTCCCATGAATTTTTAACTTTCTAGGTCTGCATTTAAGCACAGTAGCATTATAATGAAACTGTTAGAGACCACAGTACTTGAAGTACTGTATATATCCAAGTGGCAAGGAATGAAAAAACCTTTTGTCTTCCTGGTTCATGAAATTTTGTTGTCTGCCAAACAACCAACCATTTTGATTCCTTGCAGAAGGCAAAAGGAATCGATGGTGTGTTCATGTATGTGTGTGTTTGTGATTCCTAGCTTGTAGACAAGAATGATGGATACTTTGATACTTAGTATATAGATATGTCATACTAGGAGGAAAAACCTATGGTGTTTCCTGGAGGTCAGAGGTCATGTCAGGTCATCAGAGGTTAAAAACCTTGTTAGTTAGTTAGATGAAGTTTAACGTCCCAGTTTCCAACCAATTGGTTCAAGTCGAGATGACCACGGCCTTATTTCCAGTTGTGGCTCACTGGCTTGTTTTTCCTACTCCATTGCTTATGCTGAGCACCAAGCACAAAGGCAGTAGGTTCCATTTTTAGCTCATACCAGCATGCTGGGTGTGAGCTATTGTGATCACGCGGCGTCACTCTATCTATCTATCTATCTAGATCTATCTATCTATCTATCTATCTATCTATCTGTCCACACTTGTTCAAAATGCTTCTCCTCCCACATGCTTTCATGGATTTGTTTGAAACTTGGACACAATGTTCCTTGGATGGTGGGCCATTTAGGGTGTTCAGGAATTTTTGGTCCAAGGTCCAATGTGGACCCTAGGGCCCATTTTATGAAATTCTACAAAATGCTTCTCCTCCTACAGATTCTCTTGTACCATGTTGATGGTTTGCCATAATGTTACTCTGTTATTGGTCCCTTTGGGGTGTTCAGGAATTTTCAGTCCAAGGCCCGAGATGGACCTTTGGGTCCATTTTGTGAAATATTGCAAAGTAATTAACTTCTTCTCTATTTAATGTTTAAAGAGAGGTAACAGCCTCTCATTATAATGCTTGGTTAGTGATCTCATAATGGTGTTCTTGAATTTTGGTCTAAGGTCCCATGTGGGCCCCAGTGGCTCATTTTATGAAATTTTACAAAGTACTTTTTCTCCTACAAATTGTGTTGTACAGTGTTGATGATTTGTCATAATGAAGCTCTGTTAATGGTCCTTACAAATTACTTCTCCAATTTGGGATAAAGAATGCTTTTGATACCTTTCTAACCAATTTTGTGCCACCCCTCTATTTTACCAGTCTCACAAAATCACTTTACTACCTGTTTTTCTTTGTACTGCACCCTCTTTAAAACTGTCTGTGTAGAAGAGGTCAGTCCTGTGCACTTTTTTAGGTTAGTTTAAAGGGAGCTGGTTAATGGGATTTCCATTGGGTATTTCCATTGTGTGTGCATTGTCAGAGCACGTGGGTGTGTTTGTCATAGTGATCCTCTGTTAATGGTTCTTTTAGGGTGTACAGAAATTTTGGGCCCAAGGCCCAGTGTACCCTAGGGTCCATTTTGTGAAATATTGCAAAATGATCAATTCCTCCTCCAGTTAATGTTAAACAGAGTTGAAGGCGTGTCATACTGATGCTTGGTTAGTGATCTGTTTATGGTGTTCTGGAAGTTTCGGTCTAAGTTCCCATATGGGCCCTATGGCCCTTTTTATGACATTTTGCAAATTGCTTACTCCTGCAGATTCTCTTGTACGATGTTGATGGTTTGTCATAATTATATTCGGGTTGTGGTACCTTCAGGGTGTTTAACAAGTTGGGGTCCAAGGCACAAGATGGACCATAGGGTCCATTTTGTGTAGTATTGCAAGTGATTAACTTTTCCTCCAGTTAATGTTTAACAGAGTTGACGGTCTGTTGTAATGATGCTTGGCTAGTGATCTGTTTCTGGTTTTGTGGAATTTTGGTCCAAAAGCCCATGTGGACCCTATGGCTCTTTTATGAAGTGTGCAAAAGTGCATCTTCAACTACAGATTCTCTTGTACAATGTTGATGGTTTGTCATAATGATACTTGAAATTTGGGGTCCAAGGCCAAAGATGGGCCCTAGGGGCTTTTGCTTTCTTAAATTGTATTCATGAAACAACTTACAAAGCAAAGATAGCATGACAAATTTTTTTTGTGACATTCGGGAAGGTGCCATCAGGGTATGTGAGATTTGGGGTCATAAGCCATTTGGCATCATTTAAAGTCATATGATGCTTGTACTAACAAAGACTAGAAGCCAGGGACCCTTAATTGATTGAAGGTATGAGCTTCAGCACCATTGGTGCTCTAGTTAAAGTCTTTGGTATGACCCGGCCAGGATTTGAACCCTAGACCTTCCGGTTGCAAGTCGGATGCTCTAACCACTTGGCCAGTTAAAAACCTTGTAAACAGGATATCTCAAGGTAGAAAAGCATGGATACTTTTGTACTTTGCATGTGAACATATGTTAATCAGAAAATGAACCCTATTGTTTTGGTAAGGTCAAAGAGTATCAGAGGTTACTGGAGATAAACCTTCAAAAATTGGAAATTGCTTGTAAACACGATATATCTCAAGGTAGGAAGCATGGATACTTTTCATACTTGGCATTTGGACATACAGTAGTATAATCAGAAGATAGACCCTATTGTTTTTGGTAGGGTCAAAGGTTACTGAGGTCACAGGAAATAAAACTTCAACCTTGGAAATTGCATGTAAACATGATATCTCAAGATAAGAATGATGGATACTTTTGATACTTGATATATAGATTTATCATACAGAGAGGAAGAACAATTTGGTTTTTTCTGGAGGTCAGACGTAATGTCTGACAGGTTATCAAAGGTCAAAAACCTTGTAAACACGATATCTCAAGGTAGGAAACATGGATACTTTTAATACTTGGCATGCTGGAGGTATTATATTCAGAATATGAACCCTATTGTTTTTGGCAGGGTCAAAGATTATCTGAGGTCACCTGGGGTAAAACTTCAAAACCTTGGAAATTGCTTGTAAACATGATATCTCAAGATAGGAATTATAGACAGTTTTCATGTATGGTATGTATTTATCATATTGAGAAGAAGCATATTATATTTTGGTACAGGTCAAAGACATGTGAGGTCACCAGATGTCAAAAACAAACCTTGTAAATAAAATATCTCAATGCGGGAAGTATGTATACCTGTTAGTGTAGTTTTCATGTATATGTGAAAGATGGATACTTTCTTACTTTTTGATTTGAGGAAGAATGCTATTGCTTTTGGAGAGGAGGTCGAAGGTCACTAGAGGTCAAAAACTGAAAATTGTAGATGTGATATCTCAAGATAGGAACCATAGACACTTTTCATAATGGTGTGTGGGTACATTATAGTCAGTAAATGACTCACTAAGCCTTTTGGTTGATCTGGTTGTTCACCAAAAATTTTGGTTGCCATGGGCAATTAAACAGTTGTTAAAATCAAGCCCTGTTGCAGGGCAACAACCCTACAGTATTTTCCATATGTCATTCAAGTAAAACTCTCATCAAGTGTGTACACCCCATTGAAAAGGCTTTATTTTGTTTTCTGTTTACAGTAAATCTGTTAAAATGGATTCAGAGGTTCAGCGAGAGGGAAGGCTTCTTGACATTGTTGATGATGAATGGAGGAAAGAGAAATTACCAAATGATGACATTCAGGTACCCATTGAAGAAGTACCTGAACTAGACAATGGAAATGATGATAGGGAATCTCTGAAAGACCAGGATAAGAAATGGACAGATGTAGCAATACAGAATATCAGTCAAGAAGTCAATGGTACACAAAGGACATGACCCAGATAAAGGAACCAGCTAGGTTATACAGTATGTCTCACCCTTGTCTTCTGTACCGTGCATATATTCATGAGATATCAGGTCAAAAAAGTGAAAGATGTAACAGACTAACAGTGCAGAATAGCAGTTGTAAGTGGAACAACACACAAAGAACATGACCTACATATTAATAGAAACTAGTGGGGTGCTCAGAATGACACACCTTGGACTTCAGCATCTTGCATATTTATGAGATCATGACAAAATATGTAAGAATGTAGCAACTGTGGCAGAATATCAGTCAGAAAGGGAACAGTGTACACAAAGAACACAACCTTCACAGGAACCAGATGAGTGCTCTGTATGTCACACTTTGACTTATCTTCAGCATCTTGCATATTCATGAGGTCAGGACAAGATTCACCCAGTTATCGTACATTTTCTAATGGATATATCCTTCTGAAAAAGCACATTTCTAATGGATATGTGCGAAGGAAATGCATTTCTTTGTTTATGGAAATGCATTTCCTCATGGATATAACCCTAACTTTTCATCTAAATGTGGTAATGTAGTGCAAGAATGGACCAGTGTAGTGGTCAATCGTTCAACCAAACCATACTATGAAACATCATGCAAACCTATTAAATCTCTTAAAATGTTATGAGTATTAGTTAATGAGTACACGTTCCAGATATCATAGGTTAACCAAGGTGTGGTCTTGTATAAATTGTAACACTAGTACTTTAATACAGTATTTGTCATGTGAACTATCACTCTTGGTGCTGTACTTAACACCTAGGTTTGTTCAATTGGGGTGAGTGCTTTTGTCTTTAATCAGTACTGTGTGCACTTGATATCAGTTTGAGTTGCCATCATGTACCATGTACTCGTATAACATGTACAAAGTATGACATGGACATGGTGAGGTGGGGTCTCTAAATGTTGATGTTTGTGCTTAAAGTTGACCTCATATGCACTATTCACATGTGGTACTTTGCTCTGCATACTGAGTAAGTACCACTATGTTGATGTTACATGACTTCAAGTATGAAACTGGCACTTGTAGAAAAAGATCATGTTAAATACACATGTGGTCTGCTAATATTGGGCATTAATATTTGATACTACCTATTGGTAGTATTCTGATAGCAAATGGCTGGAAATTTTGAATAATTAAAACATGAAGCACTGTACTTAGCAAAAGTGATAGAGCAAATTATTGTGAAAGAAGTTTCTATATTTTTGCTGTAAGAATCATTGACCACACAAGCCATTCTGACTGACTAGGCTAGTGGTAATTAGCATCTGCCTTTTAGCACAGAGGTGAGGGTAGACCCTCATAGGGTCTTACCAAAGATTTGAAAATGAGACCTGTTGCCTTCTCACATAGATAACAATTGGAGCAGGAATAATAATGCTTTGAATGTGTTTTAAACTTTACTACAATGATAATAGCAGCCTTGTTGGTGCATACTTTAGAATGTTTAGGAATGAGTAGGATAGAGGTAGAATAATGTAAGTTACGTTGAGGTCTACTGCAGTTGAGGTGTCATTTTGCACTAGCAAAAGAAATCAAGGGCCAGGGGGTGAGGGGGAGGGTGAGGAAGTCTCAGTGTCATTAGACACAGATTAAGATAAGTGACTGGCCTGGGCTTTTAGGCAGAATTATTGGACAGGAGCTAAGTCTGTGCCACCTTTGAAATGAAAGGAAAATGTGCTAAGTACAGAAGTAATCTGTTTCTTATGGTGTGTTGTATTTCTGGATTGATCACTATGATATTGGTTGACCTTGTAGTAAAATGTCTGCCTCACCGCTGGGAGTTAGGGGTTCAAAACCCCCATTGGTCAAACTAACAGTGTTCATGTAGAAATGGAAGCTGTTGGTTTTGCACTGGGTACTTGGTGTAGGAGATGGGAGCACAAATAATAAGTTAATGGGTGATTACTAACTTTTTGATGAGAGCTCCTCAAAAGCTACCATGTTGTACCAGTATCAGTAGTCCTCTCAGCTTGATGATGTTTAGGAATGACAAAGTTTGAGGTAAAAATTTAAATCAAAGGCCCTGCAATCTGGCCCCCATTAGTAAAAGTTCTGCTAAGTTTACTTCTAACCCCTCCTTTAATTTAAATAGCAAACATGTCTAATGCACCTTCTAGACAAAGCAGCAGTAACCTGCACTGAGTTTAAATTGCTCAAAGCTACTGTACCATACATCCCCTCGTGACTCTGTTTGGGCAACTGGGAACACAACTGATTCCACAAGTCATCATTGACCAACCACAGTGAAGCTATTGTTTGGATTAATGTCAAAGAGCAGTCACCACCTGTATGAAGAGGTACGATATACCTAAATATGATTGGGGGATATTGTTAGTTCTTTAGGCACTTTGAGACCTACTGCTGGTGTACAGTATTATAGGAAAAACATAATTATTTTTCCCAAGGGTAAAATTAAGGCTTGGAGCTTGTTTTTTGGTAAGTTATAGCTCCAGTTGCCTTGAACTTTTTAGCACACCAGGAGCTAGAATGGTGTCAACCTTGAGCTACTGTTGAGATATCAAAGGACTTATTTTATGAATTTAATTTCCCTACAACTTGGTTGGCATTTTCAATCATGTTTCTACATAAACAAAATTAAGGTAATTGGAACATAGATATCAGTTTTTATTGAGCTTCCGAATAAGCCACTAAGTCCTCAAGTGTCACAAATTTCTCTGTGCAGTATATATGTATATTTTTCCTTTGGTTGTAAGGAAATGAAATTATTAATCATTAAGTAGACTGTGTTAGCTGCTAATGAAATACAAAAAGATTTTTACATTGAAAAATAGGATCCTTTAAGTCTTTTAAAGCTTGTAATGTCATGATTTTGGATAAAGCACAGAAAAGTAATGTTACATTTAATGTGTAATACTTAATACACAGTGGGGTGTTGGCATAACTTTGTTTTCAGGGTGCCTGGGGGCAAGAATGGGTTAGGTGTCCCCTGACTAAATGGCATGTGCATATTATCGTGGGTGCCAGACCCGCCAGGTGCCCCCTAGCCTGGGTGATGGGGGCTTTCCCCCAGAGCTCATAGGAGTTACGCCACTGCTGACATCTTACAAGTTATGGCTAGTCCTTGGTGTTCACATTAGGCAGTGGGTTGCACTTTTCTCAGCAGTCCTACAAGTTTGAAAATTGCATACAGGAATATTCTGCACCTGTTGTTAAACCTGTTGGGATAAAGTTGACTTTTTATGTTGCAACTTATTGAGATTCCCTCCTCAGTATATATTTGGAGGGGGAATTTCCCCCTTTAATTCTGAGAGGTAGTGCCAATGCTGCTTGTAATGTTAGAATAAATTGTGTAAGTTGCATTGCAGTTCATTATGATGAATGGTGGTATCAGGTAATATTTATCAACTTACCCATGGCTAGGATCCAGATTTGAACTGGTGGCTGGGGTTTCCAAGAGGGGCATTGAAAAGCATGGTTCATGATAGCCTCTGTGGTTTTGGTAATCAATTGGCGGGGAGACAGTAATTGGATGGGAGCACCCCCTTTCCCCTTTCTTCCTTCTGGATACTGACCAGTGTTTAAGTCAGTCAATTTGCCCCAAATAGCTCAGACATTTCCCTTTTCCCATTGCTACAATGTTGTGATTAATGTATGCAAAATCTCACTCCCTAGGCAAAGTCCCCCCCCCAAGAAAAAAACAAACATTCTGTCCCTCAGACCAAACTTGGTCAGCTGGGTACAGGCACATGACTGCTAATTTGAAACTTCTGACAGCAGCATTTTAGACAGATGGCTGGGCCATCATCAGTTACATCTAGGGTGGTCATACTTCTGGCTTTTCACCAGATCGACCGTGTGTTTGGTCTAGTGGTAGAGCATCCGCCTCGCACGCGGGAGGCCCGGGTTCGATTCCCAGGTCGAGTCATACCAAAGACATTAAAAATGGAACCTACTGCCGTTGTGCGTGATGCTCCGCATAAGCAATGGAGTAAGGGAAAACAAGCCAGTGAGCCACAACTGGAAAAAAGGCCATGGCCGGCTCGACTTGAACCAGTTGGTTGGAAACTGGGCCGTTAAACCTCATCTAAACTTCACCAGATTGTTGGGCTTTTAGGCAGTTTGTCCTCTGTCAGGCATCACTAGGGTGTTGATTTGTCCTCCTTTTTGAAGGTCACAATGAAAAAATCATACAAGTCATGAATGAAAAATCAATCACAAATAAAATCCATTTCTAGCAAACACAATATTGCCTGTGAGTCAATGAGTATGTTTCGCATCAATGTGTAGCAGTGACCTGTACAGTCGTCCTCCTTTTTGGGAATTTGGAAAATGGTCACCCCACGAAAAACACCTATGAGTCGGGTGTCTCTAACTATGAGTCTAATGCCGCGATCATTCAGGTCGTAAAGTGGTGAATTGACCGCATTTCTTTTTTCTGCAGCACAGATAGCTCAGCATTTTGTCTGCTACTCCGTACTGCACAAAAAGAAACGCGGTGAATTCACCACTTGAATGGAACGCGGCATAAGACACACCGAGTTGAGCATTGGAAGAAAGACTGCACTATCCCCTTCCCTTCCTGTGTCCCGACGGTCCTGTGGCTCCTGGTATGTGTTTCAACTGACCTATTAGACGTAAACATACTGCCCTACATAAACGCAGTTATCCCGACATACTTTCACCTAATAGTAAAGCTGAAGGACGCCATCCCTTCGGGGAAGTTAAACAAACTTTTTAAAAGTTTGCCATTTTCAGCAGGGAAATGATAGAGTAGCATCTCCCTGATTTAAGAAAGTGAAACGAGAACTTTACCAATGTTTCCTACCCAGACCAGGGAATGAGAGAAGCATCTCCTTGCCCCGATCAGGCAAACGGTAGCTGTATGTATTAATTAGGATTTTTTTTTATTTCAATATTTACATAGTACTGCAAACTGGGTTCCCACATGTCATGAAAAAACCTGGAAAGTCATTAATTCTTTCGTTTGCATTTTCCAGGCTTTGAAAGTCATGAAAAGGATCAACTTACTTCAGGGGCGGCGCCACAGGGGGACAGGCAGGCATTTGCCCACTATGGTTTTTCAACCACAAAAATAAAATCGTCAAAAAAACGTTTAAAGACATAACTTTGTAGGGGGTGGGATGAGGTGTTACAGTATGTCACCCATCTATCACAATATTAGTTAAATTGTTCGTTACAAAAATACCTAAAACTTGCAATCCCCGCACGCATAACGTTTTCTGTTTTCTCCATTGTTTACGTGAATGCAGGTTTAGTATTACATAAACACTTAGGCCATTATACATAACGCGCAAACAAAAAGAACACAGAAACCGAGAGTAAAGCTAAAACAATAAAGTAGTAAACCTAAACGCCAAGTTAGTGTGAGACCTAACACATATGGTGTCACAGAGCAAAAAGTTCTCCCTCTCTTGGAGAAAAGGTGCGTATCATTGCAAGTTACACACACACACAAAATACAGACAGATAATTTGTGCATCAGGGGATACGCCTGGTCCATGAATCTCTATCTAACCAAAACCCCAGCCCTACCCGTAACACGGAATATATTTTCGTCCAGGACAATCTTCGGTCTTTAATGAACCTTCGACCAAGTGAACCTTCCGTCTATGGGTATTCCCCCTGTCCGGATTATGTAATGTTTGGCAATCTCAAACGTTTACTGTCCCTCCATTCCCAGCATGTGACCATTTAAAGTTTAGAACGTGAATATATATATTGGGGGTATCATACGTCAATCACTTAACGAACATTTTGACAATAAAAATATAAAAAACATTTAATAAAATGAATTAAACTTTGAAGTAATATGATATGTCTCCCTTATTGCATAAGCGTAGGAAGCGGGGGACTGAGGGCTAAAGTCCCCAGTCAAAACTCTGGGGGTTGCAGTATGCTTCTGAACTCTAACATCCAAGGCCAAAAACCCCTTATTTGTCTCTTCAGTAAAAACTGTACAAAAATTGCAGTAATTTTCCTTAAAATTTGCCCAAAATGTTGCACCAAATTGCATCTGAGGACCCTCAAATACCCAAAAATTTTCCAAAGGGGGAGGGGTACACCCCTCCCCCAGGACGGGGATCCGACACAAGGTTCAGCCCCCAGTCTCGAAAAGCTACCTACGCCCATGCCTTATTGCAATCTTAAATTGATAAAAATTTCTCAAAGGGGAGGGGATACCCCTCCCCAGAAAAACATCTTTCCCCTAAGCAAAAATTAAAATTCAATCAATTATGAACACTTTCTTCCATATATGATCAGTTCAAAAACCAAACACAGCACCATTTTGCATCTAAACAATCTTAAATTAATAAAAATTTTCTCAAAGGGGAGGGGACAACCCTTCCCAAAAAAGCATCTTTTCCAAACCAAAAATTAAAATTACTAATAATGCGTGCCGCGCGTGTCTTCCCTTCACTGCAATTTCGGGCTTTTAATTTTTGAACACCGAAATGAAACAGATACAGAACCTGGCGTTAAAAGCATAATTTGAACGATTGTGTAAGATTCTGAACACTTTTTCTCCCTTTTTAAACGCCGGACGCCTATCCACTTATCGTATTTGAACGCCCGACGCATCTAGTGTTCAAATGCTGAACACATAGTGTTCCAAACCTGAACGACAGGTTCAGCTCCTGAAGTATAGTGGCATGACGGGAGGAATAGCCTAACACATTAGAATTAACCTGAATCTTTGCATTGGATAATACAGTATGAACCAAAATATACCAATCCTGCATCAGACTTAATTTTTTACCGAGAGATTATGCTAAAACCTCAAGGCTTCCGGGGGCGAAGCCTCCCGGACCCCCACCAGGGGCCCTAAGGCCGGCCCAGTGCTTTAGCCAGCCCCTATTTGTGGGACAATGTCGCATAAACGGCGACAAATGTCGCACAAAAAAAAATCTGACACGCAAATTCTACCCGGGTGTCAATTTTGAGGTTCCTCATTAGGGCAGAAATCCACTCAAATATTGCACCATTTGCGATCTAGGCACCATTCAAATTCCAAAAATTTCCAAAGGGGGCACCCCCTCCCCTTAGACCCCTCCCCAGGCCACAGATTATTAAATGTCGCATTGAGAAAACGTCCAGGCTAAAACACTGGTGGGGCTCTGGATCCCAACCGCTTAAAACTATAGCGGCCTGACGAGAGGGATAGCCTAATACATTAAAATTAGTGGGAATCTTTGCATTTCATGGTGCATTATGAACAAAATATATCCATCCTGAGGCTTAATTTTTCACCCAGAGATATACTCAAACCTCAGAGCTTCTGGGGCTTCGCCCTCCGGAATCCACCAGGGGTCCTTAGGCGGGCCCAGTGTTTTAGCCAGCCCCTATATGTGGAACAATGTCGCATAAACGGCGACAAAATGTCGCACAAAAAAAAAATCTGACAAGCAAATTCTACCCGGGTGTAAATTTTGGGGTTCCTCATTAGGGCAGAAATCCATTCAAATATTGCACCATTTGCTATCTAGGCACCTTACAAATTCCAAAAATTTCCCTTAGACCCCTCCCCCAGGCCACAGATCAATAAAAGTCGCATTGAGAAAACGTCCTAGCTAAAACACTGGCGGACCTCTGGATTCCAACCGCTTAAAACTATAGCGGCCTGACGAGAGGAATAGCCTAATACATTAAAATTGGTGGGGGCTAGTTTGTATTTAATGATGCATTATGAAACGAAATATATCATTCCCGAGACTTAACTTTTCACCCAGAGATGTACTTAAACCTCAGAGCTTCCGGGGGTTGCGCCCCCTGGACCCAACCAGGGGTCCTTCCCACCCGCTAAAGCTCGTTTTCGCACTACGCATTACTAGATCTGTCGGCAAAACATAATCTCCACACCCCCTAAAGATAACACCTTCGCTACGCCCCTGGGGTGGGGGGCAAGTGCGATCAGACACCAGCAACAGGCGAATGGAGAAAAGAGTGTGAAAAAGCAGGTAGCATATATATATATATATATATATATATATATATATATATATATATATATATATATATATATATATATATATATATATATATATATATATATATATATATATAGATTTGCAAGCATGGTTAATATCATGCTTCATCTGCTATCTCCAAGATTACGGTGATGGAAACAAGAACAAAGTATTGCCTAATAAACATGACTGTTTCATACCTACTGTCAAATGTATTTGGGAACTCGAGTGCGTACAACCTATTTTAACCTCCCCTTCACGACATCTATGTAATAGGGTGCTGGATTAACTCCTTTCTGATTTAAATTGACGGAACATACTTGAAATCTGACTTAATATCTGTAAACTATTTGTGGATTAAGACTTACAACTGGCAAGGTGATAAAAATGTCGAACGAGATTGTTGGAGATTACGGTAAAGTTAAAACAACATGTATGTTCCTGCAAGAAAGGAAATCACATCTCCGGTAGCATATAAACTGTTAAGACAGACGGTATATGCTGTAGGCCTACTGTGATGTAAGTCCGCCAGGGAGGTGTTCCTCATAAGAAAGATTAGACTACTGACCGAAAAAAACCTGACTAACCGAGGAGCCTGAAGGAGTGAAGGAAACAGAAACCTGAGAGAAAGAATCGAATATGAGAAAAAATAATAAAACATAGACAGACAGACAGACACACAGACAGACAGAACGCCAGGGTCAACATGGATAAACAAGATGATAAAGAACTGAATGAAAATACAAGTGTAGTTCTTCCCAGTTTTATTTTCTGTTTTATACTGACAAAATTGCAGTCAACAAGTAGAAGCATATACCAAGATAATGTTTATCATACCATCCCAAAATTGAGTTTTTGTTAAATACTTCTGTACTATGTGTTTGCTTAAATGCAGTAGGCAGTCGATCCAAAATTTTCTTTGAAAAATCAGCAAACTCTTGCAAATCTCCTCTTATTGCATTACAAGTACCTCTGAAGACGTTTTGAACATAACTATTACAAACAATAGGTAAAGCAAAGAGAAATTCTCCTTGAATTCCACAATTCACTAACAAAAATATTGTCACATGATCAAAACAGGCCATTCATGAACTAGAGTGACAGGATACACTCACTCTGTTTGGGGTGACTGCCTACTGCCTTTTATTACTACAGTTAACATTATGTTTGAGTTTAACCTGTATTCAGTGGCGAAGCGTCCATATAACAAAGGGGCGAATACGCCCCTCCCCCGCCCCCGAAGGGCTCAAATCGTCTGCCGGGTTATTGACATTGTTCTTATAATTTAACGGGGTCATTTACATAAAAATTCTCTAACGGCGGTCATTATCTATCTGTAGTACTCTGTATGCTAGTGGAAAGGGTCTGGGAGGTAGATTTAGATATAAATTGTCTACACGCTGCGCGCCAGCGTATGGTGGAGCTTCGCCTAGGTCACGTTATGTCAACCGGTGGACCAGTATACACGGTCGACTGGTGGGTCGCAGAGCGCTGTCTGGTCCGGGCTGTAAAGTCCACGGGAAAAGATAAAAAAATAGGATAAGTCTTTATTGCTATCACTATTTTCTAAAATAGTTTCTTTCATGCAGTGGCGCCGGTAATTGGGGCATGGGACTCATGCCCCCTACCCCACCCAATCGATTTCCCATTGAATTTAATAAAAAAAAGAACCTTAAAGACCTGTAAGCTATATATTTCTATGAGGTGTGTTTGTGCTTCTGACTGAGTGATGGATCTATTTTAATCATTTTCTTTCTCACAAGTCGTTCTCAACCAGGGAAATGTTAAGAACACCCCCTGCTTAAACTACCAAAGTTCTCGCAAATTCTTCGCAAATTATCAAACTTTCGCGCTCTCCGCTAGCTTCCAGTCTCACCGCATTGCATGCTGTGTTTATTATCAACACGGTCTCATTATCAACACCGTCTCTGAAATATAATACATTCGCATTTTTCATCGGTGAAGGTTGTATAATTACGACGAATTTTCTTTTGAGTTTTTTTCTTTGAGTTATTACGGAGGGAAACAAAGCAGGGGAATTCAGGGGAAGACATGTTATAGGAAAATTGAAAACTTTCACGAATTACAAGGCAGAAGGCTCGTTCTCTAATTGGCTCATACATTTGTTATGGAATTTAAAGTGCCTCGGTGCATAGTCGGCAGGCAGCTTTTGTTATGGAAATAATTTTTAATGCAAAATTTCGACCCGCTTCGCTTGCTTTCGTCACCGTCACCGTCTCATGACCATTATAATGGCAATGATACATTATTCTGACTAAAACACTTTCCCGAAAAATAAAGGTTTACCTGTAATCTCTGTATTGACCCCACATCAATAGAGGAATCTTAGAGCAATCTAATATCATGACTAGCATGTATGGTAACAGCGTACACATAAATAGGGTTTACAGGGTAACATCCTATTTGTCATTATACGTTTTTTGTATAACGGGTGCCATGCCACACCCAGAATATCACTTAATAATGGAAATGTTTAAGTATGTATTTGGTTGAAAGATTTTGCCAAAGATACCACCATTTTGCATCTAAGCTTGCTTACATAAGCAAAACTGAAGGGAAGGAGTTGTCACCCTTCCACTTAGACAACACACCCTTTCTTAACACTTAACCAAAATAGGCATCCACAACATTTTGGAAGATTTCAGGATATGATCAGTTCAAAAATTTGCCATTGTATAGCACTGTTTTGCATCTAATCCATCTTAAAGGTAAACTCCCTCCCGGCCCTATACCCCTGCCCCCAGGACCGTCCACCCGGTCCTACACCCCTGTCCCAGGACCGTCACCTGCACAAGCCTCCTAAAAGTGGGGTAAACAGGTTATGTAATCCCGTACGTGACATTTACTGAACGGGGAGTTCGGTCCGGTACCAGAACTTGAAGGTGTAAACAAGTTGACGGTTTGTAGGTGAGGTGTTTGTTTGTCATTTCTTCCGGTCTCTCCTCTGTCATGTATTCATGGCTGTTGTTCGGTGTATGTTGTAATGATACTCTGGTTGTCGGGCCACGTGATCGTAGTTGTCGATGTTGTTTACCCTTCTTCAAGGGAATGGTATGTGTCCGTTTATAACCTTCTTCAGAACATAGTAGGTGTTGGGTGTCTTCCATCATAGGCGGGATTACGGGGGCAAGGGAGCACTTTCCCCCACACTTTATCCAAAGCCAAAAAATAATAAAAATAATAGAAAAATAGCGAAAGGAAGCGAGTCCAAAAAAAGTAATAAGAGAATTTTAATAGCCTACTAAGATTAGATTCTGCAAACATTTATATCAAATACCATGAAAATGCTACGAAGATTTTTCTCGGCGCGCTTCGCGTGCAACACCAGAGAAAACTAACTAAAAGCCTACAGGTGAAAATTTTGTCTGGCACCGTAAAATTTTTTTCAAAGCATGGGCGTCTCCTCTCCCTATTGTGACTTGAAGCGCTGAAATGAGGGTCACTGAAAGTACTAATGTAGGTCATTTAATGCACCATGGTCCTTGCAAACAAAAATCCAAAAACCTACCCATGTACAAGAAATGGCAATTCTTGATAACTGAGTTTTTCGGCGTGCTTCGCGTGAGTCTAGTATAAACTGATGTCTCATAAGTACTGCTATCCTTCGGAAAACTGTGGTGGAATTGCCTCGTTATTACTTTGTGTAGGGCAACTTGAGTAAGGGCTATTTACAAAACCCTCGCTACTTTCCCACTAACTACCACCATACTCAGCAAATTGACTGACGGTTACTATCTTGAATTTGCAATCATCATAAGAAAAATGTTTCATTAGCATTTCAAATAACACCTGGGAGAAGCAGGATTTTCTCTAGAAATGGTCCAGAATGACCGCAAAAGCCGTCAAATTTAAGAAAATTTACTCGGGAAGGACCCCCAGTCCCCACCCTATAAAGCTTTGTACCTTCGGCGCTCGCTGTGAAAGGCTTCGCCAGCCACAACTTCACAAGATGCAGCCTCCAATAGAAAATTACTTTCCTAGCATTTTAAGGGCCAGATGCCCTACGTCCATGCCAGATGGCTACGTCCATGTAAAACTAACTCATAAAACATTTAATTGATTTTTAAAGCATCATATACTCTATAACCTTAAAAATCGAAAGTACCTTATTTTTAACAGTAATAAAAATCTTGATGGGGCACTTGCTCTAGACCATCCACAAAAATGAATCATGAAAGAAAGAACCATAGAGCAGGATATAGGTCGTGTATCCTTTCATGAAAAGAACAGGCACCTGGGAAAAGTAGAAGAATTTCCCATGTAATAAGCAATACTGCGTTTAAAAATAGAGAAAAGCACTAGGCCGAACTAAATGTCTCAAACAAAGCTGTTTCTTCGGGGCGCTTCGCGCGCAACAGTTTTCAATATTGTTTCGGGATTGGGGATTACTTCTATAGAACATCTCTCTTGTCATAGCTTCATACAAACTGTTTCAATACCATTGTAAACACCACTGCCGTATGGTCCTACGGAGGGGACACTTTCCCCCTCCCCAGATATTTTTAAAGCAAAATTCTTATCACATCGATCTGTGTAAATTTACCGACATTTTAAAGATTGTTTGGATGCAAGTTGTAAGGCACGGAAAGTGCCGTTTCCGGTACCGTAATATGGGACAGGCGCGTAGTGAACGGGGGGGGGGGGCAAGCTCCCCCTCCTTGAGGATACTTTTCTTAGCTTTTCTACTATTTATATCTCTAAAAAGTCTAAAAATGCCAGCACTTTTCAGAGCGCTTGCGCGCATCTACTCTGAGTACAAGATCTCCCAATCTGAATAATATTGTTCCAAAGTCCAAGAAACCCTAGTCAAAATAATTCATCCTGCCCTCCTCCTCAAGCTCTTTGTATTATCGATCCCGGCCGAATTGTTAGTCATACGGTGGAAAAATATAACTGACAAAAGTTACTGATTTTCGTGGTCTGTTAAATGCGCTCACCGTCAGTTTCATTTGAACTTGAAGCTAAAATGTATCATTTTAATGCCTACAATTTCGTAAATACACCTGAGCTTCTGTGGACCTCGCTCCCTGAAACCCCACCGGGATTTTGTCCCTGGACCCCACCAGGGACCCTGAGTCGGACTCCTGGACCCCCCCCCCTCAATTAGGGGAGCGCTTTGCGCTCCCGTGGCGCCTTCGGTGCCGTTTTGGAGTCCGCCGCTGTTTGCCATTTTCAGACATCAAATCCCCCCCCCCTTTCTTCTATCTTCTCTGTTGGTGATGTCGTCTTCCGTTGTTACCCTTCTTCAGGGCATGGTCGATGTCCGTTGTTAACCTTCTTCAGGGCAAAGTATATGGTTGCCCGGTGTCTTCTGTCCACTTTCGTTGATGGTGTCGTCTCGAGTTGATACGCAGTGGGGTCGCCAAGGGGCGACACGTGTACCTCAAACTGATTGGCTGTGCCAACGTGTGCCCCCAAAATAATTTTGGACCGTAAAAATTTATGCACAAACAAATCGTTCACGCATATCCGAATATGAGCACGAGAACCCACTGTCGCTTTATGAGTCAAACATGCTGCTAAAATTGCACAAATGTTTTCAAACCTGCAATTTTGCAGCGCGCTTCCCGCGCAACTATTTGTTCAACTATGTTAGGTACTGCCTTATTGGGAGATGTAATCCACAGCTATTGCTTCAACATTTATTTTCTACAGCTATGGAACTACTGCCGCCGTGATTCCTCTTCCTTCAATAAGTTATCTTTTCGTCAGATTTTGTTTGAAAACTGAAAAAATGCGATTTTCGTCGCTATTTTTAACAGGCATCCAGTAAATACCAGTATAGTTAAATAGGTTCAATTTCATAGGCTAATGTCCATTTATTTTGGACACCGGTGCCTTCAATTTTGCAAGAAAGAGCTTTGATCCTCTGATTCCTCGGTGAGGCACAGCCCAGCACCACACCAGGGATCATAAAGTGGTGATACCTCCGAAAGGAGTATAGGAATTTGCACAAAATTTCATAGATGCTTAGAATTTTCTGACCACTTCGCACGTGCACTAGGGATGGTTTCAGCGGACACTGGCCACCTTTATCATTTATCCCGCATGCTCCCAGCACTTTCCTTGGACACGCGCCTGTCAAACCATGTTGAGGATAACGAAGTACTATAGCGAGACCGAAGCTGAGCGCGCTGAAAGTTTTTGAGGTCGTTTTTAAGGCGTGGAGTTGAGGAATGTACCGATAGGAGCATGTACCGTACGTATTTTCATAGCGAGCAACGCTGTATCAACAGTAGAGGGAGGGGTGGCTGCATTTTACGGGGGATAGTAGGCCTATGCATGCACTGTATTTTATAACCGGGCTGTCCAATGAAATAGCCAAACCTCCAGTTTGCGAGTCGTATATCGCAGTCTTCCGTGTAAATGAGAGACAATTGTGGTGGGAACTACCGTACTGCACCGTTAGTATACAACTCCGGTCCTTCAGATGAATCTATGCAGCCCGCTCCTAAAGTTATTCGGTAGGGCTTGGGGCGTTCTATTAAGGTCATTTGGACGCATCTATAAAAGACTGACACAACGAAAATCTGCAGAGCGCGAATTTCGGAAACTGTGGGTTTCTATGGTGGATCTGCCTCCTTGGGAGTAAAAACAGGGAATTTAAATTGGGGTGGCTAATGGCACGTCGGGAATTACATTTTTATCGTACCCATAAGGCTTTATACAGTAGTCTAAGGGTTTCGATGGTTATATTATTGAATCTTCCGCTCGATGACCTGCGTAGAGCTGAAGTTCTTTCTACTTTTGTGAGATATTAAAAAGGGGTGGGATAAGACGAACAGAAGAATACATAATCAACTTCCGAAGGGAATTCAGCTCTGTAAAGAGCTCTCTACGATTTTCGAGACAACTACAGACTGGGCACAATAACTGGAGGCTATAAACTATGTTACAGCCAACAGACGTTCACATGGAGATGATGAAGCGCCCTCACTTTGAATTAGGAAAAAGTGTTAACAGTTGGGTTAGAAATTTTACATACATCAAGTGCTTGAAATCTAGATTTTGTGGCTGATGATTGCCTTAAATGATCGGATTGTTTCAAGTAATCAAAGTCTTTTTCATTTAATTCAAATCCACAGGCTCACGGGGTGGGACTGCAACTGAATTCAAACTTACCATTACCTATAAATTCGGCACAATCTTATCACACCGCGACCTTTGAGGAGGGTCAACTGACAAGCTCAAATGACGCATGACCGATGTCGACCATCGTCGCATAAGACTCCGCCTGACCGTAAAGCTGAAGTAACGCGTCCCTGGGTCCCAGAGCACAAAATGCAAGGGGAGGGGGTGGGTGAACTCGCCGCAACAGCCAATAGTCAACATGGACTGCAATATACCGCCGGTGTAGCGGGAAGATGTGTCCCCCGTGTAAAAAGAGTCCTCTTAGCAGTACCTCCACAAAACAAAATCCATGTACTGAAGACCATCAAGTATGGTACATAGTATTGTCACAGTCTTCATAGGGAATAACTAACTAACAGGATTAAACATTTTGAGGGTATATACCTGCCCATTTTTTAACTAGTGACAACGGGGGGATCATGTCAGTCTACTCGTTTAACGTGAGAGAAAGTCAACATACTCCAGTTTGGTATCACACTGTTACTGTCTCTACCCAAGACAACCTTGTTAAAATCATCATTACAGCGGTGAAAGACAAATAATTTTCTTTAATAACCATCACTTCACGAAAACTTGTATGAAATATAATATAGGATTTAATTATAGGCCTACACATGTACAGTAATTTCATTTTTTTTTTTATCAGAGACAATGATAAAAAGTGGAAAGACTGAATTTATGCCATAAGCTCTGAAAATCAACCCTGAAAAATTAGTCTGTGTCCCACCGGACGATATTTCCAGGTTTAGTCCTGGAAACAGTGTCTGGAGAGCTGAGACAGTTTTTCCCACCACATTAAGAAATTGTGTCCCGTCAGACACATTTTACTGTTGCCATCTTTTCCGGACAGTAATTACAAACAAATCCCACTATTAAATACTGTCCTTTTTGCCACTGTCCGCTAGAAACGCACAGTGTTTTGATTATCCGCAAATGATTTTGGCAACGATAAACTGATGCATCCGTATATGGTTGGCCGCGGTGGACATAAGACGGACTGAACTCAACGCGTAGAAAACAGACCATGAACCAATCAAATCCACGGATCGTTGGTTATACCATTACACGATGGGATAGACTAGAATCTATTGAAAACAGAGGGAACTTATGAAATGATTTTGGTTTGATTTGGTTGATTATTAATACTCTTCCACATGGCGTAGTGTGTAGTGGTACTACATTCAAGTATTTTACAGTGTTTTAAACCGGTAGTTTCTCAATACATTGAAGTAGTACATACAAACACGCCCACACCATTAGCTGAAAAGGCAGACAGTGTGTTTGGGACGCCTGCAGACCAAAATACACACGAACAGCGAACATTTAATAGAAAACAATATCCGTTTCAATAGAAGGGGGCTACAAGCAGAGGAAAGAGTAAATGTACATGGAATTTCAGAATTTCAGGTCGAATTTTTGGATACACGCATGTTGCAAAGAGAAATGTGAGAGAAATATGTCATTTTGGACCCGCGTGGGTTAAATTGAAAACTGGTAAAACTGCTTTGACAGACCGGGACTTAGTTTTGACTTTACAGAGTTTCATGCAAACAAAACAGTCAGTTGTGGTACTATAGACAGTGGTGTACTTAGGGGGGCCATTGGGACATGCCCCCCTCACTTATGCCGATCTTTTTAAGTTCCTAAAAATACGTAAACTTTTTTAACACAAGTTTTACTTTAAAAGGTAGCATATGTGGCACCAGATTGCATGTATTAAGGGCACCTAATTTTTCAAAAATGTTCAAAGGGGGAGGGGACACCCCATTAGCCATGGTCCTCCCTCACTGATGCCGATTGTTTCTTGTTTTAGTTCCTAAAAATACGTACATTTTTTAACACAAATTTTACTTCAAAAGGTAGCATATGTTGCACCCGATTGCATGTAAGGACACCTAATTTTTCAAAAATTTTCAAAGGGCAGGGGACCCCACCCCTTAGACCCCTCTCCAGCATGGGCGTAGATCCCGGGGGGGATGGGGGGATATATCCCCCCAACATTTGACTAGGGGGGATGGCCCATGCAATCATCCCCCCCCCCCCCCAATGTTTCAGTCTACAGATACGTTTATGGTGGAAAGTATATTTTATTCTTCATTTTCGTAAGAATTTTTTTCAATCTCGCTTCACTTTCTATCACAAATGTTTCTCAAACTATCAGAATTTTAGCAAATCGTTGGCAATCTATCGAAATTTTCTCGCGCTCCGCGCGCTTCCAACCTTACGTCAGTGTCACTTATATTATCAATATCTTCCGATAGCAACATTCGGAAAAGCACAGCAGCGAAAAGTTGAAAGTTTACGAATTAACAGGTTAAAGACTGGCTTATGGGAGTGGTATGTAGGTTGTTGGGCAATTGAAAGTGTCTCAATGTAGAGTCTGAATGCAGGTTTTGTAATGGGAATATTATTCGTCACTGTTTACACTCCATGTTATGACCATTATTAAGGTAATAATACACGAAACTGTTCTGATCACGGCACTTTCCGAAGAAACAGAGATGCATCCCCAAACATCTGTGGGGACCTCGCGATCAATATGGATCTGTCAATCTAATATGTAGCATGATGTAGAAGGTTGAAAGTACGTATCTGCCGGTTAAACATTTTTCCCAAAAAATTTTACCAGAGCTTCGCCAGTTTCGCGCTGAGCCCATTATCTGTATATAGATGGTGATTGGTTCTAATACACTTATGACGAAAAAAAAAGGCACTCTGTAACGCTCTTATTAGTTCCTTCACCCCCTTTTGCTACACCTATCAGGGAGGTCTAATATCACCTCCCTGCACTATACTCTCCCTCCCTCCATTTTTAAATTGCTGGCAGCTGTTCGCCCGGATTTTAGTTCAAAAGTAGTAAAAATACGGATAGTTGTAAAGTGATTCGGCGGCGTACTCTATTATCATTTGGATCTCAGGTAGTATACGCATTATGGTCATGCCCCCCCCCCCCCCCGCCCAATTATTATGATTAATGCAGAGCTTCCAGGATGTCCTATTCATGGTATCTGCTAGCCTTTATGTGCCCTTGCATAATGCACAGTGAAGGAAAGGACATATTTCGTATATAACTCAAGAATGTTTTTGTTGGGACTCCACGAACACATTTTATGTAAAAACTTTCCCGAAATAGAAGGCAAGTAAAATAGACATAAGGGAGGGGGCTTCAGGAGAATTTGTTGACTAACGTATTCTGTCTCTTAATAGACAACATATTCTCTTTTACCTAACAAAAATTAGCATTCACAAAATTTTTAATGGACATTTTCCGGCCATATATATGATCAGTGCCAAAACATCCCAACGAGATAGCACATTTTGTATCTAAAAGTCCTTAAATTAATAAAAAAAAATGCGTAAAAAGGGGAGGGGGAAGGAACCTACTTCCCCAGGACGACACCTTTTTTTTGTCTAGTGACAAACGAAAAGATTCAAAACTGCTTGCACTGCCAAATGCAGGAAACGCCAAAAAAAAAAAAAAAAAAAACAAAAAGTGTATTTACGCAGGAACTTGGGCGGAACTGAGCTATTATTACGACATCCATCTATGGTGCTTTTCCAATCACAAAAACAACCTGGCGACGCCACTTGATTCAAGCCAACTTGCAGGTCTTGTAATGATCTCCGAATTCAAAATACAGTTGTCTTGGGATGACCCTATATGTTGATCCCTGCCTTTTTGAGCTTAGCAGGACATTGTTGGCTCTTGTACAATTCCATTCCGGTTCAGCTTATCGACGAGTGCTCAAAATAGCAGTTCCTAAATGTCATGGAAGTATAACCAATAGCCTACCAAAGAAACAATTACCACTGTGAAATTAATTAACCCCTTAAAAACCCAGTCTCCTGGCACTTCTGAGACATTAAAATCAAGGAGCTTCAGGGGGTATTCGCCCCCTGGACCCCCACCGGGGCTTTGCCCCATGGACCCACACCCAGGGGCCCTAAGGCGGGCCCCTGGACCCCCACCCGTCGTGGAGGCTCGCGCTTCGCCGCTCGCCAGGGCACGCTTCGCTGTGCACCATCGTTCCACAGATGCGATGGTTCCCCCCATCCCCCCAAAGTTGAAAAGAAATCTACGCCCCTGCTCTCCAGGCAGGCGATCACACAACATACTGCATGGCTGCGTGAGAGAAATCCTGTCTACGCCACTGACTGTAGGATTGCCTAGTTAACTCAGAATAAAGACTCGGGTTTTAACGCCTCCCTGGTCAGAAAAAATTAGGTTTGCTGAGTGGGTTTAAGTTTCACGTTCTGATACCTGCAGGGATGAAGAAAAAATTGGTATTGTATACAGAACACCTTTCAGTGATCTTTCCGCCCAGATCTTTGACTCTCTGTGCATTCCCTGGCCCATAGGTTGCAGCGCCACAGAGGGGGCTTTTGGGAAAAACTGGCATCGCCTAAAAAAATAAGAAGAATTCGGGGATAACCGGGGAAAAAGAAAAGATGAAAGGAGAATAATTAAAAGAAAAGAAAAGTAAAATAAAGCCGGGAAAATCCAAAACGAATGACAAGAAAAGAAAATAATATGAATAGGGGTGGATAACTGAATTGAGGCTAAGGTGGGGAAGAGGAAATTGGCTTGGTAAAATTTAGGAAGGAAATGTGGATGTTACTAGTTCTGTGGTAGACAGGGCTATAGGGAGATGGTGGAAAAAAACGAACGGGACGAAATAGCCTGAAAGAGTGAATCGGCTGGGAAGGAATGGAAACAAGGACAAGGAGCTGCAGAAAGGGCCGACTTTTTGCAAGAGGGAGAACAATAATGAGCGGAGAGGAAAAGAAAGGGAAAGGAACAATTTAAAGGTCAGTTGCGGGGACGAAACGCCCAGGAAAAGCATGATATATAACTTAGCAGGAGGAATTTCGGGAAACAGAGATAAGGAGTAATGGCAAACGCCGAATCCAAGGGGGCGAAAAGGGGCGTACGGACCCTATATTCAAGCAAAACAATGCATTTTTGTGACAGAATTTTAAACCTCCAAAGCCCATCTGATTGCACCATGCCACTTTCTACAAGGACGTTTTTACGCCCCCTCTCTCATTTCTCTGGATTCCCGACCCTGAATAGGGGAAGGAACAATGAAGAGAGGCAGGAAATGTGGGAGAAGGAAGGACCGGGACGGAGCGATTAAGCTAAAGTTTATTACTGGATTTTTCTGGATACTTAAAGACATACACTCGTCACCCCAAAGTAGAATTTTTAGTGTGGGGGCATCAAAATCTTAGCTTGGTTGGACGGCTCTTTGATTAAGAGCAAAGTTTGAAAATGAAGAGTAGCTTACATTTACACACTAATGCAACGGGGCTCTTCTGTAACGTACTCGATTTCTGGGACTCGAGTCCATGCTTTGTCGGACTCTGAAACTGGCTCCAGAATGGGAAGGTTGGAATCTGAATTGGCCCGGAATGGGCTGCAGCTTGGACTCGGACTCGGAACCGATTCAAGAAGACGTGCACAAAAATGAAAGGTATAATATTTGTTCCATAGGGCTACATTGCGTTATTGATGACACAGATTCAACATATAAATGGTCACATACAGTTCAATTAAAATACAGATTGAACCAGGGCATGAAATTGACTCCTAAAATGCCCGGTTTTAATTAAATGTAATACAAAAAACAGTACAAAAAAGCATGATGCCACATTCGCCCAAATAGCTGGACCCCAGTCGGAATTGGCCGCGAATTGAAGAACCTGGAATCGGATACCGCTCGGAATTGAAGGGTATACTGGACTCGGGATTGAGACCATGAATGGTGGTCACTTAAATCTACACTGGCCCGGATTCGGGGCCAGTGTGAGACTTAGGATACAGCCCTGTAAATACAGAGAGAGAGTTTGGATTTACACTGGGGGGGGGCGTGGCACCCCAATCGATTTCAGAATTTTTTTTTAAATTTTAAAATGATCCCAAAAGGCGTTAAGCACTTGCGCGCGAGGGGGTGTGGGAGGGGGAGTTCCCCCTCCCACGCGTGATGGTGAAAATTTATGTGATTTGTGCATACTTTATACGATTATTTGTAGGACAAAAGGAGACATATTATGTATATTGTGAAATATTTGTAGGAATACCATAGTAAACATATGAAGATGAATAATCTATATTGTATTACTGTTTTCTCTGTCACCACTGGAGTTTACCTCAGATACATTACGTTTACTCATAAGTCCGTTTAAGTACCTTTCTACCTCGATTCCTACCAACAGGTACTTGTTCTCTACATCAGCCATCCACTGCTCTTCACACTCAAATCTCTCTTCGTCTTCGATAGCCACGACTACGGCTTGGTGAGCTGACTCCACAGCCTCTAGGTTTCGCTTTGCTCTTTCAAAAACTTCCGTGACCGCATCTACGCCTGTATTCTCTTCAATCAGCTTTAAAACGCAGTTCAATGATCTGGACAAAGTCCCTTTCTTATTCCTGCGGCTCAAAAGTGAAGCCCTCTCAGTGTCTTTCGTCGCCATCTTAGTACCGAATCGCAAAGGTTCATTCACTGTAAATCCCTCCGATACTGGAATTTAATTTAAGACCATCAAAAACATTCCACGCAGACAATATCTCTATATTCATCGAATTTATTCCGTAACATCTGTGGCCCACTTCAAATCAGTACATCTTTAAATACATCTGAAACTGTGTCCACAACTAATGTCCTCAATCATTTATGTCTGTGTCTGGTGACTGAATGAAGAAACACAAGCAATATATTAATGAAGATAGGAATAACAGAGAATAAACACTTATCTTAAATCACTTAACAATTACAAATATTACAATAGTTTGATTATATTTAATTAGCAAGTGATTATTCTTACTTTTACTTCACGAAATCATTAGCAATATACTCACATGAACCTTTGATGGTCTTACGTCTAATCAGCTTGAAGATCAAATAACGATTAACGATCAAAAACAATAAATCATTTCAAATTACATGCGTTTAAATTAAGGAGAAAATCAAACAACGCGCAACGTGCGCACAAGCTCACGATACCATTGTGACGTCATTTACAGGCCCCATTGCCAGTTCACCCATCATTTTGCCTCACTGCCAAGTGCCAGTTTGCCCCAAAGTAGGCCAATGTCTAGAAGACATTTCGCCCCAAAGTACATACCAGTTACCACTTCGCCTCCTCGATTCAACCGGTAGTAACCGGTGTTTGGTAGTAAAACTTCAGTTATGTGCATTTACACAGCACTGTACCATGCAGCATAGGGAATAACACGTGCAAGTAACTGACTTTAATTGATAACTGTGGAACGAGATTGCATTTCACACTTAAGCCAAAATTTACGGGGATTTTTATATTCACTGCGTCATTACTTTATCAGAGATTAGAATGTGCGTATATTTATATGCACTTTGCTTCTTGTGGAAAAACACTGTTCCACGGAACAGTGGCTTTTGAAAAGTTACTGTTCCGGCACTAAAAGCACTGTTCTCGGAACAGCGGAACAGTGGGAATTTCGACCCCTGACTTCAACAAAATTCTATCCACTGTTTCCAGATTATTTTCCGTACTTACGGTCTGGAAAAAATTATGACAGACGGAAATACAAGAGAAAGACGGAGGATTAAGCCAATTCTTTTTAAACCAGAATGCAAAACTGCATTGAGGTTTCGATGATATGTTCTATTCCAAATAATGCCATGATGTCCCATACCTTTCAGTCACTGGTCAAATGCTATCTTAACATGTTGGAAAAATACAGTTTTGTGTTCCTATTTAATCTTGGGAATTCTTGGGAAATTTGCATTTTGACCTGTGGTGACCCCAGATGACGATCTTGGGAATTCTTGGGAAATTTTGCTCTTTGACCTCTGGTGAACGGTAATATTCTTCCGAATTTTTGCTTCTTGACCTCTGGTGATTTCAGATGACCTTTGTCCTTCACCAAAAACAATAGGGTTCATCTTCTCACCGTAACGCATCTACATACTACGTATGAAATCTATCAAAGCTTCCTGCCTTGAGATATCGTGTTAACAAGGTTTTCAATGTTTGACCCCAGTGACCCCAAAAGACCTTTGACCTCCACCAAAAATAATAGGATTCATCTTCTTACCATAATGCATCCACATACTATGTATGAAATCTATCCAAGCTTCCTAACTGGAGATATTGTGTTAACAAGATTTTCAGAGTTTGAACCCCAGTGACCCCAAATGACCTTTGAACTCTACCAAAAATAACAGGATTTTTCCTCTTAATATAAGGCATCTACATACTAAGGATGAAATTTATCCAAGTCTCCTAATTTGAGATATAGTGTTAACAAGGTTTTCAGGGTTTGACCCTCGGTGACCCCAGATGACTTTTGAACCCCACCAAAAAGGACGGGGTTCTTCCTCTTATTATAAGGCATCTACATACAAAGTATGAAATTTATGGAAGCTTTCTACCTTGAGATAACATGTTAACAAGGTTTTCAGAGTTTGACCCCTGGCGACCCCAGATGACCTTTGACCTCCTCCAAAACGATAGGGTTCTTCCTCTTACCGTAGCGCATCTACATACTAAGCATGAAATTCATCCAAGCTTCCTACCTCAAGATATTGTGTTAACAAGGTTTTGAGAGTTGGACCCCCCAGTGACCCCAAATGACCTTTGACCTCCACCAAAACTGATAGCATTCTTCCTCTTAACATAAGGCATCTACATACTAAGTATGAAATTTATCCAAGCTTTCAAACTTGAGATATGGTGTTAACAAGGTTTTCAGGGTTTGACCCCTGGTGACCCCAGATGACCTTTGAACCCCACCAAAAATGATAGGATTCTTCCTCTTACTATAAAGCATCTACATACAAAGTATGAAATTTATCCAAGGTTCCTACCTCAAGATATTGTGTTAACAAGGTTTTCAGAGTTTGAACCCCTGTGACCCCAGGTGACCTTTGACCCCACCAAAAACAATAGGGTTCTTGCTCTCAGTATGGGGCATCTATGTACCAAGTTTGAGAACTGTTGCAGTTTCCGTTCTTGAGATGTGGTGTTAACGAGCAAAGTGTCACAAACAAACATACATACATACATACACACACATACACACACATGCCGTCATGAATGCATAGGTTTCTCTTACCATCGAAACCAAAAATAAGGAAAACTTACATCTCTGAATTATAGCTAATATTTGCAATAACACCAGGCGTGGATCCAATGGGGGGTTTTCCCGGCCTCAGCTCCCCTTTTTCGCTACAAAAGTAGCATAATGTTAATCTAGGAGAATATTTAAGGGGGCTCTCAGCCCCCCCCCTTTTCGAAATGTCTGGACCCCCACCTGAACAATTTTTTTTAACGACTCTATCTTAGTTTTTCACCGAGAGTTTTGGAGATCTGACCGTGAGATGACCTAAAAAACTGTGAGACTCACGGTGAAACCGTGAGAGTTGGCAGGTATGCAAAGGTCATTTGGGGTCATTGGGGTCAAACCTTGAAAACCTTGTTAACACAATATCTCCAAGTAGGAAACTTGGATAGATTTCATATGTGGTATGTGGATGCGTTATGGTGAGAAGATGAACCCTTTCATTGTTGGTGGAGGTCAAAGGTCATCTGCAGTCACAGTGGGTCAAACACTGAAAACCTTGTTAACATGATATCTCGAGGTAGGAAGCTTGGATAGATTTCATCCTTAGTATGTAGAAGTGTTATGGTAAGAGGGAGAACCCTATTTTTTTTGGTGGAGGTCAAAGGTCATCTGGGGTAACCGGGGGTCAAACCTTGAAAACTTTGTTAACACGATATCTCAAGTCAGGAAGCTTAGATAGATTTCATACTTAGTATGTAGATGTGTTATGGTAAGATGAAGAACCCTATCATTTTTGGTGGAGGTCAAAGGTTACTTGAGGTCATTGGGGTCAAACCTTGAAAAACTTGTCAACACAATATCTCCACATAGGAAGCTTGGATAGATTTCATACATGATATGTGGATGCGTTATAGTGAGAAGATGAACCCTATCGTTTTTTGGTGGAGGTGAGAGGTCATCTGGGGTGAAGGGGTGTCAAACACTGAAAACCTTGTTAATACAATATCTCCAGGTAGGAAGCTTGGATAGATTTCGTACTTAGTATGTGGATGCGTTATGGTGTGAAGATGAATGCATTTGTTTTTGGTGGAGGTCAAAAGTCATCTGGGGTTCACCGGGGTCAAGAAGCAAAATTTCCCAGGAATTCCTAAGATTGTCATCTGGGGTCACCAGAGGTCAAAATGCAAAATTTCCCAAGAATTCCCAACATCAAATATGAATGTAAAACTGTATTTTTCCAACACGTTAAGATAGCACTTGACCAGTAACTGAAAGATATGGAACATCATGGCATTATTTGAAATAACATATATCATCGAAATCGCATTTTTGCATTCTGGTTACAAGTGACTGTCAACTTTGCAGAATGCAGTGTGTAGCCAAAAAAGCAATATTAACCTTGAAAAATCAATACCCTGTTTCTACATTTGATATCTTTGTTTGTTGCACAGCTAGGCTATGTGTGGATTCTTCATCTTTTTAAGTGGAGTCACCAGTCACAGTCCCAGTGAATTCTCTCCCTTGCATGCACAAGTCTTCCATCTTTTCGGTGGAGGCATAGGTGTCCTAAACAAGTGCTTCTTTTCGTCTTTCCTGTGGAGGTTCAGTCCCAATGAACTCTCCAGGGCTCTCATACACTGTGTCTTGTGTATCTTTTTTCTGGAGTTGCATTCGGTAGTCATTGTGACTATGCCATCAGAATCTCAGTGGTATTATTTTGAGAAAGAATCATGGCAGTTGCAGTCACTGTGAGTTTGCCCCCAGATAATCTCAGTGGTATTATGAGAACGACTCTTTACGTGACTGTGTTATCTTTCTACTGGTGGTGCAGTCATGTAGTAGTCCCTGCAACTGCACCTCTAAACTCTAATTATTAGTATGCCTATTCTGCAGGCTTACCAACTTTCCATGCATTTTTTTCCACAATTTGGCAATATGCCTAGGATATTGTTGGGAAGGCATTCTGCCCTAAGTTTCACATCGACAAATGTAAATTAATGAATGAATAAACTTGGTTGGTGGTCATTTGAGTGAAACACCCAATGAATATGCATTTGGTATTTTTCCATCATATTGAATGCCAAATTTGGCCGGTTGCCTCACAGAAAATCTGGCAACCCTACCGCCGATTCGCATACCAGTCAAACATCCCTTTACCAAAATCCCCTTGGGTTGAATCGTTGGTGGTTGAATGCTGTGTAATTGTATAAACAGTTTGCCATTCGTGTCTTCAATTTACAGTACTTTTTGTAGGAAGTAACTTAAATGAAAACTTGTCAAGACAGTCTGACAGTACCCTACAGTGAGATTTGTTCATCACAATGTCGCCACACATGATTATTATACTTCTGTCAGTGTATAAATTTAGCAGTTGCCCAAGTTGACCTCGAGGAGCAGCAGGCAACCAAAAATTGTTACATCAAGTGTAACTGGCTGCCTGTGCATAGGACAACCAGAAACTTTGTAATTCATTCCAGCCAGGCCTAAATTTCAGGTTCTTTAATGGACAACCATGAAGCCAAATTTTGGTTCTGACATATTTCTTGGTTGTCTGAATGAAAATGATCGACATACAAAAAGATAATCAATTGTATTTTGCTGCCATAGTAAACAAATGTTTAAGTTCTGTATGCTTTCCAGTGGTCTTGTTTTTCTATTTCTACGTTTCATACGTTTCAATGATGAATGACAGTCCATACCATTGTCTCAGTACTTCTTAAGGGGATTTCTGTGACATACTTTCTTGCTGATGTAATGAAGTATTCAATTACACATAAAATTTACTTGTCCATCGGACAAGTTCAAAAAGAGAAAATGGTTGTCTGATGCAATGTTTACTTGTTTTGAAAGATAGAACAAGTGTTAAATTTCAGCCCTGCCTTCCATTTGGTGTTCAACTCTCCCAAGTCTAAGGACCAAAATAATTTTTATCACTGCTAAAATTCCACAAAAATACCTCTTTTGGCAAATTCACTCAGCAACCTGACCACTCTAAATTTCGTTTTACACATGATATCAAAAGCATGCAGGGCCTAGGTTTCCATAAAACAGAACTCTGCGTTATCAAACATGCCATTTATAGCCAACTCCTGGACACGTGTAATGTAGGAACTTTCAGCAGCGTGACACATGAGTTTTATCCTCTTGGCCTTTCCAGCACAAGCATAAAATTCACAAAATACAGCTGCAGTTAAATACACTATAATTCAGGTTAAAGTCTTGTATACTTGCGTTTGAAGGTAATCCTTAGTACCGATGTGCCACTTAAAAGAAGGGTTTAAGCAAAAATTTACATTTCATATGTGAAAGAGGAACTAAATCCAGGGTTTTCATTAACCCAAGCTCCCGGGTCTCAGACGCACGACAATCCGCCTAGATGCTTGGAAGAAAATCCTGCGCGTCCTGTGAACGCATGATGTTCAGCCTTATACGCACAAAAATTGTAGCTCTAAATGGTTCCATAAGTTCTTGGCAAAAATATCCAAAATGTGCTACAATATACTGTACCGCACACTTGCAGTCAAAGTTCCTTTGAAGCTCCAAGCCTGCCTTTTTTCCAGAGAATTTATCAGTTTATGCTGACATACTACTGGAAGCAATATAATGTTGTAGGTCTGTCATGCAGGCCATTCATGGGATATGATCCGTTTCAACGGAAACTTGATACAGATGCCTGTATGAAGAGTATAGCTCCATATCTTGTGCATGCACGTACGTATCTGTATAGGTTACAGTACAAGTACGGGACTCTTGAAAAGTTTGGAAACCCTTGAAACTTTGGGGGGATGCTAGAAATAGAAAGCTGAGTGTTTCGGGACTCTTGAGATTGTAAGCCTAATGAAAATCCTGTATTCATTTTGGTGAAACTTTCATTTAAATCGGACATGTATTACCTGAGATATCAGCAAAAGAAGTTACTACATTTTGTGACCCAAAGTGAGCTTGAGGCAAGTGGGAGTTATATCACTAGGCAGCTCCCTGATATCACTTCCTCACATTAACACGGAATGCTTTGTTTTTCAGTCTGTTGTGTTGACCTTGGAATTAATAGGGATAGGACCTCCCCATGGAGAATGTGAAGTTTGTAATTTTCCCATGCCTTTCATGCAGTCACACTCCAATAACATTTGATTGTTGAGAAGAAAATTGGTGATAAAGTTTAAAGAAAAACAAAAGACTGCTCATTAATGTGAGGCTATGACATCATATGTGCTTGCTTCAAGTTCACTTTGTGTTGAAAATGTGACAGCTTTATCTGCTGATATCTTGAGAACCACATGGAATTCAATGGAAATTTCACCAGATTGCTTAGTAGAATAAGCACCCCTCTAACATATCAAAACTTGATTTGAGCTTAGACCCTTCTTTTAACTTAGTTTATACAAAAACAAAAATACTTTGTCCGAAATTTCAAAGAAATTTGCGTATGTACTCAATAAAGCTTCTGCAATCTGTATGTGTATGCAAAATTTTCATTTTCAAAAGGGAGACATTTTAGTTCCAAAATTCATGGTTCGATCAAACAAGTAAGCTGCAACTGTCTTGCTCTCTTCATACAGTATGCACTGTAGGCAACAAGTCTTTAGTTTTGCTGTCTAGATTCGTGAGTGTGAATGCTTGCATTCTTGTTGCATAGCCAATGAGTTACTACATATACCATCAGGAAGAAGTATATCTTGAGAACGGTAAAAGATGTTGAAATAATTCCAACGGATCTGGCATTGGGGGACCTGATTCTTTAACTTCCACGTAAAAGTAGCTCTTTTTGGTGACATGTCACCATAACTTTAAGTGGAGTTCAATGCCTAAGGTTAAACTGTGACAACCCTGTAAACATGATTTGTCAAGTATGAAACATGTTTGGATCTGGTATATGACATGTAATGGCCAAAACTGAAAGCAAGAAGCTGATTTGTGACCATGCTAACACAGTACTGTACCAATTTCTGTGATCTATTCCCATGAATTTTTAACTTTCTAGGTCTGCATTTAAGCACAGTAGCATTATAATGAAACTGTTAGAGACCACAGTACTTGAAGTACTGTATATATCCAAGTGGCAAGGAATCAAAAAACCTTTGTCTTCCTGGTTCATGAAATTTTGTTTTCTGCCACACAACCAACCTTTTTGATTCCTTGCAGAAGGCAAAAGGAATCGATGGTGTGTTCATGTATGTGTGTGTTTGTGATTCCTAGCTTGTAGACAAGAATGATGGATACTTTGATACTTAGTATATAGATATGTCATACTAGGAGGAAAAACCTATGGTGTTTCCTGGAGGTCAAAGGTCATGTCAGGTCATCAGAGGTTAAAAACCTTGTTAGTTAGATGAGGTTTAACGTCCCAGTTTCCAACCAATTGGTTCAAGTCGAGATGACCACGGCCTTATTTCCAGTTGTGGCTCACTGGCTTGTTTTTCCTACTCCATTGCTTATGCTGATCACCAAGCACAAAGGCAGTAGGTTCCATTTTTAAAGTCTTTGGTATGGCCCGGCCAGGATTTGAACCCTAGACCTTCCGGCTGCAAGTCGGATGCTCTAACCACTTGGCCAGTTAAAAACCTTGTAAACAGGATATCTCAAGGTAGAAAAGCATGGATACTTTTGTACTTTGCATGTGAACATATGTTAATCAGAAGATGAACCCTATTGTTTTGGTAAGGTCAAAGAGTATCAGAGGTTACTGGAGATAAACCTTCAAAAATTGGAAATTGCTTGTAAACACGATATATCTCAAGGTAGGAAGCATGGATACTTTTCATACTTGGCATTTGGACATACAGTAGTATAATCAGAAGATAAACCCTATTGTTTTTGGTAGGGTCAAAGGTTACTGAGGTCACAGGAAATAAAACTTCAAAAACCTTGGAAATTGCATGTAAACATGATATCTCAAGATAAGAATGATGGATACTTTTGATACTTGGTATATAGATTTATCATACAGAGAGGAAGAACAATTTGGTTTTTTCTGGAGGTCAGACGTAATGTCTGACAGGTTATCAAAGGTCAAAAACCTTGTAAACACGATATCTCAAGGTAGGAAACATGGATACTTTTAATACTTGGCATGCTGGAGGTATTATATTCAGAATATGAACCCTATTGTTTTTGGCAGGGTCAAAGATTATCTGAGGTCACCTGGGGTAAAACTTCAAAACCTTGGAAATTGCTTGTAAACATGATATCTCAAGATAGGAATTATAGACAGTTTTCATGTATGGTATGTATTTATCATATTGAGAAGAAGCATATTATATTTTGGTACAGGTCAAAGACCATGTGAGGTCACCAGATGTCAAAAACAAACCGTATAAGTAAAATATCTCAATGCGGGAAGTATGTATACCTGTTAGTGTAGTTTCATGTATATGTGAAAGATGGATACTTTCTTACTTTTTGATTTGAGGAAGAATGCTATTGCTTTTGGAGAGGAGGTCGAAGGTCACTAGAGGTCAAAAACTGAAAATTGTAGATGTGATATCTCAAGATAGGAACCATAGACACTTTTCATAATGGTGTGTGGGTACATTATAGTCAGTAAATGACTCACTAAGCCTTTTGGTTGATCTGGTTGTTCACCAAAAATTTTGGTTGCCATGGGCAATTAAACAGTTGTTAAAATCAAGCCCTGTTGCCGGGCAACAACCCTACAGTATTTTCCATATGTCATTCAAGTAAAACTCTCATCAAGTGTGTACACCCCATTGAAAAGGCTTTATTTTGTTTTCTATTTACAGTAAATCTGTTAAAATGGATTCAGAGGTTCAGCGAGAGGGAAGGCTTCTTGACATTGTTGATGATGAATGGAGGAAAGAGAAATTACCAAATGATGACATTCAGGTACCCATTGAAGAAGTACCTGAACTAGACAATGGAAATGATGATAGGGAATCTCTGAAAGACCAGGATAAGAAATGGACAGATGTAGCAATACAGAATATCAGTCAAGAAGTCAATGGTACACAAAGGACATGACCCAGATAAAGGAACCAGCTAGGTTATACAGTATGTCTCACCCTTGTCTTCTGTACCGTGCATATATTCATGAGGTCAGGTCAAAAAAGTGAAAGATGTAACAGACTAACAGTGCAGAATAGCAGTTGTAAGAGGATCAACACACAAAGAACATGACCTGCATATTCATATATACTAGTGGGGTGCTTGGAATGACACACCTTGGACTTGAACAGCATCTTGCATATTTATGAGATCATGACAAAATATGTAAGAATGTAGCAACTGTGGCAGAATATCAGTCAGAAAGGGAATAGTTTACACAAAGAACACAACCTATACAGGAACCAGATGGGTGCTCTGTATGTCACACTTTGACTTATCTTCAGCATCTTGCATATTCATGAGGTCAGGACAAGATTGGACCAGTGTTAGTGGTCAATCGTTCAACCAAACCATACTGTGAAACATCATGCAAACCTATTAAATCTCTTAAAATGTTATGAGTATTAGTTATGAGTACACATTCCAGATATCATAGGTTAACCAAGGTGTGGTCTTGTATAAATTGAACAATAGTACTTTAATACAGTATTTGTCATGTGAACTATCACTCTTGGTGCTGTACTTAATACCTAGGTTTGTTCAATTAGGGTGAGTGCTTTTGTCTTTAATCAGTACTGTGTTCACTTAATATCAGTTTGAGTTGCCATCATGTACCATGTACTCGTATAACATGAACAAAGTATGACATGGACATGGTGAGGTGGGGTCTCTAAATGTTGATGTTTGTGCTTAAACTTGACCTCTTATACACTATTCACATACATGTGGTACTTTGCTCTGCATACTGAGTAAGCACTACTAATGTTGATGTTACATGACTTCAAGTATGAAACTGGCACTTGTAGTTAAAAGATCATGTTAGATACACATTTGGTCTGCTAATATTGGACATTAATATTTAATGCAAGGACGGTACCTATTGGTAGTATGCTGATAGCAAATGGCTGGAAATTTTGGATCATTAAAACATGAAGCACTGTACTTAGCAGAAGTGATAGAGCAAATTATTGTGAAAGAAGTTTCTATATTTTTGCTGTAAGAATCATTGACCACACAAGCCATTCTGACTGACTGGGCTAGTGGTAATTAGCATAGCCTTTTAGCGCAGAGGTATAGGTAGACCCTCATAGGGTCTTACCAAAGATTTGAAAATGAGACCTGTTGCCTTCTCACATAGATAACAATTGGAGCAGGAATAATAATGCTTTGAATGTGTTTTAAACTTTACTACAACGATAATAGCAGCCTTGTTGGTGCATACTTTAGAATGTTTAGGAATGAGTAGGATAGAGGTAGAATAATGTAAATTACGTTGAGGTCTACTGCAGTTGAGGTGTCATTTTGCACTAGCAAAAGAAATCAAGGGTCAGGGGGTGAGGGGGGGGTGAGGAAGTCTCAGTTTCATTAGACACAGATTAAGATAAGTGACTGACCTGGGCCTGTAGGTAGAATTATTGGACAGGAGCTAAGTCTGTGCCACCTTTAAAGGCCACAGGCAGTCGCCCCAAAATTTTCTTTGAAAAACCAGCAAACTCTTGCAAATCTCCTCTTATTGCATTAAAATAACTTCTGAAGACGTTTTGAACATAACTATTACAAACAATAGGTAAAGAAAGGCAAAATTCTCCTTGAATTCCACAATTCACTCACAAAAATATTGTCACATGATCAAAATAGGCCAATCATGAACTAGAGTGACAGGATACACTCACTCTGTTTGGGGTGACTGCCTACTGCCTTTAATGAAAGGAAAATGTGTTAAAAGTACAGAAGTAATCTCTTTCTTATGGTGTGTTGTATTTCTGGATTGATCACTATGATATTGGTTGACCTTGTAGTAAAATGTCTGCCTCACCGCTGGGAGTTAGGCGTTCAAAACCCCCATTAGTCAAACTAACAGCTTTCATGTAGAAATGGAAGCTGTTGATTTTGCACTGGGTACTTGGTGTAGGAGATGGGAGCACAAATAATAAGTTAATGGGTGATTACTAACTTTTTGATGAGAGCTTCTCAAAAGCTACCATGTTGTATCAGTATCAGTAGTCCTCTCAGCTTGATGATGTTTAGGAACAACAAAGTTTGAGGTAAAACTTTAAATCAAAGGCTCTGCAAATCTGGCCTCCATCAGTAAAAGTTCTACAACTTCTACTAAGTTTACTTCCAGCCCCTCCTGTAATTTAAACAGAAAACATGTCTAATGCACCTTCCAGACAAAGCTACAGTAACCTGCACTGAGTTTAAATTACTCAAAGCTACTGTACTGTTCATCCCCTTGCCACTCTGTTTGGGCAACTGGGAAAACAGCTGATTCCACAAGTCATCATTGACCAACCAGAGTGAAGCTATTGTTAGCTCAAACCAGCTCAAAGAGCTGTTTGAGCTATTGTGATCCGCCACTGTCACTCTGTCTATCTATCTATCTACCATGTCTGTCCACAATTGCCTTTAATGCTCTCAGGCGCACACTCGTGGACGGATTTTAATGAAACTCGGACACATTGGTAGTTGAACTTTAGGCTACCTGTCATGTTCAAGAAGTTGAGGTCAAAGGTCATTTAGGGGTCATTAAAGGCCATTATGTGAATATCTTCAAAATGTATCTCCTCCCACAAATAGCGCTGTATGTTCTTGAAATTTGGTCATAATATTTCTTACATAGTGGTTCTTTAGGGTTGTACACAGATTTTTGATCCAAGGTCATACGAGGTCATTAGAGGTCAAAAGGTGGAAATATCTTTGATGTGATGTTGCTTTGTGCCTGTGAGTCTGATATTTACCAAACATGGTCTTAGTGAATTGACTTTTGAAGAGCTTCCAGCCGGGCATAAAAATGTAGGTCAAAGGTCATCCAAGGGTCATTTGAGGCCATAGTTGTAAGTGTTTTGAAATGCTATTTTCTCCTAGATGCATTACAAAATTATCTTCAAAATTGCTCAGAAGGATGACTGGCATGTGCAGATTAGAAATTACTTCTCCAATTTGGGATGAAAGATAATTTTGATACCTTTCTGACCAATTTTGTGTCACCCCTCTATTTTTACCAGTCTCACAAAATCACTTTACTACCTATTTTTCTGTATACTGCACCCTCTTTAAAACTGTCTGTGTACAAGAGGTCAGTCCTGTGATGTTGTAAAGGTTAGTTTAAAGGGATCTGCTTAGCTTCTGGGCAGTACATGAACAATTTCTGTATTGTGTATGGTGATGTAGAAGGTCTGTTGGCACAGCTCCCTGGTTGGTATCATAATTCATCATCGTGCATGAGTTGTAATTGACAATACCTCTTCCTTTCAAAGTTACCTGTTCTCCTGGTAACTGTATATTCTAAGTTCCTTGTGGCAGCAGAGAGCTAATACCAGATTGTTTACTAGTTTTATAATAATGTGTGTAAAAACCAGAATCTACTGGGCTTTTAGCTGGTGCAATATAGCAGTTGAAGGCAAGGATTGCACTGCTAAGGTCAGACAGTAATCAAGACTTAAGAAGTTAATACAAAAGAGGTTGGTCCTCTGCTACTTGTCAAGTAGGACTTGAGGATTTTATAAACTGCCTTAACATTCACACTTCTCAGATATTTAAATATGAATCTTTGGACCTGTGGTAATGCATATATGTGAGTACATCAATATTGCTTTATGTCAAAACTGTTCTGTTAATTAGTGTCTTGATTACTGTAGCTCACTGTGATATTGAATAACATCTTTCTTCATAGATAATTGGAATGGTAATGCTTTGAACTTAAAATAGGTTAGTCCTGTTATTTTCACTGGGGACAAAGGGAGAATTTCCTTTCCTTGCTTTTGAGAATGGGGGGGGGGGGGAGGGGGTAAGGTCTCGATTTTTTATTTGCATTTTACTAATGTTCGGAATGAGGTATTTGTTTTGATTGTGTTTCCAGCAATCACGCCATGCAATGATGTACATAGGGTTTTGCAGGGGGGGGGGGCGGAGAAGAGCTGACCCCAAAGTTTTCCCGGGTTTGAGGTACTGCACCATTGGTGCTCTAGTTTGGATTAATGTCAAAGAGCAGTCACCACCTGTATGAAGAGGTACGATATACCTAAATATGATTGGGGGATATTGTTAGTTCTTTAGGCACTTTGAGACCTACTGCTGGCATAGAGTATTATATGAAAAACATTAATTATTTTTTTCAAGGGTAAAATTAAGGCTTGGAGCTTTTTTCATAAGTTATAGCTCCAGTTGCCTTGAATTTTTTATACACCAGGAATTAGAATGGTGTCAACCTTGAGCTACTTTTGAAATATCAGAGGACCCATTTTATGAATTTAATTTCCCTAAAACTTGGTTGGAATTTTCAGTCATCTTTCTACATAAACACAATTAAGGTAATTGAACATAGATACCAGTGAGCTTCCTAATAAGCCACCAAGTCCTGAAGTGCCACAACTTTCTCCAGCATGTATGTATATTTTTCCTTTGGTTGTAATGAGATGAAATCATTTAAGTAGGCTGTGTTTTAGCTGCTATAGAAATACTAGTAGGTCTTTACAGTGAAAAATAGGATCCTTTAAGTCTTGTAAAGCTTGTAATTTCATGATTTTGGATAAAGCATGGAAAAGTAATGTTACCTTTAATACTAAACCTAAAATATGATGTCAGATTAAACTGACATCCAGTGGCGTAGCATTTGTTCAGGTTGCCCGGGGATAAGAATGGGTTGGGTGCCCCCCTGATTAAATGGTGTCCGTATTATCATTGGTGCCAGACCCACTGGGTGCCCCTCTAGCCTGGGTGCCTAAAAAGTTGCCTAAGAATCTTGTTTCCTCATTGTTCCTTACACAGTGAGCTAAAAACAAATTCTCGATGATGTTCTTTGATTTCTCTCAAACTGGGCTCTCTTGGTGGCTGGGCTCTGAAGAATGAAACCCAAGGTGGGTGAGCCTGTAGGTTATTTTGCCTAGCTAGAATATACTTATGGAGGGCAGAGAATGATTTAATACTTGCAATGGATTAGAGCATGTCTGAAGTATACCTACGTAGTGTATTATGTGTCTGTAATTATCGTGGATTAGGGGTGCAGCCAGCCCTTCCACAAACCTTGCAGGACCTGATTTTCTACTAGAATAAATCAAAAACAGGTTAGTTGTAGCAAAACCATAACTGTCATTATGTGCGGTAAAAATGGGACCACACCAAACCAGCAAGGAATAAAATCCATATATTGACACTGGAAGTTATGGATTTCTTCTGTTTTGCATAATTATCACTTACGTTTTAAATTCTTGAATCAATTATCATCCTTATTGATAGCAAGTAGAGTGTTTCACTCTAAGGCACGACATTACAATATTCTCATCGGGCAAAGGTACCTTCATAAAGAGCACATCTGTTCATGAAAATTTTGCATACCACCAGGAAATGTGTAAAGTAGGTAACAGGAAGGATCATAAGAATCTTTTTCAGTTTACTTTGTTGGTACATTGTACAATTGTACAATCTTTTTCTGAGAATGTACAGCAGTATAACCCACCATGCTATGTAATCTGTTATTCATCATCAAATCTTATGATGTGTTCTTCTTATGCTCCTGTCAGTGTGGCACATCTGAGAATACTGTAGAATGAAATGCTACAATGTAAATACACATGGTTATGAGAATGTTGACGATGGGGAGCAGAGTAAGTTCAACTAGGGCCATTGCAAATGTGTGAATTTTTGAGGGCACAACAGTGTTCAAGGGACACTTGCATGGATCCACCATAGGGATCCATTGTTGAAATCTTAGATTTGAAAAAGCTAAGCATAATCAAAATTGGTGGGGAGACAGGCAGGGCATTTGATCAGAATCCCCCCCCCCCCCCAAAGGTATGAGCTCAAGTTCCAAAGGAAAATGCTTGTTTTAAAAAAAAGGAAATAAACATATTTAATCCTTCAAGTTGTTACTACATGTGTGTATGTGTCAGTAGTAATTAACATTTGTTAAAGCTTTATGACATTCTGTGAAGCTAGCAATGTAAATGTAAAGATATTTAATACAGAGATAGTAGGGCTCAGTAGTTTTGTGGTATCCCCTCAAGTTTTCTTTGCAAACACTGCTACATATGTATATTATAACAACATCAGCAATAATAATAATAATAATAATAATAATAATAATAATAATAATAATAATAACAACAACAACAACAACAACAACAACAACAATAATAATAACTAGTCTTGTAAAGCACATCCATGAGGGCTTTTTTAATCGTTTTGAAGAAAGTTCATGTTCAATGCCAATATTTCATCATTTAAAGAAAAAGATCCACCACATTTGCAAGATCTAAAGACTTTTTGACAAAGTGAACAACAGTTTGCAACAATAAGATACAAAACTTCGGCTTTGGGGGAAAAGCATAATTCATCACATTAGCTGTATTGTTTTGCTACAGAAAAAGTTGATTGGTTTTACTTAATATCCCTCTGCATCCCCCCTCCTCCTGGTATACCTATGGTTTCTGTGCTTCTTTGTCTGAATGATCCTTACAGTGTTTTACAGCTCAGACCATGGACTTAGTCATCTTTCCACAATTCTTCTCAAGTGCTTCCCCCACTCTTTTGACTGTTGTTGTAAATGATGTTAACAGAAAGAGTTTGGAATCAGCTCATGCAGCATAGTGGAACACAAGGCCTGTACAAATTATTTGCCACTCTGGGCTACCTCCCTGTGCAGACCACCATGAGGCCTCCCCATTTGAACAGCTCATGACAGAAGACTATATGTAATGCAGTAACCTGACCAACAGTCATTGGTACACTCATTCCTTCTACCATAGCATGGTTGTGGCCCAATAATGAGTGTTTATGTCTTGCACCACTGCCTGGTAGCTGCCAATGTTGAACCAAGACCTCTCTCTCTCTGTGACAACAATAACATTCTTGTGGTGATGAAAGTATTTTCAGTCAATTTGCCCAAATAGTTCAGACATTTCCCTTTTCCCAGATTGTATAAACAATGTTGTGATTGATGTATGCAAAATCTCTCTCCCCAGGCAAAGTTCTTCCCCCCCCCCTCCCCCAGAAAAAACAAACATTCTGTGTCCCTCAGACCAAACTTGGTCAGCTGGGTACAGGAACATGACTGCTGATTTGAAACTTCTGACAGCAGCATTTTAGACAGATGGCTGGACCATCATCAGTTAATCTAGGGTGGTCATACTTCTGGCTTTTCACCAGATTGTTGGGCTTTTAGGCACTTTGTCCTCTGTCAGGCATCACTTGATGAAGGGCATTGATTTGTCCTCCTTTTTGAAGGTCACAACGAAAAAAATCTTACAAGTCATGAATGAATCAATCACAAATAAATCCTTTTCTATCAAACATGATATTGCCAGTGAGTCAGTTTGTTTCGCATCAATGTGCAGCAGTGAGGTGACATATTATACAGTCATCCTCCTTTTGGGGAATTTGGAAATGGTCACCCCCCCCCCCCCCCCCCCGCATATAACACCTATGAGTCTAAGACACACCGAGCTGAGTGAGCATTGGAAGAAAAACTCTACTATCGTCTCCCTTCCTCTGTCCCGACGGTCCTGTGGCTCCTGGTATGTTTCAACTGACCTATTAGACGTCGTAAACATAGGCCTATTGCCCTACGTTAACGCAGTTATCCTGACATACTTTCACCTAATAGTAAAGCTGAAGGACGCCATCTTTTTGGTGAAGTTTAAACTTTTTAAAAGTTTGCCAGTTTCAGCAGGGAAATGATAGACTAGCAGCATCTCCCTGATTTTAGAAAGTGTAACGAGAACTTTACCAATGTTACCTACCCAGACCAGGGAATGAGAGAAGCATCTCCTTGCCCCGATCAGGCAAACGGTAGCTGTATGTATTCATAAGGATATTTTTATTACAATTTTTCTTACATAGTACTCAATCAAGGTTGCCATATGTCATGAAAAAAAAAAAAACTGGAAAGTCATTAAATCTTTCCTTTGCATTTTCCAGGCTTTCAAAGTCATGAAAAGGGTCAACTTTCTTTAAAATTCAGGGGAAACTATTGAGTTTGAAAATTAATGGCAAAGTCATAACATGATCCCGTTATATCAGGTTATAATTTCGAGCTTAAAAATAGAAAGTTTATGATATGTCTGGAGAGTGGTAGAAAAGTCATCGAATGCTTGTTGCAAAGGTCAGGAATCGAGATGGTGTAAAGTGCATCAACCCTGTGTAGAGGATGTCATAGGACGGTACTTAGGCAATATATTCCATAGTTATAAAGAAAGTTGAGTAGACTAAACTAAACTAACAGGCATAAAAATAAAAATGCTCCACAAGATTGCCAGAACGAAAAGTTTCGTTGTGACGTCATTGATATTTTTCAACGGAGGAAAATGCTGAAGCCAATGACGTTGTCAAGACAATATTAAAACTTATTATGTATAGACCTTATGCACTGACGTCACGCCGACGTCATAAAAGACGACAAACAATGAAGTTAGCTAGATAAGGTATATTATATAATGCACACATTCTACGCACGACGAAGCCTTCGCAGGCACATGTGGACGTAAGCGTGTATCAAAGCGATACAAAACTTAGCTATCTATATTTGGGTTGGTGTAAGTTGTAATTCTACGTGCTTACTTCAGCGGATGGTGCACTTTCTGTTCTGTGATGTCATATGCATAAAATCTATAGAACCCGTACCCCGCGGAGTAGACTCGGTTGCTCACCCCCACCCCACCCTCTTGCAGCCTTCGGTGTAGGCAATAGAACCCGATGCAAGCTTTAAGGTGAGTTGCTTCAATTCCAGTATCCTGACTGCAGAAAACCACGTAATACATCTCGATGCATAGTGCCATACAGCCTTAGAAAAATGTACCATGGTATTACCATTGTATAACCATGGCATTATTGGCAAAGTTTGTTCATTTTGAAAATGCACACTGCAATGCTCAATTTTGTACCAAAAGTAGGAAAATTCAGTCTATACAAGCATATAATTGTGCTATTTTTGTAATGCAATTTCATGAAAGGTAAGTTTTACGAGAATATTTCTTTAAAAAATTTAACTCGCTTTTGCTGTCATTCTGGACCATTTTTAGAGAAAATCCTGCGTCCCTCAGATGTAATTTGCAGGGCCAGATCCAGGAATACGAGAAAGGGGGCGTAACTAGTATTTCTTCTGGTCATAACTTTTTCATAGGCTTGGAGCTGTAAAATTCTGGTTAGAAAAATCATTACTTTGCCGAAAAAGGGGGTGTACGCCCCAAACCTCCCTGGATCCGGCCCTGATTTGAAAAGCTAATGAAAGTTTTTTGTGTGATTGCAAATTTGATGAGGTTGTGAGAGTTGGTGGGGCCGTGAAACAGCGGGAGGGGTTGCAAAGTTTTTGGAAATATGAATTTACTCAAGCTATGATACAGGGAGTAAGAACGAGGCCATTCCACAAGTTTTCTTGCGGACAGCAGTACTAACGAGACACCTATACTTATATTGAGTTCTGGCAGGCGAAGCTCGCCGACGGCAAATTTATTGAGAACTGCGATTCCCAATTTATACACAGTTAGGTTTCTGAATTGTGTACGGAAGGACTGTATGTTGCGTGTATTGACGTACATTTAGTACTTTCAGAGACCCTTATTTCAGGGCTCAACTTTAAAAAACTTGTGGCGGGGAACCCACGCTCGTGCTTTGAAAGAAATTTTAGTAAGGTACATCAAGGTACCAAACAAAATTTATCAACAAAACTTGCCCCTTGTCTCCCCACCTTTGGGCCCTGCCACTGCATTAGTTAGTTTTCATTCAAGCGCGTGAGAAAAAAATTCTGAGTTTTATGATATTTGATATTACTGCTTTTCTGCATTTTACATAGCAAAATTTGCCATTTTATTAAAAATCCCCCCTTAATTTCTATCGTCTCGCTTCCTTTAGTACTGTTAGTATCTTTTGAAGTGTAGTAAAAAGTGGGGGGGGCAGGGCCGTACCGAGCGGGGGGTGTGGGGTGTCACCCCCAATATTTGGTCGCCCGTCGGCAAATTTTCGGTCTGTCGGCAAAAAGAGGAGAGAGAAAGGAAAAGAAGAGGAAAAGAGGAGAGGAGGAAAAGAAGAGAGAAGAAGGGAAAAGAAAGGGAAAAGAAGAGAGGGAAAGGGAAGGCAGAGAATGAAAAGAAAAAAGAGAAAGAGACAATGGACCAGTCTTATATCGGCTATTTCGATTTTCGGCTCTTCACCTAATTGGTTCATTCAAGTTGAAGTTCCGTCGTCAAATTGATTATGCATGTGACGGCCTTATACGGCCGTATCAACGGCCGTCGGTGTATTTGGACGAGTGACTGAGTCCGTCGGGAACTCGGGAAAAGAAATGGAATTAACGGCTTACGTATAGGTGCACTGTTTCGGGTCATATGCCATTCTTGAAAAAAAAACACTTTCTGCACATTATTCCTCACTTTTATCATCACCATGGGGAGCAGCACCCGATTACCCATGGAGAGGGTATTCTTAGCCCGTCGTCTAAACCCTAACCTTGAGTTGAAACACATTTTTCAAACTTCTGAGGATCCGGTTTATCCACAAACATCCTGGGAAAAATAATGCGTGCCGCGCGTGTCTTCCCTTCACTGCAATCTCAGGCTTTTAATTTTTGAACACCGAAATGAAACAGATACAGAACCTGGCGTTCAAAGCATATTTTGAACGCTTGTGTAAGATTTTGAACACTTTTTCTCCCTTTTGAAACGCCGGACGCCTATCCACTAATCGTATTTGAACGCCTGACGCATCTAGTGTTCAAATGCTGCACACATAGTGTTCCAAATCTGAACGACAGGTTCAGCTCCTGAAGTATCGTGGCATGACAGGAAGACTAGCCTTAAGCAGCGGTCACACTACGACGAATTCGGATCGGATTCCGATCCGATTTTTGTGAGTTTTTATTAAAATCTTCTCCATCTCTGTTCAGAAAGAGCCCAAAATTTGCCAACCAGTGTAAATATATGATTTGCATCAGAGGTCTATGAAAATAAAATGTTAACTGATTTTTTTCGTGACGTCACACCGACAAACAGCTTTTTATCGGACACGCGTAGTCCGATAAAAGCTGCCTGTCGAAGTGACGTCACGAAATAATTCGTTTAAATTTAATTTTCGTGGTCCTGCGATAAAAATCGTATAATTACACAGGTTGGCAAATTTTGGGGTTCTTTCCGACCCGAAATGGAGATTTTAATAAAAACTCACAAAAATCGGATCGGAATCCGATCCGAATTCGTTGTAGTGTGACCGCGGCTTAACACATTAGAATTAACCGGAATCTTTGCATTGGATAATACATTATGAACCAAAATATACCAATCCTGCCTGAGACTTAATTTTTTTACCGAGAGATTATGCTAAAACCTCAGAACTTCCGGGGGCGAAGCCCCCCGGACCCCCACCAGGGGCCCTAAGGCCGGCCCGGTGCTTTAGACAGCCCCCTATTTGTGGGACAATATCGCATAAACGGCGACAAATGTCGCACAAAAAAATCTGACAAGCAAATTCTACCCGGGTGTAAATTTTGAGGTTCCTCATTAGGGCAGAAATCCACTCAAATATTGCACCATTGCTATCTAGGCACCTTACAAATTTCAAAAATTTCCCTTAGACCCCTCCCCCAGGCCACAGATCAATAAATGTCGCATTGAAAAAACGTCCTAGCTAAAGCACTGGCGGACCTCTGGATTCCAACCGCTTAAAACTATAGCGGCCTGACGAGAGGAATAGCCTAATACATTAAAATTGGTGGGGGCTAGTTTGTATTTGATGATGCATTATGAAACGAAATATATCCATCCCAAGACTTAACTTTTCACCCAGAGATATACTTAAACCTCAGAGCTTCCGCAGCCCCTGAACCCAACCAGGGGTCCTTCCCACCCGCTAAAGCTCGTTTTCGCACTACGCATTACCAGATCCGTCGGCAAAACATAACCTCCACACCCCCCAAAGATAACAACTTCGCTACGCCCCCGGGGGGGGGGGCAAGTGCGATCAGACACCAGCAACAGGAGAATGAAGAAAAGAGTGTGAAAAAACAGGTAGCACATACATATATATATATATATATATATATATATATATATATATATATATAGGTAACTAAAAATGAAGTAGTAAATAGTGCTAAAAGTTTGTGAAAAATTCCACGACGTTTCGGGTTTAAACCCTTCATCAGGTGGCAAAAATGCAACTGATCGTTGACACGGCCAAACGTACAATTTAAAAAAATACACAATAAAATTGGACACATTAAACCTCGGCTAGGAAAACAGACAGTGTTAAGTGGTTACCACAAGTCAAAAAAATGCAGGAATTGCTGCGTTATAACAGTTCAAGTCTAACGTTCAGACCATGTGGGGACAGGGTTCCAAGTTTCATGATTAGGCGGTTTTCGGCAGCTAGGCGGTCATGATCGGAACCTCGACACGAGATGGCCGCCGAAACCATCAAGTCACGGATCGAGCATGTTGACGGGGGATTGAAGTGGGTGGCTACCGGGAACCCTGGGAGGTTCTGTTTGATTGATCTCAGGTGCTCGGTGACTCGGTCAGCAAGACGACGTTTTGTTTCTCCCACGTACAGTATATTACAGCGTTTACATACGAGAACGTAAACAACATTGGCTGAAGTACAGGTAAAATGCTGATGAACGTTAAACCGGTTGTTGTTGGGACCTACAATGGAAAGGTTTTTGTCACAACTCACCACCGGGCAAGTATTGCATCTCCCACGGTTGCAAGGAAAAGTTCCTGGGGTGTCAGGCACTACTGCTTGAGGTTGAGAGGCACGGACCAAGTGCTTAGGTATGTTCTTTTCAATTCTGAATGCCGTGATGGGGGGATCAGGGAAATGGTCACGGGTGGATGGGTCATGACGGAGGGTCTCTACATTCCTGTAAATGGCACGTACAATGGGGGTTACAGACAGGGTTGGGAAGTAACGAGTTACAAGTAACGCCGTTACTGTAACGAGTTACATTTTGTGTAACGGAACCCTGTAACGAGTTACATTTGCATTTCAGTAACGGAGCAAGTAACTAGTTACAATTCTGTGTAAAAGTAACTGTAACGGCGTTACATTTGGGTCCCGTTACTTTCCCGTTACAAATAGTCAAAATGACCACAAATTGCATTTTCTTTGAGCTAATAACAGAATAACAGAAAATTTTCAAATTGATGACACTTTGGTAGTAAAATGTAAAATTATTTTCGATATAGGCTATTTATCATTCATCGCTATTATCGACGTCGCCCTCACCGACATCAAATTTTATTCACGATTAGAATCAGAAGTTGATATTAGATGCACACGCTGCAGGCTTACAGGCCGGGCCACTTGATTGTCTATTGAACCAGGGAGTTGTCAAATAGCAACTCCCTGATTGAAATAAGTTTAAAATTGATCTGTATGTCAAAATACTTATTAGACAGATCAATGCTTATTATCCATGAGACCGATTTGTGCGATTATTTGAAAAATACTGAACGGTCCTCTAAGGCTCAGCTGACTTTATGTATTCTAAGTAAAGTCAGCTGGGCCTTGGTTTACTCATATTGTCCTTTAGAGGACACAGTGGAGACAGTGTACCGTGAGAAACGGGTTGGCCCATGGGCATTCAAATACCAGCTTACTTTGAAAGTTTAATCATTGCCTGTTGAGACGTTAGGGCTGGACCCGTGTTCACCCTATCCGAGTCGGAGCTAACTGCGATTCTAGATTCCCGAATCTTTCCGAGCATGGTACTACTCAGGATCCTCAAATTTCTGCCAGTTTTGATTCCAATGGCACCAATTCCGAGACCAGTCTTTTTGCCAATGTATATCATATCACACATACAGATGTTTTAATTCTATCGTACATGTCCACCATTAATTAACAAAGTCATCGTTTGTACTCACTTCCATAGCCTGGCCTCCTGAGTAATTTAGTTGATTGTATGTGACAATACCTTAGATCTGTACATTGTGCACAAATGGAACTTTAAACACTTTTAATGTAACTTTCATATTTGAGAACTCGGCTGGAATGAACTCCGAGTGCGAGTCCAGTTACATCACATTCCGTAAAAATTTCGATTCCGGAACCTTCTATCCCGGGCAAATTCCTAATCTAGAAAAACGCTCTTGAGACCGGCATTAAGCTAACCGAATCCGGACTCTTGCGTTGGAGCCCAGTAAATCTATACGGTGCCAAGCGTTGGTAAACACCGTGCATCCATTTATGCATCTAATTTAACATGTATGGTATCTTTATTTGATGAATCAAACGTATGAATTTAGGCTATATCATATTCTTTTCAATGTCCGTAACTCCTTACACTGGAATAATAGTACGGTTAATATAAAAAAACAGCAGAATATTGAAATGGTCAATGGCGTTAAAAGTATCCTAACAAAGCTAATTGGAAAGAGAAGTGTCCGACTTAAAGCTTTACCTATTGTAAAGGGAAAGTGAATTATGTGCACATGATCTGCATGTATAAACTGCATAGTATCACCATTTCTATGCACTGTTTTATATCGACACAATGTGAACATAGAAATTTATGGGGAAATATCACTTAGCCCAACCTTAGCGGTGAGGTTTTAAAATTTTACTGCTAACAAATGTATTCATCCTCTTATTATACCATATTTATGCTCTTGAGGGGTGAAGACTTTACTGCTGAAACAACGCTCTTCCCCTTTCCGGGATAGCCGCTAACCTCTCTAAATTAGCCGACTGTGTGATGGGAGTATAAAGATTTCAACCCTCAAAGAAGTACTTTGGTAACTGGAAAAGTTTTGGTTATAACCATATTCCTCTAACAAATAGTTTGCGTAAGCTCCGACACAGTATCATGATTCGCTGCTTCATGTTGAGCATTAGGAGCCTCTGCGACAATGCCCATTGAAGATCAGCTAGCTTCATTGACTTTCTTTGGGGAACACCTAAGGATAACCGGCACAAATGAGGTGTCGGTCGTCTCATGTGCCCCCGTCTTACTATCTAATTATGCCCCCCCCCCCCTCCATTTCAGGTACCGAGGTACCGTATATTCACCTTGAAGTAACGAGTTACTTTTGAAATGTAGCTAGTTACTTTTTAGTCAAAAGTAACTGTAACTAGTTACTTTTTCAACATTGTAACTAGTAACTGTAACGAGTTACAATTTTACGGAATTAACTGTAACTATAACGAGTTACTTTCAAAGCGTAACGGGAACAACCCTGGTTACAGATGGGTGAAAGGATAGGACCAACGGGACACGTCTGGTGGGTGTATGGTCAGTTTTGGGGGCAAGGGCAGAGGCTCTATCAATTGATAGGAATTGATAGAGCCTCTGCCCTTGCCCCCAAAACTGACCATACACCCACCAGACGTGTCCCGTTGGTCCTATCCTTTCACCCATCTGTAACCCCCATTGTACGTGCCATTTACAGGAATGTAGAGACCCTCCGTCATGACCCATCCACCCGTGACCATTTCCCTGATCCCCCCATCACGGCATTCAGAATTGAAAAGAACATACCTAAGCACTTGGTCCGTGCCTCTCAACCTCAAGCAGTAGTGCCTGACACCCCAGGAACTTTTCCTTGCAACCGTGGGAGATGCAATACGGTACTTGCCCGGTGGTGAGTTGTGACAAAAACCTTTCCATTGTAGGTCCCAACAACAACCGGTTTAACGTTCATCAGCATTTTACCTGTACTTCAGCCAATGTTGTTTACGTTCTCGTATGTAAACGCTGTAATATACTGTACGTGGGAGAAACAAAACGTCGTCTTGCTGACCGAGTCACCGAGCACCTGAGATCAATCAAACAGAACCTCCCAGGGTTCCCGGTAGCCACCCACTTCAATCCCCCGTCAACATGCTCGATCCGTGACTTGATGGTTTCGGCGGCCATCTCGTGTCGAGGTTCCGATCATGACCGCCTAGCTGCCGAAAACCGCCTAATCATGAAACTTGGAACCCTGTCCCCACATGGTCTGAACGTTAGACTTGAACTGTTATAACGCAGCAATTCCTGCATTTTTTTGACTTGTGGTAACCACTTAACACTGTCTGTTTTCCTAGCCGAGGTTTAATGTGCCCAATTTTATTGTGTATTTTTTTAAATTGTACGTTTGGCCGTGTCAACGATCAGTTGCATTTTTGCCACCTGATGAAGGGTTTAAACCCGAAACGTCGTGGAATTTTTCACAAACTTTTAGCACTATTTACTACTTCATTTTTAGTTACCTACTTCATAAGTGCTATGCAGTACTTTGACCTTATATATATATATATATATATATATATATATATATATATATATATATATATATATATATATATATATATATATATATATATATATATATATATATATATATATATATATATATAGATTTGCAAGCATGGTTAATATCATGCTTCATCTGCTATCTCCAAGATTACGGTGATGGAAACAAGAACCAAGTACTGCCTAATAAAGCATGACTGTTTCATACCTACTGTCAAATGTATTTGGGAACTCGACTGCGTACAACCTATTTTAACCTCCTCTTCACGACATCTATGTAATAGGGTGCTGGATTAACTCCTTTCTGATTTAAAGTGACGGAACATACTTGAAATCTAACTTAATATCTGTAAACTATTTGTGGATTAAGACTTACAACTGGCACGGTAATAAAAATGTCGCACGAGATTGTTTGGAGATTACGGTAAAGTTAAAACAACATGTATGTTCCTGCAAGAAAGGAACTCACATCTCCGGTAGCATATAAACTGTAAAGACAGGCGGTATATGCTGTAGGCCTACTGTGATGTAAGTCCGCCAGGGAGGTGTTCCACATAAGAAAGATTAGACTACTGACCGAAAAAACCTGACTAACCGAGGAGCCCGAAGGAGTGAAGGAAACAGAAACCTGAGAGAAAGAATCGAATACGAGAAAAAATAATAAAACATAGACAGACAGACAGACAAACACACAGACAGACAGACACACAGACAGACAGAACGCCAGGGTCAACATGGATAAACAAGATGATAAAGAACTGAATGAAAATACAATTGTAGTTCCTCCCAGTTTTATTTTCTGTTTTATACTGACAAAATTGCAGTCAACACGTAGAAGCATATACCAAAATAATGTTTATCATATCATACCATCCCAAAATTGAGTTTTTGTTAAATACTTCTGTACTATGTATTTGCTTAAAGGCAGTAGGCATTCGCTCCAAAATTTTCTTTGAAAAATTAGCAAACTCTTGCAAATCTCCTCTTATTGCATTACAAGTACCTCTGAAGACGTTTTGAACATAACTATTACAAACAATAGGTAAAGCAAAGAGAAATTCTCCTTGAATTCCACAATTCACTAACAAAAATATTGTCACATGATCAAAATAGGCCATTCATGAACTAGAGTGACAGGATACACTCACTCTGTTTTGGGTGACTGCCTACCGCCTTTAATGACTACAGTTAACATTATGTTTGAACCTGTATTCAGTGGCGAAGCGTCCATATAACAAAGGGGCGAATACGCCCCCCCCCCCCGCCCCCGAAGGACTCAAATCGTCTGCCGGGTTATTGACATTGTTCTTATAATTTAACGGGGTCATTTACATAAAAATTCTCAAACGGCGGTCATTATCTATCTGTAGTACTCTGTATGCTAGTGGAAAGGGTCTGGGAGGTAGATTTAGATATAAATTGTCTAGCTCGCCAGCGTATGGTGGAGCTTCGCCTAGGTCACGTTATGTCAACCGGTGGACCAGTATACACGGTCGACTGGTGGGTCGCAGAGCGCTGTCTGGTCCGGGCTGTGAAGTCCACGGGAAAAGATAAAAAAAAAAATAGGATAAGTCTTTATTGCTATCACTATTTTCTAAAATAGTTTCTTTCATGCAGTGGCGCCGGCAATGGGGGCATGGGACTCATGCCCCCTACCCCACCCAATCGATTTCCCATTGAATTTAATATAAAAAAAAAAAGAACCTTAAAGACCTGTAAGCTATATATTTCTGTGAGGTGTGTTTGTGCTTCTGACTGAGTGATGGATCTATTTTAATCATTTTCTTTCTCACAAGTCGTTCTCAACCAGGGAAATGTTAGGAACACCCCCTGCTCAAACTACCAAAGTTCTCGCAAATTCTTCGCAAATTATCAAACTTTAATTCGTGCTCTCCGCTAGCTTCCAGTCTCACCGCATTGCATGCTGTGTTTATTATCAACACGGTCTCATTATCAACACCGTCTCTGAAATATAATACATTCGCATTTTTCATCGGTGAAGGTTGTATAATTACGACGAATTTTCGTTTGCATATGAGTTATGACGGAGGGAAACAAAGCAGGGGAATTCAGGGGAAGACGTGTTATAGGAAAACTGAAAACTTTCACGAATTACAAGGCAGAAGGCTCGTTCTCTAATTGGCTCATACATTTGTTATGGATTTAAAGTGCCTCGGTGCACAGTCGGCAGGCAGCTTTTGTTATGGAAATAATTTTTAATGCAAAATTTCGACCCGTTTCGCTTGCTTTCGTCACCGTCTCATGACCATCATAATGGCAAAGATACATTATTCTGACTAAAACACTTTCCCGAAAAATAAAGGTTTACCTGTAATCTCTGTATTGACCCCACATCAATAGAGGAATCTTAGAGCAATCTAATATCATGACTAGCATGTATGGTAACAGCGTACACATAAATAGGGTTTACAGGGTAACATCTTGTCATTATACGTTTTTGTATAACGGGTGCCATGCCACACCCAGAATATCACTTAATAATGGAAATGTTTAAGTATGTTTTTGGTTGAAAGATTTTGCCAAAGATACCACCATTTTGCTTCTTTAATCTTGCTTACATAAACAGAACTGAAGGGAAGGAGTTGTCACACTTCCACTTAGACAACACACCGTTTCTTAACACTCAACCAAAATCATGGGCGGCTCTAAGAAATTTTGTTTTTGGGGGGGGGGGGCAAACTCAAGTCTGTATTCAGGGAGGTTCGGAAGACCCCCCAGCAATATTAATGTTCAGCTCCGGATAGTACAATAGCCTCAATAGGAGTATGCATAGTTGCATATATGCAAGTTGATTTGGGGAGGGGGGGGGGGCTGTAACGATCTGCCCGAAAAATAGAAACACAAATTTCCGCGCGCTCCGCACGCGTTCAAAATGTTAATGTACATATCATATAGGCATGCATCCGTTATCACACCGCATGCCAGTTACATACAGTAATTTGCCACGTTACTACCTATGTCCCCCTCCCCTTTGAAATTTTTTTGAAAAATTAGGTGTCCATACATGCAGTCTGGTGCCACATATGCTACCTTTGAAGTAAAATTTGTGTTAAAAAATTTACCGTACGTATTTTAGGTACTAAAAGAAAAAAAAATAGGCATCACCCCCTACCCTTTGAAAATTTTTGAAAAATTAGGTGTTCTTACATGCAATCTGGTGCCACATATGCTACCTTTGAAGTAAAATTTTGTGCCTTATTTTAGGTACTCAAAAAATCGGCGTCGGTGACGGGGGGAATGGCCCAATGACTCCCTAAATACAACACTGATAATCATAATATATAAGTTTAACCATTAAAAAAAACACTGGTGAATTAATACCGAATATATAGGTGATGGTGCAATCCAAATCTAAACTATATTTTTAATTACCAAGGAAGTTTTTTAAAGTATCTATTTTCCTTCAGCTATATTATTGCATTATTCTTCTTTCAGTAGGTGCCCGAAAAATTCTTAGAATATTGCCCGAATTTTCACAAAAATATTTTGTTGGGGGAGCTGCAGCCCCCCAGCCCCCACCTCCCACGCCTATGGGAGTATGGTTATTATTATGTATTACAGCGATGCGGCCCATGCAGTTTTCAAAAGCTCTTCAAAAACCATTTCAGGAAGTTAGTCATGAGCTGACTACTTTCAAAATAAATACAACCATATCAACCGATCGCTACCGTACTACCATAGGGGTGGAGTAAGAGGCATGTGAAATGGGCAAAGCGGCTTGATCCATTTGTATAAAATGAGCCACACCTTTAAATATTTTATTGTTTCTTTCATTGTGTCACAATATGTTTCAGCTTTGCCAAGAAGCCATAAAATGTTGGTTTTCTGGATTGTTTTCTTAAACCAACGAAAATTTCGAGCATGAAGAAACTTGGAAACGATGAAATGATAGCACTAAGTATTTTGGATCTCCGAAACGAAACGTTCCGAAACGAATTTTTTTAAAGGGGAGAGGAATTCCCCTAACTCAGATCGACGTCTCATCCTATATACAAATAGCTAGGCCACTAGTCAAAAGTGTCATCACACTGAGCTTAGGTTGACTGTTTGGTGTGTTTATTTTAAATCAATTGAAACGGTATACTTTAGCACAGAGGTGGAAAACCTTTTGCTTTTAACAGGCCATTTGACAGTCATAAGACCGCTCGTGGGCCAACGGCGCTGTCAATTTGGACAAGGGAAGGGAAACCTCTCCTTCTATGGGAAACAATACTTTTAGACTACATGCCCGTTACAACTTTTTGTAGACAGATAACTATGCTAATCTGGCCAGGTGACCCCCTGGCAAAACTGCTTTTAGTCGTGGATGATAATCAACACGGCTAATGGGTTGTGTATCTAATGGCCCCGATAGCTCTGAAGTGTCTGCAAAACTATGGGCATTTAACTCCAGCATTACCGTTACATCCTGTAAATGACATTATGATGCCTAAGCTAATCAGAAATAAGCAACTGAAAAAACGCCCGCGAAGCGCGCCGAAAAAATGTCGTTTTGAAAGCACTTTATTAATGTTTAACCTTCGCATTGCATTGGAAAGTTATTCACTTCTTTAATTTTAAGCCCACTCAAGGAAAAGGGAGGGCCTAACCCACATCGAATTACATGTTTTTTTTTTTTATTATTTTTGAAAATTGAAGACCATGCTTTGCAAACTTTTTTTTTTTGGGGGGGGGGGGAGCAAGTGTCCCCCGTGCCCCTATGACGAGCCGCTAATGACCAAAATAGGAATTCACAACATTGTGGAAGATTTCAGGATATGATAAGTTCAAAAATTTGCCATTGTATAGCACTGTTCTGCATCTAATCCATCTTAAAGGTAAACTCCCCCAGGCCCTATACCCCTGCCCCAGGACTGTCCCCCGGTCCTATACCCCTGTCCCAGGACCGTTACCTGCACAAGTCTCCTAAAAAGTGGGGTAAACAGGTTATGTTATCCCGTAAGTGACATTTACTAAACGGGAAGTTCAGTCCGGTACCAGAATTTGAAGGTGCAAACAAGTTGACGGTTTGTAGGTGATCGGCGTTTGTTTGTCATTTCTCTCCTCTGTCATGTATTCATGGCTATTGTTCGGTGAATGTTGTAATGATACTCTGGTTGTCGGGCCACGTGATCGTAGTCGTCGACAGTGGCGTAGCTAGAGGGGGTGGGGTCGCCCCCCACAAAGCCTCCGAAGGCCTCTGTCGGAAATAAATAAAAACAATTTATTTGAAACACTGACAACACTTGTTATGTTTTTAAGCAGAATTACACATTCTATATGTCAACGTGAAAATCAAAAGTCGGTCTCAAAATTGCCCGGAAAGCAACAAAAAAAAAAAAAAAAATGGTCCCCAGAATTTCGAATCGTACAACTATCAACATAATAATCTGTTGGAATTCTTTTGCTTTTGCCCCCCACAAGATATATCTAGCTACGCCACTGGTCGTCGATGTTGTTTACCCTTCTTCAAGGGAATGGTATGTGTCCGTTTACAACCTTCTTCAGACCATAGTAGGTGTTGGGTGTCTTCTATCATAGGCGGGATTACGGCAAGGGAGCACTTCCCCCACACTTTATCCACAGCCAAAAAATAATAAAAATAATAGAAAAATAGCGAAAGGAAGCGAGTCCAAAAAAGGTAATAAGAGAATTTTAATAGCCTACTAAGATTAGATTCTGCAAACATTTATATCAAATACCATGAAAATGCTACGAAGATTTTTCTCGGCGCGCTTTGCGTGCAACACCAGAGAAAACTAACTAAAAGCCTACAGGTGAAAATTTTGTCAAGCACCGTAAAATTTCTTTCAAAGCATGGGCGTCTCCTCGCCCTATTGTGACTTGAAGCGCTGAAATGAGTTTCACTGAAAGTACTAACTGACTAATGTAGGTCATTTAATGCACCATGGTCCTTGCAAACAAAAATCCAAAAACCTATCCATGTACAGGAAATCGCAATTCTCGATAACTGAGTTTTTCGGCGTGCTTCGCGTGAGTCTAGTATAAACTGATGTCTCATAAGTACTGCTATCCTTCGGAAAACTTTGGTGGAATTGCCTCGTTATTACTTTGTGCAGGACTACTTGAGTAAGGGCTATTTACAAAATCCTCGCTACTTTCCCACTAACTACCACCATCCTCAGCTAATTGACTAACGGTTACTATCTTGAATTTGCAATCATCGTAAGAAAAATGTTTTATTAGCATTTCAAATAACACCTGAGGGAAGCAGGATTTTCTCTAGAAATGGTCCAGAATGACCGCAAAAGCCGTCAAATTTAAGAAAATTTACTCGGGAAGCACCCCCAGTCCCCACCCTATAAAGCTTTGTGCCTTCGGCGCTCGCTGTGAAAGGCTTCGCCAGCCACAACTTCACAAGGTGCAGCCTCCAATACAAAATTACTTCCCTAGCATTTTAAGTGCCAGATGCCCATGGCTACGTCCATGTAAAACTAACTCATAAAACATTTCATTGATTTTTTAAAGCATCATATACTCTATACCTGAAAACTCGAAAGTACCTTATTTTTAACAGTAATAAAAATCTTGATGGGGCACTTGCTCCAGACCATCCACAAAAATGAATCATGAAAGAAAGAACCATAGAGCAGGATATAAACTCGTGTATCCTTTCATGAAAAGAACAGGCACCTGGGAAAAGTAGAAGAATTTCCCATGTAATAAGCACTACTGCGTTTAAAAATAGAGAAAAGCACTAGGCCGAACTAAATGTCTCAAACCAAAGCTGTTTCTTCGGGGCGCTTTGCGCGCAACAGTTTTCAATATTGTTTCGGGATTGGGGATTATTTCTATAGAACATCTCTCTTGTCATAGTTTCGTACAAACTGTTCCAATACCATTGTAAACACCACTGCCGTATGGTCGTACGGAGGGGGCAGTTTCCCCCTCCCCAGAAATTTTTAAAGCAAAATTCTTATCACATCGATCTCTGTAAATTTACCGACTTTGTAAAGATTGTTTGGATGCAAGTTGTAAGGCACGGAAAGTGCCGTTTCCGGTACCGTAATATGGGACAGGCGCGTAGGGAACAAGGAGGCAAGCTCCCCCTCCTTGAGGATACTTTTCTTTGCTTTTCTACTACTTATATCTCTAAAAAGTCTAAAAATGCCACTTTTCAGAGCGCTTGCGCGCATCTACTCTGAGTACAAGATCTCCCAATCTGAATAAGATTGTTCCAAAGTCCCAGAAAACCCTAGTCAAAATAATTCATCCCGCCCTCCTCCTCAAGCTCTTTGTATTATCGATCCCGGCCGAATTGTTAGTCATACGGTGGAAAAATATGACTGAAAAAATTACTGATTTTCGTGGTCTGTTAAGTGCGCTTACCGTCAGTGTCATTTGAACTTGAAGCTAAAATGTATCATTTTAATGCCTACAATTTCGTAGATACACCAGAGCTTCTGGGAACCTCGCTCCCTGAAACCCCATCCAGGTTTTGTCCCTGGACCTCACCAGGGACCCTGAATCGGACTCCTGGACCCCTCCCCCCGCAATTAGGGGAGCGCTTTGCCCTCCCGTGACGCCTTCGGTGCCGTTTGGGAGTCCGCCGCTGTTTGCCCCGCTTTCAGACATCCAATCCCGCCCTGTCTTCTATCTTCTCTGTTGGCGGTGTCGTCTTCCGTTGTTACCCTTCTTCAGGGAATGGTCGATGTCCGTTGTTAACCTTCTTCAGGGCAAAGTATATGGTTGCCCGGTGCCTTCTGTCCACTTTCGTTGATGGTGTCATCTCGAGTTGACACGCAGTGGGGTCGCCGAGGGGTGACACGTGTACCCCAAAATGATTGATTGTGCCAACGTCCAACGTATGCCCCCAAAATAATTTTGGACATGTAAAAATTTATGCACAAACAAACCGTTCACGCATATCCGAATATGAGCACGAGAACCCACTGTCGCTTTACTAGTCAAACATGCTGCTAAAATTGCACAAAATGTTCTCAAACCTCCAATTTTGCAGCGCGCTTCCCGCGCAACTATTTGTTCAACTATGTTAGGTACTGCCTTATTGGGAGATGTAATCCACAGCTATTGCTTCAACATTTATTTTCTACAGCTATGGAACTACTACCACCGTGATTTCTCTTCCTTCCATAAAATTCCTACGTTAGTTATCTTTTCGTCAGATTATGTTTCAAAACTGGAAAACGCGATTTTCGTTGCCATTTTTAACACGCATCCAGTAAATACCAGTATAGTTAAATAGGTTCAATTTCATAGGCTAATGTCCATTTATTTTGGACACCGGTGCCTTCAGTTTTTGCAAGAAAGAGTTTTGATCCTCTGATCCTCGGTGAGGCACAGCATAGCACCACACCAGGGATCATAAAGTGGTGATACCTCCGAAAGGAGTAAAGGAAATAATTGCACAAAATTTTCATAGATGCTCAAAATTTTCTGACCACTTCGCACGTGCACTAGGGATGGTTTCAGCGGGCACTAGCCACCTGTATCATTTATCCCGCATGCTCCCCAACACTTTCCTTGGACACGCGAATGTCAAACCATGTTGAGGATAACGAAGTACTGATAGCGAGACCGAAGCTGAGCGCGCAGAAAGTTGTTGAGGTCGTGTTTAAGGCGTGGAGTTGAGGTACGTACAGATAGGAGCATGTACCGTACGTATTTTCACAGCGAGCAACACTGTATCGACAGTCGAAGGAGGGGGTGGCTGCATTTTACGGGGGATAGTAGGCCTATGCATGCACTGTATTTTACTTATAACCGGGCTGTCCAATGAAATAGCCAAACCTCCCGTTTGCTCGTCGTATATCGTAGTCTTCCGTGTAAATGTGAGACAATTGCATGGGGAACTACCGTATATACTGCACCGTTAGTAATACAACTCCTGTCCTTTAGATCCCAGGTTCTCAACCTTTTTCTATCCACGAACCCCTTGTGATAAACGGAAGTGTTTGGACGACCCCCAGACAGTGATTGCCGGCATGGGGAGGGTATAAGGGGAGTGGTAGCCCTACCCTTTTGAAATTTTTTGAATATTTGAGGGTGCTTATAGATACCAAATGGTGCATTACTATGTGACTTTTGAAGTAAATTTAGGTCCAAGAATTCATGTTCAGAAATGCAGTTTTCCTGGGCCTGAAGTTAGGTAGTTAGATGAGGTTTAACGTCCCAGTTTTCAACCAATTGGTTTAAGTCGAGACGACCACGGCCTTTTTTCCAGTTGTGGCTCACTGGCTTGTTTTCCCAACTCCATTGCTTCAAGGCTTACGCTGAGCACCAAGCACAAAGGCAGTAAGTTCCATTTTTAAAGTCTTTGGTATGACCCGGCCAGGATTTGAGCCCTAGACCTTCCGGCTGCAAGTCGGATGCTCTAACCACTTGGCCATTGCAGTCGGTTCCTGGGCTTGAAATGCAGTTTTCCTGGGCCCACAAGTATTGCTAGGCATACTTGGAAATTCTTACTTTCAGATAAGAATTTCCAAGTATGCATAGCATAATTTGATTTTGGTGAAAAATATATTTCCCATTAAATTTTATTTGAAAACGATGATTTGTCAGATACAAATTGGTTGGTTCTCCATGAGGTCAGGAAAATATGGGTTTTCTTTGTCAGTGATGGCTACAAATGGCACTATTTTTTCAAATTCAAGTTTAGTTGTAACTGTACTACCGCCTTTCATCTTTGTTAAATCGAAATGAAAAATCGTAAGTGTATAGTCTTGGAAATACGAAGGAAGGCTACTATTGGCCTTCTATTATCGTAATCATCCCCGAATGAAACAGCTTTCTCGGGTGTCACGTGACCAGACTCAGTATGTCTGCATACAATGTCTGCGTACAGAGAGCTCGAACGGGAATGCACACGTAATGCAGTCCTCATTCAGTGCATTACTCAATAGCTTCGTCATGAGTCTGTAATCAAAGTCTTTATTCTCAAGACTTAAAAGCGCATGATCAATATAACAAATGGAACTCTAGGAAAATGTTGGAGAAAATAATATAGCCAACAAATGAAAGAAACGTAGCTAGTAGATTCCAGTCCTTATCCTGTTCAAGATTCAGTGGCTCCCTTGAGCCTGTACATTAGAGTTTTTGTACGTTTGGCTTAACCCTTGTTACTGTCATCCATAAGTTATTATGAATTGTGAGTTTGTTCCAGAACTTAGTTATTATGTAAACAACGGCACTGAAAGTAGATTCTGCCCAGTAGGCCCCTATGTAGAACTTACGAAAAGGATTATTGCTCTCTCGAAAGCGATCTTTGTTAAATTTGGGCAGTCCAGAATTTAGCACAGCCGTGCTTTTCAAAGTATCTTCTTTTGTTGATCGATGATTGAATTTCAATTAGTTCCTCTGCATCAGGAACATCCTTCAAGTTTGGCACTAAACGAGTCGAGCACAAAACTATATTCATCTGCATCGGCAATATCTTCAACATCGTTCCAACATATCAAGTCGAAGGGCAGTAAAGTGCGTCAATATAACAGTCTCCATTTCTGGTGTTCACTGAGGAACTCATGGTTCAACTTTTATCGCCTACTGATACTAGGCCTATCTGATCATCAGAGTCTGATGTAATAGCGGCTAGCCTAGTGTTTACTATAGATTTCTATATATATATATACTTCTTACGTCGACTGTATGTTTCCATTATTCTTACGTCGACTGTATGTTTCCATTATTCACGAACCTCTTCGGCTTTGGCGGACCCTTAGTTTTCACAGACCCCCTGCTGACCCCTTTGCTTTCACGGACCCCCAAATAAATTTCACGGACCCCAGGTTGAGTAACATGGCTTTAGATAAATTGCAACCCGCGCCTAAAGTTATTCGGTAGGGCTTGGGGCGTTCTATTAAGGTCATTTGGGACCCATCTATAAAAGACTTACACAACGAAAATCTACAGAGCGCGAGGTTCCGGAAACTGTGGGTTTCTATGGTGGATCTGCCTCCTTGGGAGCAAAAACAGGGAATTTAAATTGGGGTGGCTAATTGCACGTCGGGAATTACATTTTTATCGTACCCATAAGGCTTTATACAGTAGTCGAAGGGTTTCGATGGTTATATTATTGAACCTTCCGCTAGGTGACCTGCGTAGCTGAAGTTCTTTCTACTTTTGTGAGATATTAGAAAGGGGTGGGATAAGACGAACAGAAGAATACATAATCCACTTCCGAAGGGAATTCAGCTGTGTAAAGAGCTCTCTACGATTTTCGAGACAACTACAGACTGGGCACAATAACTGGAGGCTATAAACTATGTTACAGCCAACAGACGTTCACATGGAGATGATGAAGCGCCCTCACTTTGAATTAGGAAAAAGTGTTAACAGTTGGGTTAGAAATTTTACATACATCAAGTGCTTGAAATCTAGATTTTGTGGCTGATGATTGCCTTAAATGATCGGATTGTTTCAAGTAATCAAAGTCTTTTTCATTTAATTCAAATCCACAGGTTACTGACACCACACCATCTGACTACTTATTTCAAAGTTTGAGGGAAAATATAGTCACCCAATTTGACTGGTATGCTAAGGTATCCTAATTTATCAATTTGACTATGTGACAATCATATTTTTGGTCATTTTTTTGTTAAATTGTTACAGAAGTCAGTGTTCATCCTTCTGTGTTAATATTTATGTTTGGAACAATCATGAAAAATACTTGTTGTAGAGGATTAAGAGGAGATTTGACTTAGATTGAACTAAATTCGGGGCGCCTGCTTAGTCCCCTTCATTTTTATGTCCATTACTGCAGAACAGTTATACATGGCTTTGAAAATCACGTCAAGGCTTTTTGTTGATTTCTTTTGTGTAGCAGCCTGTGTAGTAGTTTGGCGGATAAAGGGGAACTATAGTCAACCCACGGAGTTGTTACTCGAATGGAGGTAGAAGGGAAAGTTATGCTAATAATTTACGACGTTCAGTAACTATTATTTGGTGATTAGGCTTACGCGGACTTGGGACTTTCATTTTCTGCCTTTTATTTGATTTTGATATCCTAGCAACACCACTTACCTCAAGTGATACTTCAAAACCATGCTTTATGATTTGTAGGCTGATGCTGCCAAATCTATGATGACAATATTCTTTTCTTTAATCAAAGCAGGGGCGTAGCCAGGGGTTTTGATGTGGGGCATAGTCGACTCATCGTCCCCATTCTTTGCGGTGGGGTGTATAAGGTGTCCCCCTCCCACTTTTGAAATTTTTTTGCTGTCTCGAAGGGCTTAGGGAAATGGTGCTATATTTTGCTTCTTTTTATACTAGATCCAGTGGTCTCCACAGGGGTTTTTAGAGGGGCGGTCCTCCCTCCTAGTGAAAATGGCCGCCCTTCAAAAATGAAATAATAATCTCTGGGATTTTCGAATTGCTCAGTCATATTTAGGTTATTTTGAGACATAATTACGAGGCGAGAAAGAAAATTTGACATAACCCAATTTAGTATCAGTGTTGTAGATAGGTCATACACGCAAACGGCAGCCCTAGACCTAGCTTCTGTTCCCATATACTTATTTACTCTAGGACGCTTTGGCAATAGCCTTAGGTGGCATTGACAACTAATACTTTTTCGGGATTTTTTCGTTTCAAAATCAGGATTAGGGTTCGAAAAAATATTTAGTGTTCAGTCTCCAAGGCATAATCTGTTGAGAAAGGAGAAAAGATCCGAAACACTGTTTCCAGAAGCTATGACATCATTAATATCCAAGGTTTTAGTTGACTGCTTGGAGGCCTATTGCCAATGCGCCCTCCATAAAATAACTATGCCGTCCGTACTCATCCCGGAGCCGCATACTCGTGTTTTTTCGACTGCGTATAACTCAGTTACAGGCACATGTATAGCCAATCGAAACCTCGAATGAACGATAATTTCACACCTTCCCGAACACTTTGTTTCAATTGTTCTGTTTATCTGTTTCGTCTTAGTTTTCAATATCATAAAAGATCACACTTTTTAAGCCAATATTTCCCCATTACCCTCCCCCTATAAGCCCCTACTCCCCCTCCGCCCCACCAACTTCCCATCCCTCCCTCCTCTCGCCTTTTCTGGTCTCCTTTATTTTTTTCAGCATCGCCCATCGCATCTGTAAAATTTCTGTGGGGGGGGGGAACTCTTCCCCTCCCCCCTGCTGCCTAGGCCACTGAATCAAAGACAACTGTTGAATGAAATTGATCAATAAAAACTATGCTCACTCTTCTCCAGAGGGCATTTGCAAATGAGCAAAAAAAAAAGGCAGAAATCTAATTCTTTTACCACATTTTGAAAAGTGTCCTCAGATTTCCTGAAATAACCGGACATAAATCTTTGTTCAAAATTTCACATAAAATCAAGCTGATGTGCTTTCATACGCGACACCCGGCGTCACCGAAAACAAATGCTTATTTTTCGGGACGCTGGTTATGTTATGTGGATGAGCTGATGAGTAAGATCTAGTCAATTCTACTCAAAATGAAGCAGACGACAAACCTTTGTTGCTAACTTAACTTCTGAGTCCCAGTGTAAGCCATACAGCCTTAAACTTACAGAGTAAGGTAATCCAAAAATTATAACCTTACCGGTACCATAGCCTACAGAGTGCAAAAGTAAACTCACATGGAACTTCTGGGATTTATCTCCAGTCGAGGAAAACTCAGGATATTGATCGTGTCTGATAACTTCATGAGTCAACATTCCTTTAATTTTCGTATGGCGTCTACTGTGGTAGCGTAAAGGAGGTTTCGTGTGGCGTCGACTGTAGTAGCGTAAAAGAGGTAGGTTTCTCGCACAGAGCAGCATAGAGCAGGATATAGGAACGCTCTATGGTTTCTCAGTCGTCATGTTGATTTCTGTGGCCTTGCCATTAAAATCGCTCCTGGGCTGTCTTGAAGGGTGTTCGCGACATGGCCGATAATTTGTGAAGCTGACCTTTGCTTTGAAGTTGTCGTACCATCATCATTTTTTTTTAACTCAGTCTGTCTGGAGCTAGCAAAATCAGGTATTCCAGCCAAGTTTGATTGTCGTCGCCACCTCAGAGATCTAGAGATAAGATCCAATCCCTACTATACTCCTCTGCGCCGAAACTTTAATGGGTTCGAGGCGGGGACGTCTGCTGCAAATCGGATGATTGGTTCAGTATTTCGCGGCTCGCATAACTGAGGACTAAATAATCGGTATTCTTTGTTATATGATGTGTCTACAACCTTAACCGCAGTATATGTGACTGTTGCCTTACCATCTTCAAATATAAAGCAAACACAAGGGCGATATAAAACACAAATCGCTGGCCAGATTGCCCCAGGATTTGCTCTGGTGCGGTCTAATCTCCTCGACATGGGGACCAGGGCCCTGAAATCTCAGTAAAGACGACGGGTACTTGACGGTGAACACAAAATTTCAGCGCTTGATATGCAGGGAAAATTTGGGTTTTTCTTGAATAACATTTAGAGTTTTTTTTTACTTTTATCGAAGAATTTGCGCCTTCTTTGAGAGCAGAAACCAAGTGAATTATCGACCGGGGCTGGTCGTCTCCGAACTTAAATATACCATCGTACGTTTCGTACCCATTAAGGCTTTCCGACGAAATTGAAAATTTTTCTCAACGGTTGGGGTCCCCTGCCCTCCTGCTCAAACATGAAATGCGAGACAAACTTTTCATCTGAGTTGATCAGACGGAAACAATAAAAACTACTTCGTAGTAAAAAGGCAACTGGAGATTTTCGTAGGCATAGCTCCTAAGTTCCGAGAAGCTAGATGCGGGTCCACTTCTGACCTGTCTGTTGGTGGACCGCCGGCCTGGGGGAGGGGGTGTCCCCCTCCCCTTTTGGAAAATTTTTGAATTTTTTTGGTATCTACGCGCAAAATGGTAGCCTTTTTTGGCAAATCAGTCAACGTAATTTCATTAAGTTATTAATTTCATTAGCTATGTTGCTACAGTACGTACAAAGCGTGCCTTTCGCAAGGCAAGCAGAGGACTATGATGCGATTGGTACCGTAATTTGCTTGAGTCAGGTTTAGTTGGGAGGTATACTTCCGAAGGCAGGGTTTTGTTTTGTGGCTTCATCAGGTATTGAAATGCTGGTTTTTCCAAAGGTTTGGGCTGGACAGCGGGTTTGGGTGTTCAATGCGGGCCAAACCCGCGAGATGCGGGTCACTTGGGAGGAATGCGTAGGTCATTCAGCTATTGTCATACTCTGCTGGTGTGAAGTTTAAATACATTGTCTTGGGAGTGAGAGGGGTGTAGCTGTATACCTAAACGTGATTGGTTGCGCTCTTGGTACGTCACAAACACCACTGTCAGCGGATACGCCATACGGTGCTTTCGGCTCTGCACCGGAACTTTATAATCACAACAACTGTACGGCCGTTCCAAGTATCCTGCTCTGTATGTGACATTTACGTACGGTCTTAGTGCTTTTCACAGGTGTGTTTGATATTTAGTCGACTGGAAGTTATCAGAAACTCGGTAAAACTAGAAGCGTCCAAGAGATTTTGCATAAAGGAAGGATTTTGGTAAACACTTCATGGCGCCAGTAGATATTGGTCTCTAAAAGACCAGTTCGTGGATTCTCCGTTTTCACGGTACCCAGTTTTTTCGCTTCTTACTTATTTCAAAGTGTGTGTGTGTGTGTGTGTGTGTTCGAACAGGTTTGTTAGCATTTCAAACTACATGCAGCATCACATGATGCCCACAGACACCTGAAAACCACCACACTGTAAGATTATAGGCTATAGGGTTTTTCACAACTTTCCAAACCAAGTGGAGATTATCCTAGGCTTATTGTGTATTAGGGACTCGGGAAAGGAGACCTCAAACATTCCTTGGGATAGTTTATTCTTGGTAAATATACCTGCTTTGGAGAAGAAGTACAAAGGCCATCGCTTATGCGTTAGGGTTTTGTTTACAAACAATAATAGGTTTGACTCAATGCTGTGTAGCCACTCACTAGCACTTCCGCAACCGTTCGTCCTACGTACAGCAAAACATTCCGTTTATTTGTGTCCAGTCCAAAGAAAACAATACAACTGGTGAGTACTCTGGAAAATTCTTTTTTAAGTTTTGGAGGAGTTTTAGGAGTTATAGCATAATTGTGTGTAGTGACTACTGATGGATTTTGTAAGTTTCTTATCTTAGTACAGCTATCATCGATACGGGCCGAGTGCGGCATGGTAATTACATTGCCGGTGTGACATGATTTCCTTTTACACCGGCCATCACAGACAATATTGATATCGACTAGATATTAAATTTCTACGACAAGTTTTAACTGTGAAATTCTTTTACCAGCAAGTATATCAAAAGAATGTTTTTTAACATGTGCTTCAGCAATTGTACCATAGTTATGAACAGATTGTTTTTCATGTGTATAGATCTCTCAGCGATGGAATAATGTTGCCAAGTATTAGTGTTACTATTACAGTATTACTAGCCTGTAGTTTCGAAGGTTGTACGCTATTATACTGTTAATTATATACTTAGTAGATTAACTGTTAGTACGAGAAATGGAATGGTGTTGAGTACCTTTGCCGAACGCATAAACACCAATTACTCGAACTTGTGAACACATTTTCATGTTAGGTTAACATGAAAGGTTACAGCAGATATTTATCATCGTCGGACGTACCGCAAGAGCGGTTGTGGGCTTTATCAACTGTGACTTCATGCTGAACAAAAAGTTGTCGAAAGTTTTTAAGTTAGTTCCCACTAGCATACGTATAACCCGTTGTGTTCAACACAGGTACGTACTTCGCTGTTTACAATGCTACTCTCTGTGTACAGCTAGTTGTATTGAAAAGTGCTTTATCAGTGAGTCACACTCACGCACAATGGCGGCCAATGAACAACAGGTGTTCCAAGTACTTTATACAAACAACGTTCAGCCAAGGTAGAGTTATAATGCTCCGAATGCCTGTGGAGCGCTCCAAGTTGCTCGTTATAAATATGTTTGAATCATATCTTTAGGTCAAGTTGTTATAGATTAACCTTGGGCAGCATAGGTTGCCCTTGTAGCCTAACCTCCTTTTATTCATTTTTTAATTCCTCTCAGAAGAACGAATGTTAGCTTATAGTACTCAGATCATGTCATTACTTGTGATTGTTCTGCCAGTACTAATTTAGAATCAGTGCCTGGAAGTGATGTAGCATTTTTTCAGTGACAAGTCAACTTGCAAAAGGGCAAGGAAGAAGAAGCACTGACAAGTGTGGAAAGAAAGGGTGGTCAGTGGGATATGAACACGGTATACTGCAAGAATACGAAGGTGATGCACTCTAACTGTATTGCGAGTCTATGCCCAAACCGATTGCGCTGCGAGCCGAGCTGGCGGCCAATGATTTTAAATATTATAAGTACACTTATTTTATGTGTACAGACTAACTCTGTTGCCTATACATGTCTATATGTTATCTCGCTACATATTCCTTAGGGTATACGTAACCCTAGTCCTCAGTAAAGGACTGCGGTCGTTCGCCTACAGCTCACTATACACAGTCCTTACACCGACCATTGAAAATAGCGGGGGGGATTGGCAGTCTGTGTAATGGTTGAAATTTGCTGTCTTCTCACAGCAAATTCTGAAGGAAAAATCCTAATTTACTACCAGGAATTTTCTTCTCCAGATCTTACAGGATTATTGCAGCTGTTTTGGATCACCGAGAGTTTCCGGAAAGTGCCAAAATGTGAAATGAAATCAGCAACTTTTTTGCACCGTAAAATTTACTGTGCGACTTTGGAACTTTGTTTACAACAGTATGCTAATGAGCTACACGTTATGTCAGTACAGAATGCCTGCAGAGGCAGTTGCCATGTGTATGTATAGGAACTACAGTAATCAAAATGTTGTGTGTGACATCACAATTTATGCACACAGCATTCTGATGTCAACAAATATTTCGAACGCTACAGTAAATTGTTAAGAAGCGGCAAAGTTGATGATTTTAATTCAAATTTTCGGAACATTTTAGAAGTTTAAAGTGATAAAAAACAACTGCAATATAAGTGTAAGACATGGGAAGGAAAAGTTATGGTAGTTTATTAAGACTTTAGGTCCTACCTTTGCAATAAGAAGAAAATCAATTTCGACCAGCACTGTGCTGGTCGAAGACCCCGGGTTTTCAATGAGTCGGAGTAAGGACCGTGTATAGTGAGCTATAGGCGACCGGCCATACACAGGCCTTTACTGAGGACTAACGTAACCCTAACTTTATCTCTATGTGTACCATGTATATAACACTAGATCCCTATCCGAATGCTACCAGGTAACGCTATCCCTATCCGTATGGATACCGTATATAACCCTACCCTGTCCATACCCATATGCCTACCACTTACAGACATGACCCTATCCCTATGTGTACCACGATACGTCACTTCCGGGCACTGATTCGAAATTAGAGCCATTCTGCCTTTCAGCTTCAAGTACTATAGGATCAGCATCACTGATGGGCCCCAGCTATTAATCTTCTCAGATCACTTTTTGTAGATAAACTAAGCTGGTGTTGAGAAAAACTTCTAAAGCCTATTGTATAATGTGTCTCTATTGAATAATGTAGGATAATGTCATTTCAAGTTCATATTGTTGGGTTTATTTTGATTCCATTTTCAATATGTCATATATCAGTGATGGAAATAAGAATTTCATCTTGCGTAGCAATACTGCTACGCATTTTCAGAATTGCGTAGCAATTTACCTCAGATTGTATAGCACATTTGTGGAGGGTCCCCATTCACCTCTTCCTGCCCTTTGTTAACTTTTTTTACTGCAACAGGCATTCCCTGCATCATGATCACCAGTGCTTTGCATTCAAGGGTGAAAGCGTAGACAATTATTAGTATTATATCAGTTAATGATTCATAAGAGTTTTAAATCCAAAAGGCCAAGGACCCACTTCATTTTCAAAAGACCCAAGAAAATTTAGAGGGCTTCATTTTTGTCAAAACATTCTGACCACCCTCAGTGATGCAAATTACTACCAATGCTACATCACTATATAACACCTTCGGAACAAAGAGTACTTTTCCTTAAGGAAAAGATCCCAAGTGACCCCTAGATGACCTTTGACTCCAGTCACTGACCATCATTGATAACCCCTTTAATGTCCATTCATCACTGAGTCCAGTTTATGCCTTCAGATTTGCCCAAGTATTTGTTGTGGGGGAAGTCATATTTTTCCACTTTCTCGTAACAGTGTTATATATGGCCAATAATATACCCCAAAACTGTTAAAATAAAGTTAGAAATGTAGGCAAACAATGATGTCATCCTAGCCATAAATAACACTTTCCATGCATTGCACAATGTTAGAGAACAAATACAACATTTATAACCACTTTGCAACAACAATTATTGAACGATTTTAATGGGCCCTCCAGCTCTGGGAGCTTGCATTAACTTGTGCACAGATGCACATGCTGTAGGTTAGGCTCAATGTATAACACGTTAGGCAATGGAAAACGTTATAAGCCTTTCTGTAGAAAATTGCCCCGTAGAGAAAAATACTTAAGCTGAAACCTGCGAAAATATTTCAGATTCTCATTTGTGAGTGTGTTGCACATGTCACTGACATGATTTGGATATTTTTGACCAGTTTGGGTATTTTGGATGCTTGAATTTGGACGATCAGTTTGCTCAATTGAGACATACTGTCTACAGTATACACTGAGTGAAGAAAGCTGGAGCTGGTCTGTGCAATCGTACTATGACCTATGGGACTAAGATCTTAGCTCTTTATGTTTGGGATTTGTCACAATTTTGAGCACATATTTACTGATTCCAAGTTGACACTGCTAGAATATTAATGGTTTACATAATAATAGGTTAATGTTTTTGGTCAAGGTTCTGAGGGGTACAGTACGCTACAGAAATTTGTTACTTCAGACACATCGACGTTGGTGCATACTGTACCTGCATGTACTGAATTACTGCACATGCACATGAAAGACACACACACCACATGCTGCGCTAGACAATATCTGACATATGGTACAATACATGTACCGTGCTCTTCATTTGAGATTTGTTTTACATCCGACTTACATGCTGCTATGTTCGTCAGATACGTAGGGGAAATTTCTCTGTTTTTTGCGATAAATGAAAAACTTGGGAACGGATTGAAGACTTTCAAATCATGTTTTTTTTATAAACAGCATTCTTGTGATGATTAAAGAGGGACTCAAAGCCACAGCCACATCTGAAAATGCATCGCAAAAAATGCTACACATACTGAAAACTGCATCGCACGGAGGTGCACTTTGCATCGCAAATTGCGATGCGATACCGCTTATTTCCATCACTGTATATTAAGGTGACCATATTTTGCGGTTTTAAATCAGGGACGCTGCTAGACCACCCACTGTGTAAGGAAAATATACATCGTTAGTGTGACTGGCAGTTGGCTATAATAAATGTGTGTGATCGTACCAGTCAGAACTAGAAAATTAGTGATGCTCTTGACTTTCGATCTCTGTGATTGCAGATATCTGTTATTTGTTTGCCTACGTACGTTGTTCTTGGGCACTATGATATATATCTCAATCATGTTGATGTAATACTAGGCCTAAAATATATTGCTAGCTAGCCGGCCTTTCAGCTCCCCTCCGAAAGATACACATGGAGTAGGCTACACAATCAACAAACTCATTTTTAAAACATTATAAGTAATATCTTGGGAAATTTGAAATTTCAAGGACATTTGTTCAAATCGGGGACATTTTCGGGGACACTTCTTCGTCGGGGACAGAACACTGGATTCGGGAACTGTCCCCGAAAATGGGAGACGTCTGGTCACCTTATTATATATCAGCCCCTCCCAATAAATCATTTAACCCTCACTAGAAGTCACTAACTACTTCAGAATTGTGTTTATCTAACATGGTAGCAAGTTAGGTTAAAGAGTCTGGTCACCAGTGTGCTATCTACAAGGTGTATGAAGCAGGGAGCAGGGAGTACAGTGCCCCTTCATTTTTTGGCAACCCCAAAACTTGGGAAGAATTGGTAGAAATTTGGACAGAATTTTTCTATAAAGTCACACAGGTTTGGGCAAAAAATACTTGTGTCCCCCAAATCCAAATGGCCCCATCTCAGTGTTTTATTTTAACATTCTCCTGGGGAGACCCTTTTGGGACTTCTTGCCTTTAATCTTTACACTCACAAAGTGAGCCACCAACCCAAGTGACTTTTTCAAAATTGTGGATCACCTCAGGACTAACACTTCAAGTGAACTGAATTTTTGCCTTCATTCTAGTATGGGAAAGAAAGTGACAGAAAAAATACATGGTAACTCTTCTTGAAAATATTTGGGGAAAAAATTAAAGAATGTGGGAAAATTTTCAAACAGGTTCGAAATGAAAGAGAAAAGGTCGAGGAATACAAGGGTAGTGCTGTTGAACCATTACAGTATGTTGGCATCTAATTGCTGCAAACCTCCCCTAAATACCAATCTCACCCCTCTGAGGAAGCCACCTAGCTCTGTGACTGAATGCATTCTGTTTATTTTTTAGCTGCGCATTTCATGTGACACTTTTTGTATTAACAGTTTTAACATGACTTCAGGTAATGGTCCTTCACCAAAAGGTGATATTCCTGGTATGGATGGATTTTCTTGAGGACATATGACATCATATGTGCTTTGTCTGCCATCACAATGCCCATGTGCACTTTGTATCTGGTTATTGATGTAACCACTACTGCACTACCTGTTGGTACACCCCCTAGTTGCAATTAACATGGACTGGGGCTTGACACAACCAACTTTCATAGATTTCTATACTGAAGTCATGTGCATAAAGTTTTCTAGGCTGTTTAATACTTAATAACATTGAATAAAGCAGAGGCTACTGTACAAGTTCAACTTCTGTTTCCCCTTACAAAATAAATTTATGGAATAAAATGTCAGAGTGCTCCCCCCTTTGGGGGAGAGGGGGGTAAGATTTTAAGTAATGAAAGATAAAAGTTTTAATGCAAATTGAACGGCCTGGAAAGTGCCATTTCTGGCAGTCTGCTGACAGTGGCATTTTTGCCAAAAATGTCTTTGTAGACTGCAAGCCAACTGATGGTGGTGCTCCCTTTAGAGCCATGTATTAGTTACATCACACAAACAGTGTTACCACAAATGACACTGAAAGGGCTCCCCTCATAAAATGGGTTCTGTGCCCCCCTGGGGCACAGATCCATCTTGGATAATGGTGGGGATGCTTGTCTGTTCCCTGAAACTAAGTGAAGCGTGACCATGGGTTTGCACATAGCATACAAGAAATTTTTTGGCAAATATACCCCCCAAGTCTCTGGAAATAACACTTCCCAGACCCAGTGGTGCTCCCAAATCTCCTTAAGTTTTAGATCCCATGGCTTAGAACTTAAGTTTGGGGAAATTCATGGGCATCTGCAGAAAGAAATAAGGGGACAAATAATCTAAGTAGACTTTTGTATACAATGGGTCTGGAATCCTCTCCAAGAAAACAAAGACTGTGGGAAATGCGATTTCCACCCTTTATTTCACAGCTGTGAATAAATACAATAAAATGAGAACTGGTGATAATTAAAAGTTAGTTACATGGACTTACATGAATGCTGCTCCTGCCAGCTCGTATATTTATATTAGAAAGCTCATACGTCCCACAGTATGATGAAAAGTGTACTATAGTGTAGCAGGTTGTAAGGCCAAGCTAATTCTTACTTCAGAGACGAATAATTAGAAACATTCAAACACTTTCATCTGTGTATCTGGCCTAACAGTGTCCATATGATACTGTAATCATTCTCATCTTTTACAGCATGTCATTTGTACAATGCTGGATCAAACTGCGCCAAAGTTCAATACACGGGAATTCGAAATGCAGCGTTTGGTTGAGACAGATTGGTGGGGACATGGTATATCATGTCCCCACCACTGAAAAAGTTGGTGGGGATGCATCCCACTGTCCCCAACAGGATCTGCACCCATGTGCCCCCCCCCCCCCCGCGAGTAAATCCAACCCAGAGTCTAGATCTGGCCAAGAAGGTTGTTAGGCCTGTATCAAAGTTGAAAAGTAGTAATTGCCAGTAGCTGATATAACCTGGGCTGATAACCAATTTTCAGTTGCCAATATTGGCTGATATTGAGCTGATACCATTATATGAGAAATAAGCAATCTCCCAAAATTAAACAAAAGGCTACTGGACACCACCACTATTTTGGTGATCGGACGTGTATATTCAAAATACTATAATGTACTATTTTCATGGCATATAAAGGATGGTAAATATCAGTTAGGTAATTCATTTAAGGTAAATTTTACCAATACTGTTACAGGATTTGAATGAGACTATTGATTGATACCATCATGTTGAATACTGCTAATGTGTTGAATACTGCTAATCTGTCGAACACTAGAAAAAGTGGCCATCTGTAACTAGACCAAAAGTGTAGAATGTAAAATTGTCTAGAGGCTTTTGTGTTAGACAATTGCTAAAATTATAATGGAATAGCTAGTGCATCCTTATAGATTTTTGCACGAAACTAAATGCATTTTGTTGTTGTTGGGCCTTAGGCTGAGAATATGAACTTTTACCTTCCATGCTTGGCCTAAAAATGTTCTGCCTAAGCTGTATGGCCCACAACATTATTACTAGAGCCACTAAGAGGTCACTGGCATGAGCTATGCATGGAACAGGGATGGCAGTTTTTCTGGTTCAGTACCCTTTCATTGTAGAACTATACAACACTTCGTACTGCATGGTATTATAGAACTTTGATTTTCTGTAAAGGCTTGAATGCAGTTTTTAATTTCACCACAGAGGCTACTGTACCATTCCCTAAGGCTTCCTGTAGTGTTATGCCACATGTGTACTGTATCCTTTTGATAATAGTGGCCAGGGAAAATCCCAGCATGTACATAATAACAAAAGTAAAACTCTATCATCACTATATACCCTTGATTGGGAGTATTAATGTTTCACAGGTTTAATAGTAACTGTAGTGTTCATTTGCCATTCTTTTCTCTATTTTTATGGATTGAGGTATGTGTGTAATCAGTCTTAGGCAAATGCATGCCATGACTGATTTTTCTCTAATGTTTGGCATTAAAAGGTTTGTGGGGAGCCATTTTTGTGCTTTTCTTGTTTGGAGCTGTTGCAGTTTTGGGTAAAATATGAATTACGTTACTTAATGTTCTATTTTCTCTGTACCGTATCCCAAACCACAGTCATATCTTATGTTCAGCTTGTAGCTGAAGTGTTAGCATTATTAGTGTTAGTTTTATCTCATCAGAGACAAACAATTACTTTTCAGTGTTTGGGTTGGCTCTTGTTCAGTTTTGTTTAAAACTGTGTTCTGAAAAGACTTGTTGCTATGGAAATTAGTCATTGAAAGACAGTTTAAAATCATGCAACGTGCTTCAGTGAGCAACATTTGTCTTGCAGTTGAATGTAAGTATAAGTTTATTGTCCAGGAGCCAATAATAATTTTGTATTGAGGATGTTTTTGTGCTTTGTAAATGTTTGTCTGTTGAAATAATTAGGACATGTATGGGATTTGACCTTTAAGTTATTCTGTACAACAATACACAGAAATTGGTACAATAGCACTTAAAGGATTAATTAGAGCCTGCATTGTTTTGGTTTTAATCTTACAGTTGCATATTTTGTCATAACCACTGTTTGTTTTCACATTTTCTATGAGTTGCATCTGGCCAAGATAAAAAAAAAACAATTGTGTTCTAGAATGTGAGTAATTTAAGTACCTTTAGTGCTTGCAAGCATGAAAAAATATTGATTGTTTTATAATTTTGGTTCTGGTGCACCCCTTGGTTTGGAAAGTGGTTTAGGGAGAGAGAGAAAAAAAGATAAGTAGTGTACTGTACATACTGATATCACCAAGTACTGTAACAAATTCTTAAAATGTAGGCTACATCTGAATTCTAATGATCTGAACATACTAATCTGATAGGATTCAATTTAGAAATGAAGGTGCTTTACACCAAACATAAGGTGTTGTGAACTGTATGCCATGACTATGTACTAAAGATCAAGGTACTCAAATGTTTTGTCTACTTGCCACTTACAAGATAGCATTCAGCAGCTTTTTTGAATCTTCTGAGGACCATTTTAGTGCACTTTGTAGGCTGGAGTGGCTGGAGAGAGGGGATCCATTTAAGAACCTAGGCTAGTTAAAATATACAGTAAAATAGGGCTGTGACAGGTAGCGATTAATCGCTAAACGATCTACAAAGCGATTATTCACAAACCTGTTTTTCGTCCGTTTTCTATCCATCTGAATACTCTGTAAATGCAGAGTGCATAATATTGGCCTATACATATTATGGAGTATGTCATCATGTTGTGATTACTGTTTCGACTACGAACAAGCCTTTACAGGAATCTTGTTTGGGGTTCACGGGTATTACCAATTCATTTTGAATAGGCCTATTTATCACGTCAATCAACACACACAGAGTCTTTCTGTTGTGACAAGGTAATCGCGATTAATTGTTAAACAATCGCAATTTTTTACGATTAGAAGTTTAATTATTTTGCTACACGTACACTCGTACAGCCCTACAGTACAGGTATAGAATTGAATGGTTGGACCACTGACCACTGTTCATCCAAGGGACATAGGGCTGGTAGGGTGTGTTACCTCCATAGCAGGTGTCAAGTGTGACACCTCCTCTTTTGACGTACATACTCTAACACCTGCAAGCAATGACAGAGATTGTCCAATTTTGCCATATTAATGAGCCCAATTTGATGTTACCTCTCGACTGATGTTTAGTTTCAATATTCATATTGCGTGACAAAGCTTTAACTGTAACATTATTGTGCGACCTATTCACTTTAACACAGTAAGTCAATGGGACTTCATCCACACACTTAAAACCCCATTGACGTTGTTCATCTGAACAGCATGGTAATCAGACTTGCTAGTTTTTTTCATTGAAATATTTATAATTTGTGTTTGTTGTGATCATATATTTGAGTAGTTATTTAGCATTCAGTTTCTATGCAGTTTGACAAAGAATTCTTGCAAAAGTTTGTGGATGTTGATATTATGAGGACAGCCAATATAAGAAATACATGTCTGCAATGCAGACAAGTATGTGCGTGGTTTACAGGTTCCAGTGGTAACATGAAGTGTCATCTCATTAATATGAGGTAAAATATACTCTGAAGTCTGAATGGATTGGGACTCTAAAGACATCATTAAAACAATTATGTCACTCACAGTGTACTCACAACATGTCTATGATGTAACCCTACCACTTAAATGTTTTCTTGATAAAAGTGTAGACAAAATACCAGTTCTGCAATATATAATTCACCGAGTGTAGTGAACACAAATATGAAATTCCATTTGTGTGTGGGGAGGAGGGTTGAGTCTGTGGTTGTGATTGTGTGTGTGTGCGTGTGTGTGTGTGTGTGTGTGTGTGCATGTTAGGGTGAGTGTCGAGACAAGCTTGGTAGGCCTAAAGTAAGTTTTGTCTACAAATTGCCCAATAAGCCAGTCAAAATTTGACTATGAAAGGGGAAAGAGTTTCAACACTGAAGAAAGGACTAAGAAGTCTTGACTCCAAACATATTGGATAGGGACACGCTTCAATCTAGTGTGTGCAAAAAGTTCTGAAACCATACGAAATGGAGTAACTTGCCCAAACGTATTATACAGTGTTGAATACAATTGATTCCATTTGATGGAGCCATTTTGTTGCTTACCTTTTTCTTACATATTTATTCTTACACACTTACTTGTCTGTAAACAAAGATTAAATGGTAGGCAATGCTTTACTCCTATTGTAGACTGCCCTTATTTATGCCTAACCTTATGTCTGTTGGACAAACAGCATGTACTTCTCTGTTAGGTAACCGTAAATTTGCTTGTATCTGGTACTCAATGGCTCAGTTAGTTGGAGCAGGTGAGCTGGTTAGAAGACTCACTGTGACCTGGTTAAGAATTTAAAGGTTAGCCAAACTGAAGGCAACTTAAGTCCCCTAAAGGGCCCATGTATCTTAGTGAATGTTCATAAGCTCATGAAGTCTGTATTGTTGTATGCATCCATTATGTGTGAGGAGAATGTTGTATGACTCACACACTAATATGTATACCAGCACCAGGATGCGGCTACTTGATGTGAATAACCATCACATCAGGCCTGGTATCTATTCATTGTTGATTCAGAGACAACAAAGACAGGTGTTAGCATTGCCTTTGTGTACAGTCAGTCAACTGCAGGGAAACTACAGTGATGATGTCTCTAGGGATAGAGAAATACACTTCACCCTGTAACTGCTGTGTGTAGTTTAATTGACTGTACTGTAGTCATCATACTACAACTATAAGTGCAGCAGATAGGTCTGTATTGTTTAGGTTGGATTAAGAAAGTTCTACCAGGACCTCCTTGGTTGGATCAACATAGCTCAGACAGATAAATGTCTTTTTATCATTATGAAATTATTTAGCTTCATCAATAAACTCGAATTGTAGGTTTCCTCATGGGTGTAGGAAGCTGTTCTCAACTAGGGAGAAGGAGAGGGGGACTGAATCTCGTATTGGATCTCTGTCCTGGGGAAGAAGTTAAGGGGAAGCCTCCCCTTTGGAAAGTTTTTGAATATTTTAGGGCCCTTGGATGCAGTTTGGTGTAATATATTGAGCAAATATTAATGAAAAGTACTGCAAAATTTTGACATTTTTACAGAGGAAACAAATAAGGGGTTTTGTCCTTGAATTGAGGAGGGGGGGCATAAACATACTTCTGCCCCATCACATTTTTGATGGGAGGGGAAGGCTTTAGCCCCCACTTCCTATGCCTATGGCTTTCCTTCCTAAAAATACTTCACATTACAATCTAGGTTTATGAATGTTGCATTCATTATTTGCATTTGAATTTGTGAGGTCAAAATTTTCATGAGCTCTACTAATCAGGTAGGTCACCTATATCTTATGTAGGTGGCTCAGGCTCTACAAAGCAGAATATCTTTCCGTGAGAAATTTAATTTCTTGAAAATATAGTTACCCAGCTAGTTGTGGGGCCAAGAGGAAGGGCTTAAGTTGAAGGCTGTATTACAAAAAATAGAATGGAAGGAATAATGTTATTTACCTGTTAACATGGATAATGTGTTCTTTTCCCAATTAATTTTCTTTTCTAGTAGTCTAAGGTAATTTCTTTTGTAATTATTAATAGTGTTTGCACCGGGTTCCCGGGTACCCAGGTACCTGACCGACGATGTCAAAACCCGGTTCTGAAATTGCTACCCGGATCCAAAGTTTCACTACAATAACATAGATTGCACATGTGACAGAACACCTAACATGTTACTGTTTTCTTGCAAAATTTGTCACGCACACGCCTAAGAACACTTGTCATCCCCGTACATACAGTAAGATACGTTGATGTTATATTATATCAACATGCAAAGCAAAATATCCTATTATGACTTTACAACGAACTAGTAGCCTAACAGAAATTATATTTTCGGGTACAAGACCGACCACCAACTTCGGGTACCCGGTTCCGAAGTTTGGACCCGGTGCAAACGCTAATTATTAAAAATGTATTATAATCCATTCAGCATTTACACCTAGAGGGCTCATGAAGGGTCATGGTTGAGCATTGTTGGCAAAGACCACAAGTTATAAGTTACGCCGTGTGTGTTGTAAGTAAAACCAGGAGCAGGGCCGTACCTAATACTACCTATAGCAGAAGCAAATGTAGACTGTTTTCAAGAAAACAAACTCAAGGTGAAAATACTATTCAGTGTCAACATATCAGAGATTTAAATCAGTTTGGAACAGGAAAGATACTTGGTTTACACCTTTGGTGTTTTAAAGACAGATTTGCATCACCCTAAGTATGACTTCTAGTTGAGGGTAAGCAAAAGTCTCAATTGGTGACTACTCTTTGATTGACATCAGAGTTACAAAATTCAAAAGATGCATAGCAGCTCATATTACACAGCATGCACAGAGAATGTTTTGATTACACATGGGGTCTTTTATGCTCACCAGGATGTGGCCTTAAGCAGTGAACTATGTTTGTGTCTTCACAAGGAGGAGCATTAAAGACAATTATGGGCGGGGCTTACCACCAAGTAAAAGTCATACTTGGGGTGATGCAAATCCCTCTTTAAGTGACACTTTGACAACCCTGTTGTAAAGGAGAACTTTGTTAGAACAATTTTTATGCCTTTGGTGAGGACTAATGACCATATTGGAGCAGGAATACTGATTGGTACACAAAGTGTGTAATTTTTCAGTACAGTTAAGGGATGAAATGCCAACAATCCTAATATGTAGACTTTTGGATTCCAGTAAATTGAGAAATGTAACTCTGCCTGGACCAGTCAACAAGTTGGAAACTTTATGCTGATTTGGTCCTTGCCCACTTGGCGGACATGAATTTAATACTTCTGCACCCATATTAGCTGCACTTGTAATACCAACGTCCGCAAACTTTTGCAAGAATTCTTCGTGAAACTCCGAAAAACCTACGCTATTAACTAATCATACAATCACAACAAACACAAATTATAAATATTCAATGAAAATCGGCTAAAGCAAGTCTGATTACTATGCTGTTCCAGACAACCAACATCAATGGGATTTTAGTGTGTGATTTCTCCTGCTTAAAGCTCACGCAATGAAGTCCCTTTGACTTACAGTACTATAAAAGTGAACGTTACATCTGAAGCTTCTTCGTGCAATATGAATATTCATATGTTGAAACCAATCAACAGTTGATAGGTAAAATCAAATTGGGCTCATGTATAGCAAAATTGGATGATCTCTGTCATTGTTTGCAGGTGTTAAGAGTATGTATGTCAAAAGAGGAGTACATATTCAACGCCTACTATGAAGGTATTAACTTGGTCCTCCATCAACAAAAATGGGACAACCATTGGGAAGTTCCAGGGTGCTATAAATCAAAAGTAAATAAACACACAGTAACTGACAACAGTCTGATAAATTACTCAGTTTACTCTTCAACAGTTTTATAGTCTTTGGCATGTAGTTTACTTAGTACAGTGTGTGTAATTGTGACTGTAAATAGTATATTGTGTTCAATACACCAACAATGTAGTAAATAAGCTACATTGTACATACTTTAATACAAGTTCTTTTCTTTGAAACCAAGCTTTTATTGTGTCAAAGCTAACAGTGCCTCCAAAAAAGTTTGGAGCCTTTTGAAAATTTTTTGTGCTGTGGTTTGTGATTTCATTGTTGTAAGTTTGTGAGTTAATCCAAAGCATTGCAAATTTGTAAAACTTGGCTGATAGTTTACAAGTTACATTAAGAGTGTAGACTTTAAAGGCAGTAGGCAGTCGCCCCAAAATTTTCTTTGAAAAATGAGCAAACTCTTGCAAATCTTCTCTTATTGCATTACAAGCACCTCTGTAGACGTTTTAAACATAACTACTAGAAACAATATGCAAGGAGAATTCTCCTTGAATTTCACAATTCACTAACAAAAATAAAAAAAAATAAGTTTTGGGTGAGTTTTTATTATCTGTGAAGTGTAGGCAGCATTATATTAATTTTATAGCCTGTGTTACTCATGGTTCTTTGAGGTAATGTTCAGCCACTGTAAGTCACCAGAGTTTTAATTTACAGGTTTGTGACTCCAAACATGTCAGGTGACATTTACATCAACTTTGTACTGACTTGGTAAACATTGCTATGTGCAGTATGGTACTATCTATAAAAACATTGGCAAGCTGAAACAATGGTCTGTGGCAAACATTTTGATGTAGGGTCAAAAGAATTGAAGATCTGTTTGTGATTTCAATGTGGATTTAAAGGAAGGAAGGATGTTAGCTATGAATAGGTTTGCTGTGGTTTAATAATCAAATGACAGGCCAAACAAAGCTTTTGACCTTGCCTCATAACATAATGGAGTATCTTTTAGATAGAAATTGCTTTCAGTGTCCCTAGAAGAATAGAATTTTAAATAAATAGTTTAATTTCCGATTTAATGGTGTAGCATCAGTTCACTAGATGTCATTCAGGAATGTTTGGTGTCCTTCCCTGATGAGGTGAAAATGTTAGGACTTACAACTGGTACAGACTGTAAAGTAGTGAAACTGGGCAAATAAAACATGTATGACCACTTGACCAGGTAAATAATAGAAGTGAAACTAAGCAAATACACACCTGGCTGTTTCTGGATGGCAATTGATACAGACAGTGAGTATCCACATCACTAGCAACAAGGATGACACCAGTGGGGAGGCAAAGTGATATATGGGAAAGTTTGGACATAACATTTAAAACAACAAAACCAGTGAGACAAGCAGATGTGTTGATGAGCCTCCTGAAGACTGAAAGTGGGGGATGGGAGGCGGAGGGCACCTCTGCTCTGCATGGAGTTGCCTCTTAGTTCCTGCAAAGGAAATTATCCAAGCTAAGGAAGTGATATGTGAGTATTAAGAGGATATGGTGTTTGAGGAGGGGAGAGGGGGGAATAGAGTAGTCCAGCAGGGCTGTAGATCTGTCCAGCCCTTAATATTTGGACAGCCACCATTCTCACTGTGGTACCGCCTCCACACTGAAACAGATAAAACTTGTACATCAGAAAAGAAATGTGTTCATCAGTAAAATAATGGCCATTTGAAGGTGAAAAATCAATGAAGAGATGTTAGACTAGAATCAAGATAGTGGAATATTAGTTTAAAATTGTCATATTTTTCCATATCTTTCAATCTTCACCTTTTCCTTGGCAAATTGTATCAAGCAGAATAGCTCTTAGCAAGGGATACTTTGAAGGTGTATCTAATGTGATTGTCCATCAGGAAACAAACTAAGAGCAAATCTAACCATTTAAATGTTAAGGTGAACTTAGTATTAAAAACTGCTTTTATTCAATACCTTTGTCTCGGTCATGTCATGTCATCATAAACAGATGCAGAAATTCCATGGGGGGGGGGGGGGAGGGGGGGGATAGGGGAATATATCATCCACACACTTTTTGGGAATGCTCCCATTCACTTTCACATTTTCTTATGGTAAATTATTAAAGCCTCAAGGGCTCATTGTCCTGTCCCCCTCCCCCTTTTCACACAAATCTCCACTTCTGATCATAAAGGTAAATAGGATTTGAATGATCAGAATAATTACACTGATAACTTCAGGTATTTGATTGGAAGGAACCAAAATTTTAACATGAAAAGTTTAATGTAGTCTTTGGGGCTGCAATAAATTTAAAGCAGGGACTTGCCAGAGAACTTAAAGGTAGCCCTTGGCCATATATAACAATTTTGAACCCCTGCAGTAGAATATCTACTTCAGTATTGTCCTCTCTGTTAATTGAAAGTGGTTATGTAGGTGCATGGTTGAAGCAGGAACCAGTAACAGAGATGATCAAGACAGGTCTTGATTGCCTTGCAAACTGATTTGTCTTGATGGCTCCTTGTAAAGTCTGATGTCCCTTTGGAGTTATAACTCCATTTGGGAGTAGTTCCAGGTTTTTACCCACAATAGGAGATAACCTGCAGGATATTTTTTATTTAAAGTATGGTTGAAGCAAGAAGCAGGCAGCTGCCATTCAGATCATTCTATTATTCTATCCTTTTATACTTCAGTATGTAGTATGTACATACTGTAATGCAAAGACTTTTGCTTAGAACTATTTCAAAATACCATCTGGTGACTGCTAATTCTCTTACAGATGAGAAAAAGGGGAGGAAAAATCAATAGTTATTTCAAGAAGATGGACTTGCCAGAAGACCACTATGGCATGAACATATGGTCTTATCGTTTTTGTCATTTGCTGTGCGATGGCCTGTACAATTTCCATGTGATTTGTAAGTCCTTCTGACTGTGTCATATTGTCCCACTTCACCGTCCCTTATTCATTGTCTTTTGTTCAAATTGACAATGCACATGGTACTACATTAAACAGATGGTTCATGGGCCTTAGAGTTAGAAGGTCTTTGAAGGTGAGGGCCAAGCAGGAATACAAGTATTATGATGCTAATGAAATGCACTTTGTTGCTCCACCAGAGCATATAGCAGTATCACTTAAGTTAACCCTGACCCTAATACTGAATCCATACACCATCTATTTACATCAATGATTTTCAATTGTGATATTTTGTATCTTTGCAGGGTTCTTTAGAAATCTCTCTTTTGTGGGTTTAAACCTGCTTACACTCAGACAAATCCCTGGGCCCATGGGGCTTTTAAAGCTTGAACAAAGAGGCTGTACTGTTACATTTCAGTTAAATACCACAAGTCTAAATGATACAGAATATTACCTGCTTAGTTTGGAGACTGATGGTAAGCTGGTCAGGAGCACTTTTTACTGACTCTGTTTTGTAAAGTGTATTCTGGCACAGAAGGTTTTATAGCATTGGAGTCTTGTCACAATAGTTTCACCAAAACTTACAGAGGTATGTCTTTGTAGTAAACTTGTTGTAGCAAGAAAGATTTGAGTTAGATTATGCAGATTAAAGCTAGCAAAAGTTGGATTTGTGTAATGAAGCATTGGATTTTGTACAAGTGCATTAAGTATGCTTGGACTGGAAAGTTGCATAACTTATAAAGAGATTGGGATGTACTTTATTTTAGGAAGGATTGTAGGTCTAGTATTTTGCTAGACATATGTATAGAAAGAAATACTTTGGGATAAGTTTCTTGTTTGTACAATAACAAAGTATAAGCCTTGATTTGTATAGAGGGAGACTGGTTGTTTGGCTTGTATTCAAGTGGTAAGTTTCTTCCAAACATGACCCATGAAATCTTCAGGCAGCAAAATTATTCATTTTACTTCCATGTAGATACAGGGAGTTGCTAGAGAACTCCCTGGTAGATATTAGACAGTCACATAAATAATTACAAACAGTTATAAATCCAACAACATTTAATGAATGCAATACATAATATACCATACACAGGAAGTATGGAAAGTCTGAAAGTCTGTTGGTGGGTGAAGGGCAGAGGGTCAAATGAGAATCTGGATTTGGTATAATTCATCTAGATGCCCCTCATGCAGGGAATAATTTAGAATTCAAATTTTGCATAGCAGTTTTGATACTTTTTCCCACAAAAAAGTGCTACACATTTTTGCATTTGGCCAGCTTGTGTAGCAAATTGTGATGCGATACCAGATGAACATTGTTCCCTGCTCTCATGCAATATTTGGGATTGATTTCACTTGCAGTAAAGTGTGGGTTTCTGTTTTTTTTTTTTTTTTTTGTTGATTAGCAAAAATACTTTGATATCCCATTTAATTTAAAATGGTAAGATCAGTTTACTGGTGATAGCTTTAATATGGTGGATAAAATTAGCCATGTATTTGTTAGGTATAGGTGAATATATTCAACAAGCTTACGTGACTGTAAACAGTTCATAAAAAAACCTCAGTGCAATTTTTTTTGTATGATTTTAATGATATACAGTATACAATGAGAGAATCTGACTGGAAGCTGGGGTAATCACTAATCAGGTTCAACATTATCAAATGAGCTGTTATGGATAAGCTCCCCCAAATTTTTTCTGTTTGAAGGTACTTTTTTCTTTTAATGTCTAATATTATGTTAGACAATTGATGCCACAAGTCTCAGTTGAATTGCCCAGCTTTCTCTATCCATGGAAGTTCTAATACTTCCAGCATCAATCTCAGATATCTTTCAACTGCTCAGAAACAGGAGAGATGTCAACCCTATGTATGCTGCCTCCTCAGATTTTCTCCACTGATATTATATGTGGCAATGTTAAGTGAAGTCTTACAGTAGTTGTCATGGAGATTTTGATCAGGACAAAATGTGTTATCAAAATTGGGGTATGTATGAGTTCAGTGACATTTCTTTGTTTAGAAAAACTGACTTTAGCAGAGTCATCAGCAGATTAAGTTTTTCAGTTATCTGTCCTAGGTTTGTCCTGTTTGTCTGTTTACATACTGTAGAAACTATGTAGCAAAATTCTTGTTATTATAACCCACACTTACTGTCATGATCAGGAAAAAGGTCTTGAAGTAAGGTTCATAATTACTTCTGATAAATCATCATATTGGAACAATGAATCCTGAGGAAGCAATTGACCTATAATACTACCTGTAACAGGTAGCATGTATAACCCCTGACTTCAGGATATCCTTCATAGAGATGTACATGGTACAGTATATTCTGTACTGAATAAACTGTCAATATTTTAGATGGCTGAGTTTCATGTGTTGTTATAGATTAGTTTGGACATTGTCCAAGATCTGTGTGTGTTGTTTCCTGACAAAAACACTTCCTCTGGGAAACCAACAATTGGTGGGATTGCTAAATGCAAACTGTCCATTCAGAATAAAGTACCTATTGAAGTCATTGAGCAGCTTACAAGTTGTACTTTCATTCTTTGTGAAGGATTAGGGATGGCAATGGATTTGTTTGCATCTGTGAGCAACTGATGCATTGAAATGGTTTGAGGATTATGCACTTACAGTGGAGTATTTTTGGTGTTAGGGAGTAACTCCTTGCTAATAACATGACTGATTAAGGAACCAGTTATCACTACAGTAATTTCTGGGTATTGTGAGGAGGGACATTGAGCACGGTTAAATGATACTTTTCTGGTGTGGATGGGCCCAGTAGGGAATGTGAAGGGGGAGGAGGGGGTTAGTATCTAGACTGAAAATGCTTGTGGTCTACACAGCTTTTTGTAAGCTTTTAGAAGTGGATCAAGGTTAGCTTCCACTTATCCTGACTTACCCCTTGACTTAACCCACTTTTTGGTACAGTTACCTCCTGAGCACCTCAGTAAGGGGGTGGGGTGGGGTAGGATGGGTGAACAGAAACTAAGATCATGGGTTTAAAAAGTGACATTGGTGACAGTTACACTTTTAGTATTCATGGACAGAAAAGGGTGACAGATTGTAATAGTGTAGCAGACAATTAGCTAAAAGTTTGATTTGCAAAACTTCCAATCTGTAGGCCTATATATTGGCTAGCATTGACCTTTTTTATTGTCAGGACTAGGTTCACTTTCAAACTCAATTGCCAAGTAAGGCTCAGTTGAAATTCACTTGCCGTGGCACTTTTTCACTTGCTCTTTTTACAGAGCAGACAGAGCAGATTTCTCAGTTGGGTCCATAAGACTCCATATGGTCACACTTACAACAGGGGATTTGAAGTAGAGACAATTTCCAATACTTACTCTACTGAGCCATGAGTTATTTATTATTATCATTATCACATACTGTATTTGGTACAAATAGTAGTGGAGGTACCAGGTAAGTGGGTATAGACCAGAAATCTGAAACACATAGTGAAGAGACTGTGCACCCTTCCCCTTCTTTAGGAAAACTTAGTAATAGATGTTAAAATATTGTTTAGATGGCCTTTTACAAAGTCGCTTCACGGAAGCAATTTCCTGCAAATCCAAAGCAAGATGATTTCAAAGTCTAATAAAGTAAAGAAAGGGGGAAGGGGAGGGGGGGGGGGAGGGAGAATTAAAGAAGGTCTGAGTTGTTGTAGTTTAATGAAGTTGTCTTCATGGGTCATGATTACTAAGTCTAATGAATTGATTAAATTCAGCTGGACCATGGCCATGAACAACTTAATGGCCAAGAGCCTAGTCTCTGTAAAGCAGTTAATTGTGATTCAGTTGTATGGACCCCTTAAGTTGTGTGCTTGCAATACTACTGTATTTCAACTGTAGTGTACAGTATAAAGTTATTAGTAGGCAATGATCTGCTGTGTATATAATCAAAATGTATGGTACTGGTACCATCTGCTGGGAGACAAAATGTCAACTAAAATATCTGGCTGTCATTTGACATATTATCAGGACATCTGGTAACCTTGACAAATGTTTTAAAGGGCAAATATATTGTCGTTTCAGGTTGACTTCATGTCCTGTGTAATAGATATGGTCCATTTTAGTGAGTGTTTGATTGAAAAATGATTAACTAATGAATTTTCCTCATGGAGGAGGCCATTACTTGCTTCTAAAACTGTATGTATTGTAGTCACAGAAGAGCCAAAGTAAACACTTCACCTGTTTTGTCTGGTAGAAACTGTACTGTATATCACTGGGCTTATATGATTACCAAGACTTGGCTTATATGGTCTGCAAGGACCATTATTGAGATGGACAAATGGATAAAATTATTTCTGGTGAAACTTTACTAGCAGGGGTGCCACTGTGTAAAACACTGCCCAGATACAGGTATGTGTGTGTTGATGGATTGGGAGGGGGCTCTGGGGGAGCTTCAGTGGTATAGGAAGGAGAAAAGTTTGTGTTCATATCTGAGTGTACAATACAGAATGTATACAGTGACAGTACTGACATGACGTAGTAGGAGGTCCAAAGTGAGGTTATTGCATGTTTTCAGAACATGACTTCATTGGCCTGAGGAAAGTCATTTATTGTTGTCTATTTACAACTTATTTGGGGGTTTCATATTGCAACCAGTCTGTTAAAGTTTGACTTGAACTTTTGCCCAATATTCCAGGCCAGCTTTCTCTCTGGATGGGAATGCAGACTTGATATTGATGGGTCTTTGCAGCAAAAAGATCAGGCGAGTAGGCTTTTTGACTTTGTGTTGTTCCCATCGCCCACTCCTTGCAGCATTCAATGTGAGTGTGATGTTTTGCCCTAATGCCTCCCCATACCACCTTCCACTTCCAGGATTCAGGCCTGTGTTCACCACCACCTTTAATTTGAAATGAGCAACAAAAATTGTACAGAACTGTCTTCCTTGTTGGAAGTATAATTGTTTTATGTATCGGGAACAGTGACAGGATTGGGGTAGGGCGGGCATTTCCCCCCCCCCCCTCCCCCAGCTTGCAGTGGAACATTTGCCAGGAACCCACAAAAGCATAATTTTCAGTAGTTGATGCAACAGGAATTCCACAGTAATGCATCTTAGTGCCAACTCTGTGCTGCCTGTGGAAAGCAATGTGGCTGTTGGACAGCTAATGTTATAAACATACTGTAATTAATTTGGTTTCAATATCCCATACCATGTTGCTGGTACTGCACTGTTATGAGACTTGCATAATTACAGAGACTTGTCACAGCTGTTAAACTTTTTTCAAGTTTTTTTTCTGTTTCGAGTCAGACTGTTTCAGTTTGCTATTGGTTGATGCATTATGTAACAGTTACATGTTTCCGTGACAATGAGTTTTTGCATCTTTATTGACTGTAATAATAGAACTGAAAATTCATAAAAAATTGAAAGAGATTTTCAAAAAGGAATGTGCTTTGGGGAAAAAGTAGCTATTTAAAGATAGTGTGTGTTCATGAAAAATATGTTTTGTAAGGTTGGATTGGATAAATAGCCTGGTATATAGTTATAATTGGGTTTTTTGTATAGTGTTCACTAATGCTGATTTTTAATTAAAAAAATTTGATATATACCAGTTTATACCATCAGATTAATGTGTCCTAAATCATTGTAGGTATCAAAAATATGACATGTTATTTTAATTATGTAGTAGTGTATGTTATTTAATATGTACTAGTGTATATTATGTTATGTAGTAGTTCATATATGTTATTTTATATAACAGAGACAATTGCTCTAGCTTTTCTAATTGTTCTGAATACTTGGTTGGAAAGATTTTGGTTTTCACTTTTTCAGCTTATTATGTTCAGCTGAATGCGTGCAGTTGTGGTTCCATAGGGGGAGGCATTGAGAACATCTGTTCCCACACACTCTAGTGTGAACTCTTGGCCTCAGTCAGTATCCCTGATATTGGTAAACAAAAATTGTGCAACTTCCAGTTTGAAATTATAAAAGAAAAAAAAAATAGAAGGATGACACTGTCAGTCTGATGGGTAAAGCCCCTTCCACACCATGTGACATGACTTACTGCCACGAGACTGCCTTGTCGCTGTGAGGGATTGAAGACTAATTAATTTTAGAAGCAAGGTGTTGACACACTTTGCAACTTAGTTGCAGATTGTAGAAGCGATTCCTGCGAAATTGTGATGTTCAACTCTTGATAATTACTATACATTGTGTAATATACAATGTACACATACAGGGTGCATACTGTTCACCTGCCGAACGGTGTTTCAGCGAATACATTCCCTCGAAAATTGGTGTAGTTACCAGTCGATGATATGGTTTGGCTGTCTCAGCGAATACCATGACCTTCTTATTTCTGTTTGAATAATCTTCATTCGTAATATCGTACCGACACAGATATGTTCTCCAAAGTTCGATCAGCTGATGCTCGCACACTTCAGTCCAGAACTCTGCCATTATGGTGACTATGGTCAGTTGCACATTTCGGTCTTCGGCGACCAAACATGTTTCGTCGCCTGAGAATGGTTTGATGTCCACACTTAACAACACATTAGAGTAATCTTGTTGCAATGAATCACGTCGCATCAAGTCACATAGTGTGGAAGCTAGGGGCTTAAGGGGACTAAATGGAAGGATGAAGATGGAGACAGAGAGATTGACATCAGGGATCTACTGTATGGAAATAGTGTGACTAAAGTCATGATAGTTGGATTTATAATGCTCAACTATTAGATGGATTTATGTACCTGTCTCCCTCCTCCTGGTGCAACTCTGGGCAGAAGACTGGCTAGAAAGAGCCACATGGTGAGATTTGTCACCACATAGATCCCGTACCCACCAACTAACAGTTAAGGGCAGAAAATAGCACCATAATGATCAGTATAGTACAGTGAATGTAATGCACTCATATGTCATAGTGGTGATAACTTCATAATTAGATATGACATGACTGCCAAGCATGATGCCACAACAAATGCAAGTTTACAGAACAGGTGACCCAGGCAGCTGTACAGTCATCTATGTGGACCCCTGGATAGACCAGACATGTGGTGGGCCTTAGAAGAACCCCTGGTTGACTGTAATAGCATTAAGTATGGGGCCAAGGTAGACATTGTTTTTTCATGTTGCAGATAGACTGTACAGTAAATTACCATGGTTAACATGATGAGTCTATAAAAAGCGAGTTGGGAAACTTTGATATACAATGCCTGCTGGGAAGAGAAGTGTACCATAACAGAGACTGCATGTGCAAGACAGATATTTTGGGTATGCATGTGTGGGAAAATTCTGGCAGTTAAGGGAATTATTGCTTTTGTACATGAAAATACAGATGGAGTTATGGAAATTAAGGCTCTCTTCCTGGGAAATAAACATTTTGTCCAGCCAAGTTGTCTTTCAATACAGTTTGTAATTGTAAATACAATACCTGTGTGTATGTTAGTGGAAACAGTGTAAATGCAAGTTATTGTTATTATGCACAATATTTGACTTCTGTTTGCACTGTCATGCAAAGCTTTTGTTCAGTATATCCCCATGTATGGTAGGTTGCAGTGTACATTAGTTTAATACAGTGTATCTACTGAACAGGAGTTTTACTGAAGCAGATTGTTTTCTGTTTACTGTACACCAGATAAGACAATGATTTAATAAAGTCTTGTCACAATCCTTGTATACTGTATTCAGATAATACCTGTAAGTTTTAGAAATGTCTTAATTTATTTGCATTCAAGCATGTATACCACACCATCATGCAGAAGCAGAACCGCCTACAGGGTTATGGAGATAAGGCACATGTTTGTAGGCATTGTAAGAACAGAGGTATCTTTTGAAGTTATAACTGAGGTCTTGTTCATAAATCATCTTACAATGGAAAAGGTTTTTCAGTCATAAATCAGTTTTTAGGTTGGTTAGGATGAGTTGTACAGTGTACACGTACATACATGGTATGGTTAGCCCTGTATTTTACTTAGTAGATGTGTAACCACCTGCATACTCTCAAAAACATGCTGTGCTTCTGGCATGTATGTTCATTATCCCTGGTTACAGGCCTGCTACATTCAGACCTATAATTTCATTACTAGCTGCAGGGGTGAGGGTATACATGGTATGGTTAGCCCTGTATTTTACTTAGTAGATGTGTAACCACCTGCATACTCTCAAAAACATGCTGTGCTTCTGGCATGTATGTTCACTATCCCTGGTTACAGGCCTGCTACATGCAGACCTAATTTCATTACTAGCTGCAGGAGTGAGGGTAGGGGCCAGAGGCTGGCTCCCCCATCAGGGAAATTTTCCAGTTTCAGCGGGGAGCCTTGTTGTCATGAAAAGTAATCTCAATGACAGACAGTCCCGATGATCTGCTCAATTATCCTCTTAGAAAGGGCAAGAGTCTTCAATAAAAACCAAAATTTTCTAATTTTCCTCAATTAAAAACCCAAATTTTTCAAATTGTCTTTAATCATATCCCAAATTTTCCAGAGCTTTTCTTCAACGTAATCTCCAAATTTTCCAATTTTTGTCAATAGAAGCCATAAATTTTCATAAATTTTGCTTCCTTTTGGCAATCCATCGCCTTTGTTGGGGTTTCAGGTTGTTCGCCCCTAGGGAGTCTAGGCCACCTGTTGGGGAATCCTGGCACCACCCCTGACTGGATGGTAACATTGGAAGGGAATGGTGGCTCAAAAAGATAGATCTCTTCTTAACCTCACTTTCCTCTCAATTATGTTTCCCACCTTGCAGTTGCTGTGATACTGTTAGCCCCAGTTAAATTTCTCCTGTCCCCTCCCTCTCCCCTCTCCCACTAATGCATGATCAGACATATTCAAACAGACTAGTGGGATTGGTTTAAGAGCTTGTGTGAAATCAAGTACTTTCACCATGAACTTGAAAGTGGTGTTTAAATGATCGGAACTTAAACCCTGACATCATTTCCTGTGTAAGAGTGTAGTACAAGATGTTTTTCTGGTGAAATTGACATGGCTTCCGTAAGATTTTTGTCTGTTTACATTGTTATTGATTCATAGCTATTAGATCCTTAGCAACGGATACAGTAGGTGTCACTCAAAGGGTAATGTCATTATCAGCTAAGAAGAGGGTACCTATAATTAACACATCTACATATTGCTATACAATGTCAAAGTGTACCTGGAGTTTGAATTTTGTGCCTTTTTAGCAAATCTATGCTTTTAAGTTGGTTGCAGCATGCAGACAACTGGATTTCCAAAAGGTATGGCCTCAGTGTTGTATACTCCATACTTGGCTGGCTTGGGGGTGGGGGGAAGGGGGTAGGGAGAAATGACCTGGACAGACTCAGCCTGAAATTGAAGGGTAAGATCTGGAACATAATGGGAGCCTTTCTGTGGTGGTCTAGTATCCCTCTCTCCCAAGAAAGACAGAAGGAATCATGCTTGAATAAATGTATTGTCTGAAGCTTTCTTTTACATGTATTAATGCTGAAGCGTAGCTAGAGGGGGGTGGGGGGCGGTCTCCCCCCCCCACAAAGCCTCCGAAAGCCTCTGTCGGAAATTTCTAGTCTCTGTTGGAAATAAATAAAAACAATTCATTTGAAACACTTACAACACTTCTTATGTTTTTAAGCAGAATTACACATCCATATGTCAACGTGAAAATCAAAAGCCGATCTCAAAATTGCCTGGGAAGCATAAAAAAAAAAAAGAAAAAAAAAAAGGTCCTCAGAATTTCGAATCGTACAACTATTAAGATATCAAGATAATAATCTGTCGGAACTTTGTTGCTTTTGCCCCCCCCCCCCCCCCCGAAAAGTACCTAGCTACGCCACTGATGTAAACGGTCCAAAATTTCCATCGTAATGTATAAAAAATATTCCTACAAGAGGTGGTTTCGTATCCATTTGATCAAGAGTATGTAGATTCATTCTATTAAAATACTGTTCCTGTTGTGATTTTATTGTTTGTCCAAAGTCTTAAGCACATTTTTGTATTTTCAAATCATTCCAAAGTACAGTAATTTTTCATACCAGCAGTGTACAGTAACTGTTACTCCATGTAAGGAATAAAAGTGCTTCTTGTCATATTAGATCTGGATCTGTGCCCCGTTTCATAGCAGTGTTGGCACTAGTCTCAGAATTCAGGGGGAAATTTCCCCCTTCCAAAATATTTTGAGTTTTTTTTTTTCAAAGGGGGAATTTTTGATTAGTTGCAACAAAAAAGTCAACTTTTTCAAACAGGTTTTCCTCAACAGGTTTGGGAAATTACCTCACTCGATTTTTAAGCTTGCAGAATTGTTGAGAAAAGTGTGGTAATCGTACAATCCCACTGCCTAATGTGAATGCTGTTGCGTAGAGTTATGCCTGATCTGAAGTTTGACTTCATTGGGCTAAGTACTGCATTTAAATCAAACTAAAAGGCTCCCTAATTTTTCCCCAGACAGTAAAATTCTCCCTTCTAAGTTTACCTTTAGCCCCTCCTCCAATTTAAACAAAAACCTGTCTAGTACACCTCCAAGACAGAAGCACAGTACCCAGTCTGCACTGAGTTTAATTTGCTCAAGACCATTGCCACACAGTGACTGTGTGAGCTTAATTGGGAACACAACTGACTGTACAAGTCATCATTGACCAAGCAGAGTGAAGATATATTGCTTGAATGAATGTCAGCTAAAGTGCAGTCACCAACTGTATTTAGAACTCTAGGGCTATTCTTAATTGTGTTTGGGCAGGGAGTTGCTAGGCTTGTTAGCAGCCCCCTGGTTTGGGAGGATGCTGTATATCCCTTTTAAGATGGAGCTTATTAAGTCCTTGTGAAACAGGGCCCTTATCATGTACAATACTCTGAAATAGAGCTTGTACTCAAGGATCAGGGCTGTAGTATAAAGGCAGTAGATCAGATACGTAGTAACAGATGTGGATCAGATCCTCTGAATTTAGTGTTGGCTAGGAATCCAATCCTGATCATGAGATCAAGTGCTAGTGGATATTCTCCATAATCAGTAGTGACTTGGGATCAGTGTAAAGGTATTTTATTCTCTCTGTTGTCCTACAGTAGCAATATGAAGGTTTTTTTTTTTACAGCAACCACACTTGATGGGCATACTTCAGGAAGATCAGTATATCATAATTTATGGCTTTGACACTGGGGAATAGGGTAGAACCTTGTCATACCTGTAGATCATTGTGCTACCATTGGTATTGAGAAAACCCCATACTTCTTTGTGGATATACAGTATGAATGTTCTTGCATTCACAGATTTAGTTCCCATCTGGAATATTCATATAATTCATGGGTAGGTCACAGCTGGGGCCAAAAGCATCAAGGCAGTAACAGTAATTAACTCTTTTCTGGAAAAACAAAAAAAACAAAAAACAAAAAAATTATGTCTGGCCTTTTAATGTTTGAAGTAGTGTAAAACCATATGTGTCTACCGTCATATTCCCACGGTGTGTAAGGCTTCGGGTTTAAGGTATATAGTTTGAGAACTCTGTAGAGGGTTGTGTACTTTGAGTTCATTTTGCAGATGTTTTGAAGTCAGTAATAAAGGTATAGGCCTAATAGACAGCTGTTTTGAAACTAAGAAAACTTAAATAATATTAAAGTTCTGCCCATTGTGTACTTGGATGCTTGTTTTACTTGTTACTTTAGCATGGCTCCACAGGAGGATACATAAAATTGTGATTATGACAGTCATAAAAATGTATAGATTCAAGGAGGGTGGGAGAGGAGTAGGGAAACGCGGTACCTCCTGCTTCTGACAGCCAGTGACTTTTTTGATGTATTACTCAGAGCATCACATACCTATAGATTTTGCATGGCCTCTGCTGTCAGATTTCCCCTCCCCCTACCCAGGCAAAGCTTTCTTTTGTAGTACTGAGATACCAAATGATGATGGCACTTTCCTTTGTATCAACTACAAGTAAACCTGGCCTTCAAATTATATCGATACTATTGTACAAGTGGTGGTCAGATGTTTGGATGGACACAGTCTCACTTCTCAATTACCACTGTATTCCTCAGAACAGTGCCACCACTGTAGCTCTACAAGAATCATTAGCATGCAGTCAGTCCATACAAAATAAAAACTTGCAATATTACAGTTCAAATAGTACTTTGTATAAAGTTCAAAATGTGAAGGCCTTACATTATAGTACTGTATATCAATTTTATTGTGGAAAGATAATGCCTTTTATCCATAGTAATGAAAACAGTGCAATTAGTTTCAATGAATTACCCCTTTCATTTAGAATGGTCTTTCTTCCATCAGTCTTTGTGTTTTTGCTCAGATCAAATTTTGCTGATTTTGGACAAAAGTGTATAAGGTCTGATTGACCTCGCTACAGATAAAAGTGTACCTTCCCAAGGGCACTTTCATTATCCCCTTGAAATCGTTTCCACCTTAATTAATACAGATGGCAAAGGTTAATGGTTCCCAGGAAAGGGACTGAAATCACTGAATACTGTCACAGTTTTTCAAGGGAAATAAAATTCCTGCTTATGATATTAGGAAAGGTTAAAAAAAGTGGTTTTGATAGATAAACTTAGGGGCCTAACTTCATTTCGGCAGTATCCATGCTTCAGGATCTCATTACAAGCCAGCTATTAGATCATAGTTAAGTGTTGTTGCTCTCAGATCTTGTTAAATTGTTTAAAACATTTTTTCAAGAGAACTTTTATGTTGGGTTTACAGTGCTTATCCTTTAAGGATCAACAACCTTCAACTTTCTGATATTTGTAACTTCCATAGAAAGAAATCCATCATTGGTCAAGGACATCTTAAGTGTTAGGGTTTATGATTTTAATAGAACATAATGGACTCTTAATATTAATATACCTTGAGATGTTAATGACTTTCAAGTGCAGTGAAAACTAATCTAAAATGAGACAGAAGATACATGAATCAAATACCTTGATTGCCTCAAATAGGCAGAAATGACCACAACTTTTTCAAGGTTTGCCTCTTTCATTGGGCCCAAGTCAAGGCAAATGGGGGAGAGGGGAGGGGAAGGGAGCCAAGCTAGGGATACTACCCCAGCAAGTATTTTCCCCCTGAAAATTTTGAAAGCAACTTTTAGTATTGCATTACTATACTTTTCTCCACTCCCTTCCCTGAATATCTTGACCCCTAGAAGCTGTTTCTCCCCCCCCCCACCTCTGTCAACACATTGACTGGCTAAGGGCCTGTTTCTCATGAACTTAGTTTCATTCTTTGTTGTAGCTTAAACTTTAAAGCCAAGGTTTTTATTAATGTAGGGTCATTGCATGAATACCAGGGGTCATAACATTAATGTTATTTTGCTTGACTTCTCTTGCAGAGTTTTATAGCAATGAAGCCATCAGTTTGAAAGTGACACTATCCATCCTTGGGTGAAAAAGAAGGTTCATCTGAGATACACATGCTACAACCACTGTAATCCTTTCAACATTGGTTAACCAGTAACAAACTTCTTTTGTGCTGTGTACTAGCCAACATGCTCCTTGTCTGAGAAGAATCATGTCGTATAGGTGAGTAAATTTAACAGGCAAACATTTTGGGCCCTATGTCAAAACTAGTTGGGGTAGCACATTGCCCATGTCGCAGGCTGTAAAGCATATTTTGTGTTTAGTCATATCTCTAATTCCTGCACCACTAGAAACTGAACAAGTTCTCAAAAATGCATAGCAGTGAATGGCTTTATAATTGGTTGGTTGTTAATGAATATTCAAAACCAAGAAACGTGGTCATGTTAAAATCATGCTGTAGCCATATGCCACCCACAGTGTTTTTTGTATGCAGTTCTTGGTCCTTGGTGGTACCATAGAAGTACTACGAGGTAGTACTTCATTTAATGTAGCAGCCACTTTGTTTTCCACTTGGCTTATTCCTTGAAAAAAGTACTGTCTCCATTGATAAGAAGTGAATTCAGTAGGAGTGGATGACAAGCAAGCTTGTAGGGAATCTCCCTCAGTTCCATAGACTGGGGAATTGCCCCTAGGCCTAACAGTAGATATATGCAGTGCTTGTTTGTATGCTAGTCATTATTTTGGACATATGTGTAGGAAACTACTTTTGTGAAAGAAGAGCATGAAATATAAATTCACAGAAACAGAGTTAAGGAGTTCATTCTGTTTCAATAAAAAACATAGTTTTTAATGACTCCTATTTCTGCAAAATGAGGCTTTGCAAAAGTGCACAGCATACTCTGTTCCTGAAATTTAATGAACAATCATGTAGGCCCTAAGTGTCAAGATTTTTGGCTTGTTATCTTGCTTGATTACTTAGCATTTTTCCTCACTCTTATGGCTATCATGCATGCATATTAAGAACATCTTCATAACCTACCTACCTGTATTCCTGGCATGCTGTACAATTAAAGCAGTTTGCTCCTTTTTCTCCCTCTTTACCATAAGGGCCCTTTTTTGATATATGTAAAAATTAAAGAATATATACCTTCAAATTTTTTACATCAAAATGTGTAAAAGTTAAAAAGTATAAAACAAATATACAAGAGAGACATGCAAAGAGAGACATGCAAAGAGAGACATGCAAAGAGAGACATATGGGGACAGCTGTGGTCTAGTGAATCTTGCATCAATGGCTCAATGCTCACTTGTATTAAAAGAATACTGTGTAAAGTTTGTACAGAGACCAAAAGTTGCAAAACATCACTCTCCAACATATAGCAGAACAAATTAAGTGGTTGCTTGAACAAAATAGCAGTTGCCAGTGTGTCCAAAATGAAATAGTTGCATTGTGCAGTGGCATTATGTGTTTCACTATGTTTAGTTTTTCAGGAATCTGTGGCATAATACTGGAAGATTATACTCAGAGAAGGTCTAGCCCTGAAAATCTGCTTCCACATGCACATTCCTTTTCCTAAATTCATTTTGAGTTTTCTTTCATTTTGATGTTAATTCAAGGTGTATTAGTGGATAACTCAGACAACAATAAGAGGAAAAATGTGAGTTGCCAATGTATAAATAATTGCCAATCCTGATCACATGACACATTTGTGTGCGCCACAGCAGCATTGCTGCTCTAGTTCTGCATAATATATCTTCTTCTGCCATGGGAACCCTCTGTTCTTACTCTTTGCAACATCGTTAGAAAGTGGCAGCTGTAATGAACAAAGATTTATGTTCACTTGTGTTCTCAAGCTTAGGTTTAACCAGGGAGTTGCTACATATATCTCTAGCAACTCCTTGGTTCAACACAGCAGGGTAGTGGCCAGAGAGCGTTTTAGTTGATGCCCATGCAAGTATTTGACCAGTATCACTCTTTTGGACTCCCTGAGCTCACTCTCCTGGCTGAAGCCCTGTCTACAGGTACAAACTGAACCTGGGAAATTGGGTATCAGCCAAAAATTGGTGGAAAAGCAGGAGGGCGAAGGGGCCTGTATCAAAGAACATTTTTACACACTGTCAATCAAGAACAAAGCTTGGAGTGCTATTTCTTCTTGTTTGGGTAACAACACCCTGTGTCCTAACCTCTGCATCCCCTACCATGGTGGGGCTGATGTCATAGGTGATACTGCCTTCAGGTGGGGTGGAACCAAAGATATTATAAGAATAGATTCCAAACTCCTGTACCTACACTGTTAGTTCAGTGACTCCTCATGGAGATGCATATATCAGGGCGGTAGTGTAAATTTCATATGCGCGTCATTCTATTCCGCAATCTGCGTACAAAAATAAGAACGCGTTACAGAAAATTCCACTGTTCAAAGAGGTTAGCGCGGGTGCACTTTTACAACGTGTTCTGTACGCGCAGAATACATTTCTCTGTGTATTATCCGGAATACTTGACGCACAGTTCTGCGTGCTTTGGAAACAAACGCATTAGTTGCTTTCCCGTTGTGAGCACGTAAGTAATTGAACGCGCATATAAAAGTGCGTCACTTGAAGATACCATAGAAACTGACCAATGAACGTCCATGAACTTGCAAAACCAGTCATTGTGGGTTCATGTTCAAGTGTAAATTCATACGTGTAATGCCGCATTGAAGAAACAAGTTATTCTTGTTCAAGTGGAATTTTATTGAGGCGTATTACTTTTTCAGTCAACAACATTCCAAAATAACAAGTATTAAAACTTTTGTAAAACATTCATTTGCCTGTTTGTTTTCAAAACGACTGAGCAGTGATCTTTACTTCCGCCCCGATATATTTGCCTCCATGGGGAGTCAACGCGCCATTTTAAGTTTGGAATCTATGCTTGTAATATCTTTGGGTGGAACAACATCTTTTCCAATGTCCAAGGTCATTAATGTAAAGGACCTGGGATCAAACAAACTAGGAAAATCCATTGCTGAGAAATATGATCATCATGAAAAAGTTGTAACGGTTTGAAGTGGGTGGGAAAATTGTGGAATATTTTCAGTGAAATGCAGCCCATTCTGTAAAATGTTATGAAAGCATAGCTGTACAGATAAGGCAGTTATCCATTATCTGTTTGGGAAGGTTCAATTGAGTATGTAAACAAACTTGTGTATGTTGGGTTAAATTTTTGAACTTGATCCTAGCACTTTCAGTTTGCTTATGTGATATTTATTATGAAGAAGTAAAATCATTTGTGATTCATTTTTATTTGACAGGCAAAAATTTGATCCAAGAAGTAGTCATCTTGTGTTGCCGTCATTGTGTTTTAGGAGTTCCCTGACTCCAACCAAGTTTTATACACATGGTCACCATGGAGGCAGTAACCACAGTGACATATTGGAGCAGGTCCAGCAACCGGCTACTAGCCCGTACCTTATTCTTTCAAATCTCTGGTCTTCATGCAATAGCCATTATTACATGGATTTTTCTTCCTGTTAGTAGTGACTCAATGTTTATACCTTTTAAAGTTCTTCCAGATACGTACATACCAGTACCATCCAGTGCAATGCAATATACTCTGTCATGGGGAGTGAAATTACGTTCCCCACCAGGCGTAAGCCTCACTGAAAATAGAACTCGTTTTGACCTCTTAGCCAATGAAATTGCTCAAAGTGCCTCCCTGATAAATGTTGGACAAGTAGGGGAGTTATACGGCCACTATTTGTTCAATCATAAACTTTTTATGGAAGCGCTGAACAAGACCCTTCAACCAGCAGTGATCAAATCCATTCAACAAGCCACAGAGACTACATTACAAGAACACCCAAGTGTAGAGTGGGTCCATCCTCAATGGGTCAGAAGTAGAAGTAAACGGGAAATATCCTTTGAAGACCCCATGTACCCAGAACAATGGCATTTGGTAAGTTGGAGGTCTTCATATACTTTTTACTCAGATTTTAAATGTTTTATGCTGATATTGTCAGCATGACACAAAATTTTCAAGTCTATTTCACTCTTCCTTACGTCCTATTTACATATGTATCCTCTCGTTAGGTGTTTTTTACCCTTTTTTCTAGCCTATATTACTACGAGGATTTTCGCCTTGCGCAATCCTCCGCTATATGTATATGTTTGTACAGGTAGCAGTCTCGCGCCGCCATTTTGTTCTTACTGCGTCATTAACGTTGGGTTCCGTCTTCGGCCCTTTTGGGCCCTTCCCTTCCCCTCCCCCTCCCCCTCCACTTGTTTGGTGTTTGTTTTCTCGTTTTCTCGTTCCCTGGTATATTATATGCAAACATATATATGTAGCGGAGGATCGCGCAAGGCGAAAATCCTCGTAGTAATATAGGCTAGAAAAAAGGGTAAAAAAACACCTAACGAGAGGATACATATGTAAATAGGCGGTAAGTATCATTGCTCATAGACTCCCAAACCAGGGAGTTTTGGTGATAATATAGTAAAGACCACTGTCACCAAGGCCACCTCCTTACCCCTGGCCTACTCAGAGGCCAAGTTTACACCCAGTGAGGTTGGATATTGGATAATAAGTAATGAATAATAAGTCATGAATTTCAGATAAAAACACATGCATCTAAGTATCCATGCTGGGTAATACAATGATTTAAATACAAAAATGTTTGTGGAAAAAAAATCTGCCTAATTAGATTATATGTTATAGCTGGCCTTGTGCTACCCTCCAATGTCTGGGGCCAGAGAGTACACAGCCAAGGCTTTAAAATTGACTTGCAAGGCCAAGGATGGTTAGGAGATATCAGCACTGGAAATTTCACTTGCCATCTGAATGGACAACTGGTTTATTTCAGCAGGGGAGTTGCCAGTATAGCAGGTTGTTGCCATTATAGCAGGGAGTTGCCAGTATAGCAGGTGGTTGCCATTATAGCAGGGGAGTTGCCAGTATAGCAGGTGGTTGCCATTATAGCATGGGAGTTGCCAGTATAGTAGAACTTTGGTTGCTATTATAGCAGGGAGTTGCCAGTATAGCAGGTGGTTGCCATTATAGCAGGGAGTTGCCATTATAGCAGGGAGTTGCCATTATAGCAGGTAGTTGCCATTATAGCAGGGGAGTTGCCAGTATAGCAGGTGGTTACCATTATAGCAGGGGAGTTGCCAGTATAGTAGAACTTTGGTTGCCATTATAGCAGGGAGTTGCCAGTATAGCAAGTGGTTGCCAGTATAGCAGGTGGCTGCCATTATAGCAGGGAGTTGCCAGTATAGCAGGGAGTTGCCAGCATAGCATGTGGTTGCCATTATAGCAGGCAGGGAGTTGCCTTAACAGTGGCAACTGACTGAAGTGAATGTTTGAAGGGAGTTCTCATGAGAATTACACATACCAAGTAAGTAAGTACGGTTTGAGTGACACTATGATAGAGTCAGTTTCACATGACATAGGGTAAAACTTGGCTCCAGTGTCTTTCTGCAGTGAGGCTCATATCCTCTGATTGTTCAGATAGGATGGACAGATTGCCTGTAGACAAGGAGGTCATCATCATCTGATGTGTTTCATGTTACTGGGACATGGGAGGATTTCCAAAAAGGGCATTTGCAAAATGATAATGATTTGACCTTGGGTTTTTCTTGAGGGATACCTAGGTAAGGAAGGATCTTGGGGCCAGTTCACCAAAAACATGTCAACGAAGAAGACAGAAATGTTTAAAGTAAGAAGATGATTTCCTGTAGTCTGGTGCAGTTGGAGATTTCAAATGACGAACACAAGTTAATTGGACATCCTGCTGAGTATGCTGTTATGCTACTAGACTAACGGGTAGAAAAAATTAAGGGAAAATTGATGTGCTTCCTGGGAATTGAACATTTTCTTCCACTCCTGCTGGCTGGCTCAGGATATGTACATCACATTACTTGAACCATTAGCCAGTGACTGAGTTGTACCTGAAGGGATGTAGGACCATTTACCTCGGGATGGTGAAATTTTGTAAATTATGACTGGGAAGTGTAAGGATGAATTTTCTTCTTGTTGAAGGTTGTGTGCTGGCTGGTCAGTTTAGAATGGCTTACAGGGCCTGTTTATAATGGTAATGGTGTACAGAGTCCGTAGGCCTGTGTATTACTTTCAAGTTCTAGTGACATGCCACCAAAAAGAGCTGTTTCACTTGTCAGCAGATAATAAAATCCCCCCAATAAAAGATCAGTTGGAATTATTTCAATATCATTTACTGTTTTCAAAATATTTGTCTTCAGAGTTTGATGGTTTCTGAAGTAACTCATTGCCTATGCAAAAATAATGATGTGGAGTGTTGCACAGTGTGAAGATTTCTTTTGTTATCCCTCTACCAATTATCTCATAATTACTGATCAGATAGTTTAGTTTGGTAAGTGATTTTAAAAATTCCCCTAGGAAACAGTTTTAACTTTGATAATTAACCCCTCAGGAGATACAAATGCTGTCATTGTCCTTGAAAGGAAGGTTGAAAAAACAAAGGCTAACATTAGCTATATATGGTATGTCCCTCTTTCGATGTCACATATTTGCCATATTTAGCTCATGTTCATTCATGATACAGGTGTGAAGTAGAAATAACCCTGTAAAATGGTCAATATTTGATGGATTTGAATGGAAATTGTAGCAAAAATGTGGTTTTTCAATACTTTTTACATCAAGTATCCAACTATGCTTTCATGTCATCAGACCTTTTATAGTGTACAGTGTCCATAGGCCTGTTTATAGTAAATTATAGTGGTGCACACTGTCTATAGGCCAGTTCATAACATGCTTACATTTTCCAAGCTTGGCTAAATGCTTTTATCTATTTTCCTTTTTCTAGCTTAAAGTTGTAAACCTTATGCGTAGAGTATGTCTCTGTTGTCTCTAAGAAATGATGTCATTCATTAGGGCCATTGATGGAACAGCTGACAGCTTAAGTGTAAGAGCCAGGGAAGGGGGCTTGGGGTTGCAGCTCCCCTGGAGGTTGGCCATAAGGTATGTATTTGGGAGATTTTTGAAGACAATCAGGCAATTTTCTTGGGGGATACTTTTTGTTGGGCAAAAGCTGCCCAAACCCCCTCCACAGAAATGAGAGAATGCTGCCCTTAGTTAAAGGCTACACTAATACTTTAAAAATAAACTTGGGATAGGACCACACACCTTGTCGCAAACATTCTCCTTACATTCTCATCTCTGATAAAAGAAGTCAATTTTTCATTCCAGTCCCAAGACTGTTGTTGCCTTTTGTGAATTTCTGTCATCAATAATTATGCTTTAGCAGAACATGTCGGTTTGATGCTATCAGCTGTGAAATCTTACATACAAGGCAGGCTATCGTGCCATTTTCTGAGAGGGATTTCAGCATGCCTTTAGACTTCAGAGTGAGGGATTTGTTAAATCCATTTAAATCATAATGGAGCCTAGCAGTCATGCATCTAATGAATTTAAGATTGACCAGCTGCTCCCAGCACCTGCCGACAGCAAAGGCTGTAGTGATAGCTTTTCAGGAACTGCTTGATAGAGCACACAGAAGTAACATACGGTAGTTCTTCTCTGGGTCAAGATTTTAATAAATATTGTAACCATGCCAATCAGCACCCCATTAATAAATACTGTAAGTTTACACACTATAGGTGAATGAATGTGTTTGTAAACATTAGCTAACGTATACTTTGTAGCTCGCTGCGAGAGCACAATATTCACGTTTACTATATTTTAGATGCAAATTCCCGTTCTTGTATTGCCAGCACAACTTTCCATGGAAGCATACCAAATTTCCAATGGTCTTAGGCAGCGGTGTCCCCAGACTTTCTGAAGTGGCGGGCACTGGGCACACCCAAAATGAGAGACTTAGCATAGGGCCCAGGGGCCCTCTGAAGGGTCCGATCAGGTCCGGGGACAATGCTCCAGTGGATTTCCAGGGCCAAGACCCTGGAGCCTGTGGAGTATTTGCGGAATTGTGACCATTAGAACGTTCACAGCTGAAAATAGCATTGGATGGACTGTTTTGGTAGCAGACTATCAAAACAGAGCTCACAATTTGACCATTTTTTGTCAGCCTTACTTGCACTAAAGATTTAATGATTTGGGGAGGGGGAGGGGCTAAGTGGAGAGGATGGATCAACCTGTGGGCTTTAAAAATAAATTCACTCATGCTGCCCAGTGGGCATTAATGTTGACACAGTTAACTTCCTGATATGCTACTGAAGGGAAGTCCTTCACATTAGAGCATTGAATGTGCATCTATGGCTGTGGATCAGGGGATAGTATTAGGAAAATTTGGAAAAGGAAGCCCTTGAATGTAGCTCATTGGATTTTGGGTGCCTGAAATTATAATTATGACAAATATACTTCCTGCATTTTCTTCAGCAATACATGAAAAAAGGTGGTTAGTGCCCGCTGAGATCACTCCTGGTGAATAATGTGTGAAGGGAGCAGAAAATCCTGGTGTTTATGAAAATTTTTGCAAGTACATATATTTCTTTCTGAGGTATCATAACTTTATGATCCCTGGTGTGGTGCTTGGCTACTCCTTGGCAAGTAGCTGGCAGAGCAAAGTTAGGGCCTTTGAAAATTTTAAGGCATTAAAAATTAACAGTCATTAGCCCATAGGTGTAGGGAGTGTCCCCCTTTGGAAAATTTTTAAATGTTTAAGGGTCCTTAGGTGCAATTTGGTGCAACATATTGGACAAATTTTAAGGTAAATTACTGAATATTTTTGACATTTCTTACAGAAGAAACAAATAAGGGGTTTTCATCTTTGGATTGAGGGGGCAGAAGCATATTTTGGCCCCACTTCACTTTTGACTGGGAGGCTTAACCCCCCTCCGTTGCGCTGCTTCCTATGCCTATGAATAATCCTATAAGGTTGTAAAGCTAATTACCCTCATATTTATTGGATTCACATTGTAAAATGCAATGAATATGGATATTATTACAGTTTTCAAACATTAAATGTGACTAAAAATATAATCACTGTGGGAATTGTATTAATGGGAGAGGACTCATGGATGCAGTAGTCCTATAGCTGTTGAAAATAAATGTTGACATGATAGCCCAAGAAGGTAGTAAAATGATAGTTTTGAGAAAATTTTGTGAAATTTTAGCCATATAATTGACTAATAAAGTGACAGTTGCAGGGTTCTCTTGTTTATATCGATATATTATCTGTGTGTTTGTGATGATTTTTTTTCACACTCAATATCTGTCATGGGGAACATGGGGGCACAACTAACATTTGGGGGCATGTACCCCTGCCCCCTGCCTTAGTGATGTCACCGCATTTAGGGTGGCAGCAAGAGCTCCTCCTCTCCTAACTGTACTTCTGATAATGTGCCAGCTCCTAAGTTGTTTTGGGAGTTAAGTCATCATTTTCCTTCATGATGGATCAAGGTATCCTCCATTCGTAAGTGCTACCCTGTAAACCTCAATTGATGGTTGTATGGGTCACCTACAAGGGTTGTTCAAGACATTCATACATACTTAGTGGTAATACCAGTAGATAACTACAGTTTGTACGATATGTGTGGGAAGCTGTTCTCACTGGAGGGGGGGGGGGAGAGTTGAGGGTCTAAGAGGGTTGACCTCTTTGGAAATTCTCTTAATATGTGAGGGTCCTTTGATGCAGTTTGTGCCACGTATTGTGCAAATTTTAAGGAAAATTACTGCAAATTTTTGAAGTTTTACTGAGGAGGTTGAGGAGGGAACAGATAGGAGGTTATCGTCCTTGAATTGTGGGATGGGGGAGAGCCTACTTCCCCCATCCCCTGGCTTCTTATGCTTATGCTTTGCGCAAGTTGTTGCTCACAGCAGGGTATTAAACATTCAGGCCAAAACGTAGTGGTTTGTGACTATTGTGCAGTACAGTATTGTTTGACACATAGATAAACATAATTTACACAGTACACTAAAGTACATTGCAGGCTGTTAGCCTAAAAAGCTAGTCAAGTATGTGCTACATACTACAGTTGGTTGGTAGCGCAGGCTAGACTTACAGATGAGTCATGGTATTTTGGTTGACCCATATCCAAAGCCTCTTTATATTATTTCCCATAAAGATACTATTGTCATCTTTTGTGTTCAGTAATCAGCAATATTATGTATACTAATGCATCAAAGTTGGCTATATATAACTACATGAAGTAATATCTGTGTTTTAATGAATGTTTAACCACAAAAGGGTTTTAAAGACAGATTTGCATCACCCTAAGTATGACTTTTAGTTGGGGGTAAGCAAAAGTCTCAATTGGTGACTACTCTTTGATTGACGTCAGAGTTTACAAAATTCAAAAGATGCACAGTGGCTTTTATTACACAGCACGCACGGAGAATGTTTTGCTTACGCATGGGGTCTTTTATGCTCACTAGGATGTTGCCTTGAGCAGTGAACTATTTTGTGTCTGCACAAGGAGAAGCAGTAAAGACAATTGTGGGTGGGGCTTACCAGCAAGTAAAAGTCATACTTGGGGTGATGCAAGTCCAGGTTAATATTCTAAAAAGTTGGTCATATGGTCTTAGTCTAAATGTACGTTGAGATCCTATAGTTTCTTGGTGAGACCATAGTTCAGTTTTGGAGTAGTAAAGTTTGTCAGGAGGGGCCTGTAAATGGATCCATTGGTAGCATGTGTACCTGAAATCACAGCTGGAAAAATGTTTAAGGGCTCACAAGTTACAATCTTTCATCACCCCTATCATTTGATTGCATGCCCAAATATTACCAAATTTAAGGTTTCAATATTAAAGAGGTCCCCATGATGAAAGTATGAAAATATGTTTTCCAACCCCCTCCTACTCTCAACTGTATATTTTTCCCCTCCAAAATTGACAAGTACCTGTTTGCTGGTAGCTTCCAATTCAATACTTCAGCTCACAGCTTCCACATCTCATCAGTTCAGTGTTTTGAAAGCAATCATGTCATCATATTGTGGAATTCCCATCACAGACATGTACTTACCCCTTGCTACATCTTCCGTGCAAGGACAAGGGTTAAGGGACTCCCACTGCAGGCAAGTATAGTCACTTGTGAATACCCACCAGAAAGGTGGGTGGACTACTGGCATTGCTATTCATACAGTAAAGGCACTGAAGTTGAATACAGTCAGTGTAGCTAGGTATAACTAGTGATACTGTACAAGCTATGGGACAGGGTAGTAGGGTACACTTAGAAGCTTTAGAGCTTTAAAAATGCTGGCCTGGCAGAATACTATACTTATATCCTCAGTTTGTGGTTAATATACAAAGTATGAAAATCATATTATTTTGAGAAGGATCTTCAAAGAGGAAATCTTCCCAAAAGGTGCATGTTTGAAAAAGGAAATTGAGGTTTCCCTCCAGCATTGGTATTACTTCAGTGACAGAAATTATGGATGTTTTGGACGTTTTCATATTTAGACTGGAATTTACTAACAGTAGCTGCAGTTAATCTTTTAAACTCTTTAGTTCCATAAATTGCCAATGTCCTGGCTTTCTTTGGAAAACGTTAAAAAGAAAACAGGAGCATTCACTCAGCATCATAATCTGTCCAAGGAGATCTACAAGAGAAGTTTTGTTGTTTTTGTATTATTTAAACGCAGAGCTTGGCCTACATTATGTGAAAAAATATCGGCCTTGTGTAGATGATGAAGGGTTACTAGATCATACACGTGTTGGTGTGTACAGCTAGTACAGCCAGCAGTAGATTTATACAGAGCTACTTGACATGTAGATGTATGCCTAGTGGAGTGCCTAGAATAGTTGGTTCATGGCAGATTATTTGTCATTCTTTGCAGGGGATGCCATTCTAGGGGTATGGGTCTAAGAAATGTGCTTATTTTTCAGACTGTGCTAAAATTCTTCACACCATTCCACAGCAGTGTGATATTAAAGGAAGATTGTCATGAATCCAAACATATTTTACATGTTAGTACATGAAAATTCATGGTTGGTGTAATCATTTTGATGACGTAAAAAAAGGGGCATGTTCAAACTCCCGCCGAAATGACGTAACGATACTGTGATTGGTCGTGTCGCACGCCTGCGCAATTTACAATTGGCAATACATAGATTCCTGTATACAATGAACTGTACAATGCACACTGCAATGCCTGCACTGCAAACAGTACTTGGTCAAATCATCCCGTTGGTCTGTTCGATCAAGGTCACGAAAGTAACAAGAGATGTGCGAGGGTGTGCAAGCTGTGCAGAAATGTTTATTTGGACGTTTATTGAGTGAAACTGTTGTTTTTTGGATAGTGCAACATGTGTGAATACTTGACAGTGTATTAGCCATAGCTCAAACAGGGAGCTGGAAGACCATCTCCTGTGGCTCAAATCAGTTGGAAGTTATGTGGGAGTGGTTAAAGTTGTTCAAAAGTTGGTCGCGCACTACCAGTTTCAAGCATTTTGGGGTGAGGAATTTTTGCCTTTAACACGTATTTGGTAAGGCCCGAATGTTAGTGGTGCATTGATAAAAAACACATCCTTTGTGTTGCATCAATATGTATTAGCATGTGTACTATAGGACACACGTGTAGGGTACGCGTGTTGACTTCGGTCACATGTATGTGTAGTTTGCTTCATCAAGAAAAGGTGTCAAAGCAAAGACCGCAAACAAATCATGCTGTGAAGAACTGGGGCTTGTGACTAGCTACAAAGTCCCAAGAGTGCACCGGGTATGGTTGCTTTGGAGGTACAGTGCTGCAGCTGGGCTTACTGGTAAGGGCAAGCCCAAATTGCCTTCAGCTGGGAGAAACTTGCTAGGGCAGCAAGGCCAAGCAACAGGAGAGGCAAGGCTAAAACTTTTAAACTAAAAGAAAACAAAAAAAAGTTAAATAGGACAGGTCATCAAGGCATGACCTTCAGTGGCATCAGGAATTATTTAGGAGCGTTAAGGCAAAGGGGCATTTTAAGGGGCATTAAGACCAAGTGATGGCTGTGGGCCTTTGATACCTCTAGCTATTTTGAGCCCTGCCACTGTAATCCAAATTTTTTATTGTCAGTAAACTCTTTAAGTGAACAGTGCTCATTGTCTGTTGTGTGTAGTAATCTAAACGTATGGGAACTGTGAGATGTGCAGAAGTAAACAAAGCCTGTCTAGTTGCCAAGCTTCAAAGTATCAACCAGTTACTGGATTTTCTTAATTTTATCGTTCTTAAAGAAAAATTTGCTTTCCAAGAAATCCTTTAAAAGGGGCTGTTGTATATGTTAAGCAATATCCCCATATTTTTGTTAAAAATTGTTGACTATACTTTGACTTAAATTCAAACAAAAACTTTACTCTGATTGGTAAGTGATGACTTATACAGATCACTTGGCAAGGTAGACAGCTCACATACAGTAGTGTCTGGATATGGCCCTGACCAATTTAAACACAGTAGAGGCCATTGTAGTTTGAAAATTGTGGCAGGCACTAGCACTAAGCTTAGAATTGAAGGAGAACTTTAACTCTTTACAGTGAAACTTTTTAACCTTGAAAAAGTTTGCATTATTTTAAAAACGTCTTTCAAGTAACACTGTAATCAGTGAGCTGAAGTATAGTGGAGGAACTCTTAGGATGGGTACAAAAAAGGGGAAAAATGCTGACAGGTTTAATAAAACATACATGTACCTACATAGGCCTTCCTAATGACAGTGTTAAATTGAAGTGACCGTATAACCAACAAATATACCATACTTGAATTTACACTGTTTGAGAGAGAGAGAGAGAAAGATCACCAATGAATTTAGACACTGAATCTTAAGAACAGTGTGCCTGCTATCACCACTTCACAACACTCCTGTATCAACCAGATTCATGAGAAGCCTAACGTCACAATGGTGCAAGTGCTATAGCTCAGCCAAGACAAGATGGAAGTACACAGATTAACTATTGTAATTACAGGCCTAGCTTTAAATTAGTAGATTTTGTAAGATTTAAGGAAAGGGCCGGGGTAAAATAATAAGCTCTTCAGACTTAACATTTCATTCTTCTGCAATTTTTTTGCTGTTGTTGGTTTGTGTGATACACCGAGCCATAACAGGTGTTGTATGGTATCATGTGCACTTGTAAAATGGTCTTTGCTATGATTTTGCCATTAGCCTTATGGCAGTGTAAGGATTTAAGTGACCCTTATTATGACACTATTCTTGTGTCTTACATGTCACCTTATCATCATTAATAGGCCTCTTTAATATACTGCGTGAGAATTCAGGTGCCCCCTGTATGACCATATGTGTAAGGATACAATACTGGGACACAAAAGTGGGACATTTGGGTCTAAAGCAAAAGTTAAAAAGAATAATGATTTTATTGGTGCAATTTGTTGATAAAAGTGCTGGGAAATGTCATCAAAATGTAAAACATCATGTTTGTTAGATGACAAAAATTTTTATATTACAAAAACTGGTTCTAATGTTTTGTTAGTTACAGAAGACACCAAAGCAGAATTGGGTAGCAAAAATAAAGTTAAAAGACTGAAATTGGGTTTGATTTCACTGTAGATTTGTTCACATTACAAGTTGCAATGATATATTAACATCTCTTGACTAGAGATCCTCACATTCTGCATGCCTGACAATGTAAGCACCAAATGTTATGTTAGTTACACAAGACACCATTTTGTCCCATTTTTGGTGTCCTCGTAACCAACGTTAAATTTGCATTTAAAATTTCCTGGTTGGTCACCCACTGCAAAATGTTAGGGAATAGTAGTTTGCAAACATGTTTAATTTCTATTCCAACATATTTATAAACAATTCACATCAAATTACATTATCGACAAGTTTTTTGGTGCATAAATATGAACTGGTGCCTGTTTTGGTGTCTTCGTAACTAACGTTAACATTTTATAACCAACCAATACAGAATGCAAAAGGCAAGGCAAACATTTATAATGTAGAAGTATAGACCAGCATATACCCAAATCACAGCATGAAAAATGAGCCATGAAATTATGAGTCAGTCACATTTAAGCCCAAATGAAGTTGGGGAATACTATGTTTGTGTCCCAGTACTGTATCCTTGCACATATACATTATCTATACCATATACCAATGACCCTTTAGTGAACAGTACTTCTGAAATGGCAGTATTTTAGTCAATCCTTTTGGTCAACTGGACCACTTCCTACCCCATGAAAAATTTAGGGGACACCCTATTTTTACTCTGTATTTAGTATATTTGCCACTATTATTTTGCAGTAGGTCACACAATTGTTTGATGACCACAGCCTGTTAGGTATTTTTTGGAATTGGCAAATCTACATCGCCCCTCTCTTACCTCCTATTTACCTATGTAATCCCCACTTACCCACAACTAAACCCTGGTAAACTAATAGCACAGTAGACAGGGAGGGCGCCCTCCGAGAGGAGGGAGTTTTGGGGATTCCCTGGTATTAAACATGGTTGTATGGTACACACAACACATTCCCCATAACCTGCAACAATGGTGCATTATTATAAAGCCACAATAGTACATCATTAATATTAGCCTCTTTACTATACTGAGTGAGAATTCAAGTGACCCCTGTACAGTATTATCATACATAAGATTATCTGCACCATATATCAGTTACCTGTTAATGAACTGTACGTTTTAAATGGCAGTATTTTATTTAACCCTTTTGTCCTTGTGGACCACCTCTTACCCCATGGAAATTTAGGGGACTATCCCTCATTACAGAAGGGCCAGTGTATCCAAATAGCCTAGATGTATTTTGGTATATACCACCATCATTTTGCAGTAAGCCACATAGTGGTTTGATGGCCACAGGTCGGGTATTGTTTGGAAGTGCCACACCGGTGGCAATTCCCCGGTATAAAACACTGTTGAATCAAACAGACAACACATTCCTCGTTAAACCTGTAACAATGGTGCATTATTATAAAACAGATTGAAAATCACAGATAACTTCTTTTGTTCTGTCACATAAGGGATAGGCCATGCAGAAAATTTTAATATTTTGTTTATAGGCGTACAGAATTTTTTCTGCACATTTATTGTGTACAGATAGAATTGCTCAAGGTCTGCTATACCAGCTGTAATTAATGCTATATGGTTAGCAGGTAAATACAGGACCCCCTGGTGATTGGTAAAATTGGTATATGTATTCCTTTATGACTGTCACAATGAAAAATTATACCGATTGTCACGAAGACAATAATTGCCCTCTTTGAAATTTAACTTTTATTTCTTCATTTTTAGCTCAAACCAGCTCAGATATATGTGATACTGGTACAACTGTATGGTAGCTGTGACTGTTAGCAAATACTCAGATATGTGATACTGGTACAACTGTATGGTAGCTGTGACTGCTAGCAAATACTCAGATACGTGATACTGGTACAACTGTATGATAGCTGTGACTGTTAGCAAATACTCAGATATGTGATACTGGTACAACTGTATGGTAGCTGTGACTGCTAGCAAATACTCAGATATGTGATACTGGTACAACTGTATGGTAGCTGTGACTGTTAGCAAATACTCAGATATGTGATACTGGTACAACTGTATGGTAGCTGTGACTGCTAGCAAATACTCAGATATGTGATACTGGTACAACTGTATGGTAGCTGTGAATGCTAGCAAATACTCAGATATGTGATACTGGTACAACTGTATGGTAGCTGTGACTGCTAGCAAACACTCAGATATGTTTTACTGGTACAACTGTATGGTAGCTGCGACTGCTAGAAAAATAAATGTATACACACGTGAGGTGTGTTGAATGTTCATAATTGCAAATGGCATACTTCCCAATGAAAGGAAATTAAGTCAAAGTTTGGCACTATGTTAGGTAAAATTCAGCATTTACAATACAATTTAAGAAGATAGTATCATTAATCACTGAATTTTGATGTTATTAGGATCAGCCATTTACAATAGTTCATTATAGATCACACTTTCAGTAAGCACATGAGACTAGCAAGAATGAATTATCAATACTTATTCAGTATGATAAATGTAGCATACCAAGAATTGGCATGGCCTCTCTTCCCTTTCATAAAATGCATTGTACTGTATTAAAGTGTATTATTTACCATGTTATGGCATAAAGTGACACTAAATAACATGAGGTCTGATTATTTTTTGTGACTGAGTGAGTGGTACCAGGGACCTGCAAGAGATGGAGAAACAACACTTGTCCCTTCTTTGAAACTACAGTACTGTAGGTGTTTTGACAACACCTCAACTTCACATGGTCTGGTTCCTAAACAAACCTTAGAGGGATTACACATTTCACCCACTGATATCACATTGCCAATCTTCATTGAGAGTAAATTTATTTCATCTTGTGCTGCCAGGTGGTACCTCTTTTTAGAAGTATCTACATGTTACTTAATGAACACATTTTCTGCTATTTCAGGAACAATCCAGCAGTGTTTGAAATTTTATCATCAAAATTTAGACTCTTGATGGTTTTTAAAAAGGATAGAATAATAGAATCGTGCAACTTAGGAGTGCACGTGCAGTCATTTTATTTCAGGCGGCAAAAACATTGCACATTTATCAGCTGTGCTGTTACATTCAAAGCAGTATCTTGACAATGGTCTTTTTGTCTGGATTACTTGGCTTTGAAAGAAGGAAATTATCATTGGGAGGGAAAGTTAAGAAGGAAAGTCAACAGAGGCTACACTTAAGAACAAGGAGACTTGTCACCCAAAGTTTTGTACCTAAGAGGATTTAATTATTGTCAAGTTAGATACATGTATTGTCTGACAGATTTGGTGGATGTTTCTCCATTTCTCACAGCTCCCCTGATGGTTGCAACTGCTGAGATTTAGCAGTGGCCTAGTGATGAATAGATGTGATGTCAATTTTCTAGATCTATAGAACATTCATTTACTATGAAGTGCATTATCTCTGTGCATGGTATAGTACATCTACCCATAAGCACAGGATGTACACACTATAAATCATTTTAGCTATTTAACAGGTTGGTTCTTTCTACATACTTTTTAACTTTGTATGATGTAAATTGATTAAAGTGGGAACAAATTTTTATCTTGTAAAGTACTTGTGACCTTCACAAACTTGAAGTTGTATCTATCATCAGGGAAAATTCTATATTGCTAGTGAAAAATCAATCAAAACTCAATTTATAGCCAATTATTGGCATGCTTGTTCAATAAAGCTTGCTTACAGGCAGAGTTTATGCTTTCCATACCTTTACAGTAACTTATATTACACATTTTATTAGGATTTCCTGAGGGAGACACTGATTTTTTTAATAGAATATTCCATCCAAAATTTAATGGGATACAACATGATAGGAGAGCAAACTTTTGTATAAAAACATCAATTCATGTACCTCGAACCAGTATCACTGTCTTGTTGAGAAAGACCTTAAACTTCAAGTTATTCTAGCTAAAAATTGTTCTTGTTTGAAAATATCTTTCAGTTTTGCAAGGTTACAAAATGTTCCCGAGTACTAGGAAAGATGGGGCTCAAAAGTGTTGCATTAAAATGCGTATTTGTTTTATCAAATTTAAGTGTTTGTTTGTCCTTCACATTTGATGTCAGGGAAATATATCGGTAGCATTTACCAAGTTTATTGCATGAGATAAGAGAAATTGGGAATGTAAAGGTATGAAAGTAGTTTTATTCATTTTGTCTTTATGCCCAATCAGATACTTAAGAAAATATAGAAACTTTGTGTTACAGATTTGCCTGTATGAACATCACAAATTTCATATCATGCAAGGCAGTTCGTATGGTGTCCCCAAGGCTGCTTGATACTTGCTATGTTCAGTACTAAAGTATTGGAAGTAGCAATACATTGCCTATTGCACCAGACATATAGGACGTGTGGGAGGGAGAGGGAGGGAAGACTGAATGGTCCAGACTGCCAGTCTAAGGAAGGGTCTAAAGGGAAGGGAATAGCCCTGTGGAAAATTTGTGAATACTAGAGGGTTCCTAAAGTAATTTGATGTTGAAGGTTTGGAACTATTATCAAAAAAGTTTTACAAACAGTAGTATGAAAAAAGTGTTTTTTTTTTTTTTCACAGAGGGTAAAAGGAAGGTGTTTTGCAGTAAAAAGTGTTAGGTGCAGGGAGGGGAAAAGGGAGTGGGAAGGGGACCAGGAACAAGGCATACTTCTCTGCCCCTGCACATGTGTGACTAGGGGGCTAAGCCACAGACTTGAAGTTCATGTCTGTGCATTAAACGTATCATTGAAACAGGCCTTCCACAGTGTTCACATTTGGCAGGGAGATTGGGTGATTCCTGCATTTTTCTCAACAATGCTGCAAGTTTTTAAATAGCCTGCAGAATATCCCCCACCTGCTGGTAAAATCAGTTGGGGAAATGTTGACTTTTTGTGTTGCAACTTATTGAGACCACTCTTCCCTCATTGAACCAAAAATCCTGTCCAAAATATTTTTTGAGGGGGTCCCCCTCCCCTTAATTCTGAGACCTAGTGTTAAGTTAACACTGCCTTCCTTCCTTTCATATTAGGAGTAAGTTTTGAGACTGGTTCTAAAGGTAAGTATTTTGAAAGACAAAAGTCCTACCCAGCCTGTGGACAGAGAACTCAGACTTTGATCAGTGAAGAGAGATTCATAGATAGATAGTTGAACAGCTGCCATCTACAGTACTCTGCCAAACTTGATGGCATGAAAACTTCAGAAGTACTGTACATGCACAGTATTAGACAACAAAATTAATGCAAGCATATTAATATTTCAATACAAAATACAGTATGTGCTTGGTGTAATTGCATCACAGAGGTTTACTATCAACTGTAGTAACTTGGCTTCTTGTCATTGTGATAATACATCAGTGTTCGATTTTAACGGTAGTCCTGTCGTCCGAGACGACCAAAAATTCTGCAGGACTACCAGATTTTGCAAAAACAGAAGTGTAAGGTTGTCCGTCGGGACAACCAAATCTTTTGAGGAAAGTGATGCTTACATTTAGCAGCTCGATGAATTGCCCAAGCAAGGAACCTTAAAAATTGCATCAATTAAAAGATTTGGAGCAAAGTGCGGTGATCACGCACGTTCACCACAACTTCCCACACAGTCACTTTATCGAAATGTGTATACAGCACTATTAAGCCAAAATATGCGCCTTGTACAAACTCCACTGGTAGGCCTGCACTGTACACAGAGAACAGTGTTTGCATCGGGTACCGTCGGGTACCCGACCGACGCTGTTACTACCCAGGTGGAAAATTACTACCCAGGTAGTGTTTTTCAATCTTTTCCTTTTGATCTTCGCGAAATAGCATGATTATTGCAACTAACAAAATATATTTACCCTCATCTCATTCACGATTATGTTGAAATGGAGTTGCTTTTGTCTGTTTCCGTACCATGCTTTTGTTAAATTGCACTTTTCACCAGAAACAAGCCCCGCAATGCGTGTTTCTAACATCAAGCCGCCCCTGTACTAGATAACGAAACAACAGGCCTACTAAACGGTATAATAGCCTAGCCTATCTCTAGAAATGAACGTCAAAAGACAGCTCATAAATATGTGCACGCAGTGCGTGTGGATGGGTAACAATTCAAAATTAAGGTCCTGAAGTAGCGCGAAAGACCTACTAGAACTCTTTTTTTCCAAAAGTCCCCTGACTCTCTGGCGAAGAGCCAGGGGCGAAAACCAAACAATACTAGCGAAGGAGTTCTGCTCCCTGAAGGAGTAACAACGTCCCCAAGAAACAAACTTTGACTTAACTGACACCTTTTTTTTTTTCCAAAAGTCCCCTGACTCTCTGGCGAAGAGCCAGGGCCGAAAACCAAACAATACTCCCAAAGGAGTTCTGCTCCCTGAAGGAGTAACAACATCCCCAAAGGACAAACTTTGACTTAACTGACAGCACCTGACAGTGTACAGTGACCTACTAGAACTTACACATATCTGTGCCCTATATACACATACCAAATGTATATACGGCACGTGGCTCACCTTTCGATGTTGCTAGATTTCATACTTATCAAGGTATCACTAAAATTTACATGACATGATTTTATGGTCTAAAGAAGTAAATTTTGGTAATACAGTTATGTCTACATAAGGTATGAACTTATTTGAACCACCACAATTTTCTTTTGTCTCGAATCAATCGCCAAAACTTCGTATTTTTGGTGGAGAAACTTTTTTTCCGAAGCAAAATTCACTCCATCAGATTTCAAATCGTACACATTCTTTGAAGGTGTATTTTGCGCTATGTGCACGAAAAAAAATCTTCTTTCCTGTTACTTCTGTCATTGTTTTACCTTACATACTAAATTGATTCCTATCTTTACATTGCTCGTAATTTTTTATTGCTAATCAAACTACTTGCAAAATTTTTATGTCCAAAGAGTCCTAAATATATGGCAAAAAAGAGAAAAATATTTTCCCAGTATTTTATGTACCTCCCATTTGCGAAAAGTGGAACGTGCCAAAGTCATGTGCACTGCTCCAGCATGCACAACATGTCGAAAGGAGAGAGCACCCAGGAAACGAACGTGGGTACGTGTGCGGTGTCTGCCGTATCTTACCGTACATTTTTCACGGTACTGTGCGGGTGAAATCTCGGCCAGGAAAAGCATTAGAAAGATTTTACTGTCATTATCACGAATTAACAGTAGGTAGTGGATTTTTTATAAGAGTAACAAGAAAGCAGTTTACGAGAAATTTGGACACATGGTTGAGGTACAAATCAGTACAGAAGTTGCAGTGACAAACTGGAAGTTACTTTTTTGGTTCCGATGCACACGTTACGGCACACTGGGACACAAAGCCACAGAAGGTAAATTAACACTAATGCACGCAACGAGACAGGACTACTCTTATACAGTTGATATCCGTTTTTTTTGGGGGGGGGGGGGTGTCTAAAAGTGAAAGCCACTTTGGAAGACTGGTGATGACCAATTCCGTGGTTGCGAAAATGGTTACACTTGGGACTACCTTATTTTGAGCAGGACAACCAAATTTTACAATGTGGTAGTCCTTCGGACAACCATTGCTTATCCCTTAAAATCGAACACTGTACATTGTTTCAAATTTTTAAACCATGATTTGGCAACTCAAAACTTGGTAGCAGAATAACTTTATTTTTCAAGGAGTAAGGTTCTAACAGAAAAAAATTACTGTTTTGTAGCTCATTAATGTTTTGTTGGCCCAAACTGTCAATTCTCAAATGATTGAACATTCATGCATTCTGTGTAACACTATTGAAAAGAAATGCTGCTGCCAAAAGTTTACTGGGTTAAAGACAGAATGGCTTCATAATATGACAATTTAAGCTTTCTTCTGTCTAATGTCATTTTAGTCAAATTTTAACACAGTGATTTCCTTTAAGTCACTTATTCAAGCAGAATTAACTATGACCATGCAGTACAAACCCCGTACAAAAGTACTTAATGGACAGAATGAAACCCTTTCCTGTAGTATAATTGCTTTTGCAGTGGTAGTATGTGCTATACTATACTGAACAATCTAAACAGACTTTTGATTAGATCAGAATTTTTTGCATCTCAGAAGATGACTTGAAAGTTGTCTAAGTTGAACCCTACTTTAGGTGGGCCTTTGAATCCCCTTCTTTTAAAGTGATGTTGGTCTTCTTCTAGCCTCTTTTCCTCTCCAATACCATTGGAGATGGGTCTGTTAAATCTCTTTCTTTGCTTCCGCTCATGTTGGATTGTCCATAGTTCTCAAGGAGATCAGAGTAGTATTATTATTGTAGAGGGAAAAAGAAGTGAATCCAGTGTGGTTTGTATTTTTAACTGGAATATACTCGTAAGATAATGGCTTGAAAAGACAGCTAGCCTTGAATTTTGAGGTGTGCAAGTGTGATTGCACACCACCACTCACCTCAAATCACTGTGAGGAATGCAATTTTTGGCACACCTAGGTAAAGAATGGGAACTCAGATAAAACTATTAAAATTTAATAAAATAGAACACCTAACACGCTCCTTAATTTCCTTAGGAGTTTGATTTGTAGCAAACGTGGAAAATCTAAAACTTAAGGCCTGAAAAGGAGTATATGTTTTGATCATGTGAAAGGTCATGATGTTAGGTACATAACAGCCTGGCCTGAAACTATACAAAATATGCAATAAACCTAATACAGAAGAGAAGAATTAATCTCCTTGAAAGTTGAAACCATCATTGCTGTTGATTTTATTTTTAGTTTGGAGATTTCCTCATTAGTTATTATCATCTCCTTACTGCATGTAAGAATTATACTGCACATACCATTGATACATTGTATGTGCTATACTTTATACAGTGCTTTAAATGTAACAAAATTGGCAAGACACCATGAAAGGCCTATTTGTAGTGCAGCTGGAAAATTGATCTTTCATTGGAATTAAGAGCACCTTCAATGCAACAAAATTACCCCAGACAGGATGAGATATATTTAGGTTGGATGTAAAGGGAAATTGATTATTCATTGAAATCAAGTAAAGCATTTCTGATTGAGTATAACGCTGCCTTTCATGGAGGAGATGGCTGATTCTGTGGTCATGTGTTGATATGTCTGTGAGTCAGACAGTGTGCTAGGATGATGCTGAAACACATTCCCCATTATAAAACTCTTTAAAATGTGTGGTTGATTGTGCAAGTAGGTTAATTAATGAAAAGGGTGAGTTAAATAAACAAAAAATGGTGTCATTAAAAGGAAAAAAGAAAAGAAAGAAGATGTTATGTAAAGGAGTGTTTACATGACATTACACATGTTAGAAAAATATCTTTCCATTTTTAAAGCATTCAGACTCCCACCATGAAACTCTGATAGTGGTATTACTGTACTTCCCAAATAAGCAATATACTACTATGTACAAAAGTCATGAAAATTCTGTCATTTCAATTTTAACTAGTTTTGGTCAACATGTACAGTATAATTTGCAAAGAACAAAGCAGTGAATTTCAGTCTGTAAAAGCCATATTTCTTCAAAGCAAAGTGATATACTAGTCTCTTACTTTGAATTACCTTTTATTCTATATAAACTATGGTCTTTAACAGACAGAAATTTTCAGTACAACTTATCCACTAAATGTCCTGTGAACTTTTTTCATGACGTGATATCCAAAGATGAACATAAGACTGTTGTCGCTCAGTGTTTGAAATCAAGGGGTTTTTGGAGTGATCCCTGCAGAAGGGATAGAAAATCATCCCAATGCTATTTGGAAGATGACCCTGGCAAGAAGATACTAAAAGGTCCCCCTCACCCCTTCCCCCAAGAAACAAATCTTACTTGTAACAAACCATTAATAAATGAGGTTGCAGTAACAAGGTGTATATGCTTACTTTATAAAGGATATTTAAAGGAACCCTAAACATACAGGTGTATTGTACCACATTACTTTATAATATTCCAGTGTTTGGGCTAATTGCACAGTGAAAAACTAGAAGCAGCAGTTGTATTAACTAAATCCTACTGTTTATAATTTATTTTTTATATGCTTCCCATCCCTCACCCCCCTAGAATATTTTTTATATCTGGTGACAGGAAAGTAAAAAAAATGCTGTGTTTGATTTGAATGCCCTTTTTTTGTGTGTGTGAAAAATAGTATGCCAAGTTGACTTGAATCAGAATGGCAGTAGCTTCTTGAAGTAAATACTGCTGTACATTGTGAATTTTGTGTTGGTAAGTAAGGAAAGAATTCGTCATACATGTACATAGTAGTAAAAACTTGAAGAAACCTTGCCCTAAACTTTAGCTAGGTTGCTGTTTAATTGATGGATAACATTTGTTTTGGTTTATGTGTGAGTTTAACCTTCTTGTGACCCTGTGGTATAGCTATTGTTACACAACCCTGAAAGTGTACTTCAAATGAACTTGCCATTGACCTGTGAAAGTTTCACTGAGGTACTGAAGGGGTGTGATACCAATGGTTTGATTACTTCGCTGGCCATTCTTTTACTCACTTATGAATGATCAATTTCTTTGTCCAGAGTGTACTCTTGAACAATGAGATTGGTACCATTGGCTTCTTACAGGTTAATGTTGCCATGGAAATAAATAGGTTCTGTACAAAAAAAGAAAAAAAAAAAACTTGAGAAATGTGTTTGTAATAAGAATTTGGGGCTACTTGTAATTCAACAGCATTAGTACTGGTGCTGAATACATAAGGGCAAGGTCAAGCTTTAACTGAGGTAAATTTGACCAGGGAGCAATTCCCTGATTTGACTGTACTCGATCCATACTCATTTCATCCCTCTTTGCATTAGTTTGAAGGAGTATTTCTAAGTTTCTTATGTGGTTATCTATATGCAGGGACTTACTCCCTTGACAGCCATACTGTTAGCACTGTTATTAAGGGGAAATTGTGGCACAGTGCATGATGTTGTGGTGTAATTGGTGAAATAAAGGTTCTTTCGGTAGTTGGGACTGACTCAACATAATGGAAGATTGTCTGTGTAGCAAACTGGTGGAAGCAAATTAAAGTTTCTGGTTATGATGACAATATTTGGTTATACAATGCTTGTTTTGGCATTTTCTGACCACCACATAATCAACTACAATTCCACCACCTCTAGCCATCCGTTATTGAGAATCCCACATTCTGATTGGTTGACCACGGACCTGTTATTCCACAACAAATGGTCAGTAAATGTAAAAGCTGATAAAAATGAAGTTTTTCACACATTTTGGGTGGTAGAATAGGGATAAACCACATTTGTTGGACTATTATTGTCTCGTAACCCATCTCGATGCCAAAGAGGGGAGTAAATTTAATTGCACTTAACTTTTGAATGAATTGATATGTTTGTTTTGTAAACACCATGTTAAAATTCAAGTTTCAACTTAAAAGCTATCTAGCCATACATCATATGACTATGTTCTATGTACTTAACATTTTGACCCAAATGCAGCATTCCCGTTGACCCTGCTCATAACCTTTTGTTACTATATGTTACCTGATTCTATAAGTCTATTTTGCTCCTGAGCATTACCTCCTGTTTACATACATATACCATTATTGCCTGCAATATCCATCTGTCAAAAACAAGAATAAGTTCCAAATTGTTATACTAATGTAAGATGGAGATCATCAATCAGCTAGATCATGGCTGTGAAAAAAAATGAAATTACAAACCACTTCGATATTCAAAACTTAGGTACTGCCATGTGTTCAGTAGGCCTACACTACAAACTTCAATAGCACATCCTGTATGAGGTGAGAAAAGATAATAAGACAGACACAAAGATAAGCTTGCAGTTTTAAAGATACTGTATATTGTTGACTCACTAAGTCAATGTATAAGATGAAACTTGACTTTAAGTGTACTGTATGCTACAGGTGTGAAGTACAAAGCTGTTTTATTTGACAAACAGTTCTTATCTGGGGAATACAAAAAAGATGGTGGGAGATGAGGAAAGGACCAATATTTAATCACAGAAGATTTTTCATTCTATAGAAATTAAACCTATAACATGTGTATTGAAGATTTAACTCAAATAGCTGATATAGTTAGTTGAAGCACTCATTTGGCCTTAGAGAGACTGTACTTCTGTGACCAGAGTAAATATAACAGTATTAAATGGCCCCATTGGACAATCCTTGCAGTCAGCATTCTACATTGAAGTGTTTGTGGCCCCTACGTGGAAAAGGTTATCCTAACAGGTCTACTAAGAATTAGTGATGACACAGTACTGGAGCCCTGTCACCTGGGATGATCTCTAGGGGATGTTAGCTGCATAGGTACATTAGTAGGCAGTATGCATATTCCTTGCCAGTCATATCTCTGCTCCCTGGATAAGTGAATGCTGATCAAATACTTTGGACATTCATAGAAATATGTTACCCTCATAGCAGGTGTCGAATATGTTTACTCCTCTTTTGGTGTACATACTCTAACATTGTGAACAATGACAGATATCATCCAATTTTGCAATATTCATGAGCCCAATTTGATGTTACCTTTCGACTCTTGATTTCGACATATAAATATTCATGTTGCACGATAAAACTTCACCTGTAATGTTCTGCGACCTACTCACTTTTACACAGTAAGTCAATGGAACTTCTTCATTGTGTGTATTTATTTTGACCTCCATCCTATTTAGTTTGGTATTGAGTGCAGCCAACATAGGTGCAGGAGTAATACACGTCCACCAAGAGGGCAAAGAAATATGTGATTCTAGGATTGGTTGGGTGTTAAGGAATTTTAAAAAGCCATGTCACCATCCCTGTGAAAATTATGCCGTGGTCTATGCCACCTGCAGTGTCGGTGTTTGTGGTACACTAGTACGCTTTAAGCCAAGGAACATGGAAATGTTCAGACTTTTTAGTTTCAGTCTAAGCTTATTGGGGTTACCCAAACCAGAAGAGTTCTGGTTACAGTGGACAAGCAAGGGAATGATGAAATATCCTACTTTTCATATATTTTTGGACAATAAAATTCTTGGGACAGGGGGCGTGGAAATCGTGCTCTGTAAGGATCGCCAATTCCACTTCCATTAAGGATGACTGAATGTTATAAATTTCTGGAACTGTAAGTTTTTCACCATTTTGGCAGACTAGCAAGTCTCACAGATATTCTATGAGTCAAGAATTTTAAAACAATCTCATGGTCTCACAGACACAGATATCCCTCTACATCTCCCATAGTCAAAATTTGACAGGTAATTATGAAGTGGAAAGTGTATTGAGAATCTGTATCCCCCTTCTTTACCCCTTGTTGACCTGTGTAACCCTTACTGCCCTCAATTTGTGTCATGTGTATGAATTCAAGTGGAATCATCATATTTAGGCTGCCGCATATTGCAAAGGGCTGAATCGGGTTGTATTGGTCTACTTTTGGACTTAAGAGTGAAGATGGTTTTGAATGTTGTTTTTTTTTTTTTTTATCTTTTCAGCACAACTCCAAGACAAAAGGAATGGACATTAACATCACAGAGATATGGTACCACAACATCAGCGGGGAAGGTGTTGTGGTGGCTGTCATTGATGATGGTAAAGTAGTCACATTAACTAGTAATTTAAGTGTAAATGTTAAGGGTTTCCACTTGGATGTAATATTCTCCTAAGGGACACTGACCCATCTTTCCATGTAACTTAAGAGTAAGAGTTAAACCGACTAAATTCTTTGTGTTAACTAATACCATGGCCTGTTTCAGATTGACATACCAGGCATCTTATTCTTATTTAACAAAGGATGAATGGATTATGGCGAGTTAATACAGACAACAAACTTTTACCTGCAAAGATCTATTTAAAAGTCAGAAAGCCTGTTTACTACCATATTTAATTAACCTGCATAAGAGTACAGGAGCACTTTCATTTGGTAGGTGAAAACTTCGACTTACTTACTTGGTAAATTCTTGGGTCTTGCGATGATAGGGTCTTTCGACGGGAGGGGCCCCTCCAGTGGATCAGGAGGTGTGTTACTGTGTTCCTTACAGTTCTCCAGCTGGTTTGCAAGAGTGTCACGTTGCATAGCATGTAGTAACATATGTATACTGTATGGCATTTCCATGTGGTTTCCAGTGGCGCCCGGAAATGTATGCAGATGAAGTCCGGAAGCGGGTATGTAAATTGGCTACCCGGAAGTCCATCAGATAAGGTAGCAAGGAGCGCAAAAAGGGACAACAGTAGGCTGTGGCATTTCTCTGCCCCCTTCTCCTTGCTGCCTTGTACACCTACTTTAATCTGCTTTCATCGAATAATTATGTTTAAATAGTATGTTATGAGGTTTAGAAAGAGGGGGTCGGATCATTATTCCGAAGGGTTGTTATTCCGAGTATAACATTAGGACCGTTATTCCAAAGGGTTGGGTACTCTGAAGGGTCATTATTACAAATTGAGAATAGGGGTTATTATTCCGAAGGTTTGTTATTCCGAACTGAGAATAAAATTCGCTATACTGAATAAAACAAGGGTCGTTATTCCGAAGGGTTGTTATTCCTAATATTCCAAATGCTGCAGAATAGCTCGAGTCGGTTTATCATGCGTCAAGTCCCCTCTGGGATCATGCCTGCCTACTCTAGTTTTGGAATAACGACCCTTTGGAATAGTGACCCTTATGTTCAATTAGGAATTATGACCCTTCGGAATAACAACCCTTTTCGGTTTGGAGTAATGACCCTTATCCTCTGTTTGGAATAACAACCCTTTGGAATAATGAACCTTCAGAATAACAACCCTTATTCTCATTTCGGAATAACCATGCCAGTGTTATGTTCGGAATAATGACCCTTCGGAATAACAACCCCTTCTGCCACATCTACAGTAAGACTTACTGGGTTTGCTGCTACTATCATAACATTGCCAGTGGCTGGAAAAGTAAAAAATATTGCATCTTTGGATGCTTGGTGACGCAGATGAGAGTATGCCAGAAAGGGTTATGTAAAAATGTGAACATGGTTCTATACCTGTTCATTTCATGAAATTTCCGGAAACTTTCCCAATTGTTGTGACAAAATTTAGACTTCAGCCTCTGCAGCTCATTTGCATGACTTCATTTTTTTGAAAGGGCAGACCTCATTGATTATTTCAATGAATCAGTTTTATGTATTGTAGCACCTGCCACTAAATTGGTGATTATGTTAATCTACTCATCAACCTAGACCTGAATGATGTTGCTAACGTATTGATATCAATTTGAAGCCAACGAGTAAAAGAAAGAAATCCTCATAAGCAAGGGCGGATCCAGCCCCTAGCTGAAGGGGGGGCAGTTTGAAAAGGGGGGCGCCAACATCATGCAGGGGCCGCATACTCTTGAATTTGACCGACTACATTTCGGAGACCAACTCCCATTGCCATAGTTATATATAGCTATACGGTTCGAAATTCTGGGGACCTTTTTTTTTTCTTTTTTTTTTTTTACTTTTTGGGCAGTTTTTACTTAACTTTTAGGACGCAGGGGGCGCATTTTTCTTGTATTGAGGGGCGCTAGACTGGTCATAGGGGGGGACAGTTGACCCTAGTTGCCCCCCCTGGATCCGCCCTTGCTCATAAGTAGCTTATTGGTTTTGATGATGAGAGAAACGAATGCATTCATGATGGCGTGTGTATGTGTGTGTATATTTGGTTGTTTTTGTGACACTGCTCCTTAACTCAATGTCTCCAGAAGGAAAACTTTGACAGTTCTCAAACTTGGTACACAGATGCCCCATGTTAAGAGGAAGAATGCTATTGTTTTTGGTGGAGGTCAAAGGTCATCTGGAGTCACTGGGGGTCAAACACTGAAACCCTGTTAACATGATATCTGCAGATAAAAAGCTTGGATATATTTCATACTTAGTATGTGGTTGTGTTATGGTAAAAAGATGAACCCTGTTGTTTTTGGTAGGGGCAAAGGTCATCTGGGGTCACCAGGGGTCAAACGCTGAGAACCTTTTTAACACAATATCTCCATGCAGGTAGAGACCTTGGATAGATTTCATACTTGGTATGTTGATGCATTATAATGAGAAGATGAACCTATTGTTGATAGGTTATCTGGGGTCACGGGGGGGGGGGGTATCAAACACTGCAAACTTTGTTAACACGATATTGCCAGTTAGGAAGCTGGGATAGATTTCATACATAGTGTGTGGATGCATTATGGTGAGAAGATGGACCTTATTGTTTTTGATGGAGGTCAAAGGTTATCTGGGGTCACCAGAGGTTTAAAAGAAAAATTTCACAAGAATGCCCAAGATTATTACATGGGTTCACCAGAGTTCAAAAAGCAAAATTTCCCAAGAATTCCAAAAATCATCTGGGGTCACCAGAGGTCAAAATGCAAAATTTCCCAAGAACGTCCCAAGATTAAACAGGAACACAAAACCTGTATTTTTCCAACATGTTAAGATAGCATTTGGTACATCATGGCATTATTTGGAATAGAACATATATAATTGAAACTGCAATGCACTTTTGCACTCTGGTTATTGGTTTCAATGATAAGAGAGACCTATGCATTCATGATGGCGTGCATGTAAATGCGTATGTGTCACAGTTTGTTCTCAAACTTGGTACATATGCCTCATATTGAGAGGAAGTACGCTATTGTTTGTGGTGGAGGTCGTGAGTCATCTGGGGTCACCAGTGGTCAAAATGCAAAATTTCCCGAAAATTCCAAGATCGTCCCATGGGTTCATCTGAGATCAAAAAGCAAAATTTCCCAAGAATTCCCAAGACTGTCACCTGGGGTCACCAGAGGTCAAAATACAAACTTTCCAAAGAATTCCAACGATCAAATATGAACACAAAACTGTATTTTTCAACAAGTTAAGATCACATTTGATCAGTGACTGAAAGATATGGGATGTCATGGCATTATTTGGAATAAAACATATATCATTGAAACCTCAATGCAGTTTTGCATTCTGGTTGATATAATCTCTGCTGGATTTAGTGGGTCTTAGAGTACTGTATTAACATGAAATAAACTTTCTGTTAACTTTAAGCTGTACTTTCATTTTGTTTGTTTAAATCCCAATATTGTATGTGCAGTTTATAATTCTACCACTTGGTTTCATTTATATCCCATTGGTAGAGGGTATGTTTACTTTTTTCTTGAGGGAAAGAGTTGTGAGAATTAGTGCATGATTGAGCTGGCTATACAATAATACATGTGTAGTACCAAGGGAGAGATTGCATTTCATCTGTAGGGTTCCAGAAACCAACTAATATCTGGTTGACTTTGTTTAATTATGGGATCAGTGCTGTTATCAAACTGTTAAAGACAGTCATAAAACAGGCTGATGTTGGTTGGCACATAGGCACACAAGTGATCATTTTTTCTTATAATTGGCATTTTAGGCAGTGAGGCTTTAAGGGTAAGGTTTCATTATGAAGGTAAGGTGAAATACTGTGTTTATATCTTACCTTCATAGCAAGTGTTGAGTATGTATACCTCTGTGCCTGCTCATACTGTTGGTAATATTAAAACTGCAGGAAATATAGTTGCGGGAGTGATACACATCCACCGGGGCAGGCAAGTTTGCATAATGATACATATACCCAGTAGCTTAAGATTTTTTGAGTACAAAAGGGAACATTGTCTTACCACTTAATTCTGGTAATAGCTTTCTCCCCCCCCCCCCCCCAACTTTGAGAGTTGCTTTTAATGTTTCATGATTTGAATATTTGATAGTGTGAAGGACATTATTCATGAGGTATTATGTCAGTGAATGCTTTTCTGTAAATACTGTATTTCTTTGAACTAAAGTTACCCAGCTGCCTCATTGTGAATTAACTACCATCCTTTAAAGATGCAAAAAATGTCTTTGCCACCAAATGAAATATTTTGCTAAGCAGAAATAGTTAAGATGATTATCGCAATCTACTTCACCCCTCCTTACCTCCTATTTACACTTTGTAAGTGTAAACTAAAAGCTTGCCAGGGTCTTACTGCGAGTAAGTGGGGATTACAAAGTGTAAATAGGAGGTAAGTATCGGGGCTCGTAGATTCCCAAACCAGGGAGTTTTGGGAATTCTACATTTTCTCCATCAAAAAAAGATACTTTCAAATTTAAATAAAAAGAAAAGTTTTTTTTGTTGGTACAATGGTTGAGGTTAGTGTTGTACCAATATTGCAAGTGGCCGATATTATCGATATTATCGATACAGATATATCAGTTCCCAGTATCGGAAGATACCGATCCGATACTGATATTGGGAAATTAGCATTTGGCAACTAACCTTAGGCTGCAGGACACCAAAATGAAGTGTCATTTCATCTTGATGAGGTAAATTATTGAAACGTGAACTCAAAAATACTCAAAAAGTATCCCATTCTCATGACATATGAGACAATTAATATTGGTTAGGTAACGTCTGCATTTAAGGTAAATTTTACTGATACCAATACTGGATATTGGGCATATCGGTCAATGCCGATGGTGAATAAACATAATCACCCCAACACTAGTGGAGGAAAGTACTCCGGTATTGATGAGTGCAAACATTAGCTACACCGGTACAGGCTGTTTGGTCTTTGTAGATTTTTATTTCCATACCAGAACTTGACAAAACCTGCACATAGAGCATAGCTAAAATTAGCTTATGTGGCAGTGACAGTATTTCTAACTTCTGCTGTGATGCCTTTTTCAAGGGCACTACAGCAAACTTCAGCCATAAGGGCATTATGCCATGGATGCAGTTGAATATGTAAAGCCCCCTGCCATATGTTGAGTTTTGCCTTTTACTGCTATGAAAACTTGGTGGATGCTACCTCAGTCGTGTTGAGTATTTAACATAGGCACTGCTACCCAAAGTGTGTGTAGGTCTATTAGATGGCAGGACTACTGTTATTGAATCACCATTTCAATTGCCATAAAGTTCCATCTCACTAAAATTACTCTTCTCAGACATGTTCATAAAGTCACCATGCTGACCATGAAGTAGCAATGCTGTAGCCCCTACAGTAGACAGCATTTAAAATGTTTTTTTTTTTTTCCTTTTCCTGTAAAAATTTAATGTGAAACTGGCACAGAAGAGATGTAAACAACTTTGCTAGCAATTTCATTTCAAAGTATTTTGTAAGGAGCTCTCTCATTGAGTAAAAGGGGAAAATCTCATATTACATCATTTGCCAAGCCTCTAAAACAACATGTTGGATGTAGGATCATTTTAGGTAAAGTGGCATTTCAGGTTCAGTGGGTTATAAAAGAAATGGGTACAGGTACCAGATCTTGTTTGTCCAAGATAAAGTACAGTATTACAGTAATGTACTGTTAGACGTCTTTTAGTCTGTTCAGTTTCATTCAGCTACTTCTAGCTTCTATAGAATCTAGGCAAGGTGGGTGACAAATTCACACCATTCACATATGGGGCCTTCATTATAATACAGTGTGTAATTACAGTCAATCCTATGAATTATTTGTCACTTAGTGTAAAGATGTAAAGTTGGAACACCGCTTGCTTTACTGTTTAAAATAACAACCATGGAGGGTTGGTGAGAAGGTTCAAGAGGGTTGGTGAGAAGGTTCACAGTTGTGGTTGGTATCCAGTACAGGAAATATTCACCTGTGTATGCAGGATATTTTAACCCAGAGTGTAGTGACCTTAGAGAGAGTGTACAGGTAGCAAGTTTATTGTTGTTCCACTGGGAAGGGGGGAGGGGACGGGCATGCATTCCCATTACTCCCCTGGTTAAGTGCCCGATGTTAGACCCTAAAGCTACACTAAGTGGTACCAGTTGGCCAAAGAAGTGAATTCATTGTTTTGTGCTACACAGTACGATGCTTAGCCATTAGCACGGTCTTTTTTAGTGGGTCAACAAATTTGCTGGGGTCCAGGGGCTGGGTAATGCTTTTTTGGGGGGTCCAGGGAAGTGTTTGAGTCCCAGATAGAGGGAAATTGCTTAACAGCATAAAAGGGATGGAACTCCTATAATCACAGAGTCTGACCAGGGTCTGTCAGGGATTGTCACAAATACATGTATGTTAATAGCACTGTGGGTAAGAAAGGAATGACATAAACTCAACCTGACCGGGTTGAGCAAACTTGGCAGTTACCTGGAAACCCAAGTTCCATTACAACTACAACTTCATGAATGTATCGTAAGTCAATGTATTTCAGCGGCAGATCCAGACGGAGGTGCAACAGGTGCCCCCCCCCCCCATTGGCCATCATACGTGAAAAAAAAATTGAGGCAAAAAAAAGAAAATGCTGCAAAATGTGTCAAATATAGCACTGTTTTGCATCTCAGCCCTCTTTCAAAAGCAAAAATTTTCACACCCCCTCCCCAGGACAGCGATCAATCAAATTTTGCACCCCCTCTATTGAAAATTTCTGATTATGCCCCTGGTATTTTGTTTTCCTTGTCTGGTTCTTGGCAAAAACTTGGGGTTGGCCATGGCCACCCCATATGCCCCTGTTGTGATTGGCATGTGCAACATGTGAAGAAAATTGATGGAAATTGAATTAGCACATACTGTAGAGGGACCAGGAACAAAGCATAGCTAGTAAGGCTAAATGCCTGATAGCTTATTGTGCTAAGTTGAAAATGTAAGGTATATACTTTTCTGCTTGAATGGGTATTAAAAGTGATATTAACAACGGTAAGGTTTGCGTAATTAACAGTGTTAGTGTTTGTGATTTTTATGCAGGTCTGAATAATTCAAGGCCATAATATGCATTTTAAAGATAAGTAGGTGGGTCTAGAGTTGGTGTTGCTACCTACTGTACTGGAAGTGCCATGTATTGTGTGTAAAATTTAAAGAGAGACAGCCATTACCCCATGTACATTTTTGATTAGGGGAAACAAAATTCTCAATTGGTGATTGCTCTTTGACATTAAAATTGAAAAATTCAAAAGATGAAGAGTAGTTCAAATTTCACACAATATACAGACTGTTCTGACTACACATTAGGACTTTGTATTTTCACCGGAATCTGGACATTAGCAATAATCTAGGTTTGAATTTGAACAAGGAGGCGCTAAAGACAGTTTTGGGAGGGGCTAGAAGTAACTTATTTGGGAGAATTGGAACTGTTTGGGATGAGGAAGTAATTTGCCCTTTGAGTAATTATTATGAGGATGAAATACTTCACTTGGCAGACTTGTAAATAAGAGAGCTTAACATAAATATTGAAGATTATTTGAGGTTATTGCTTTAATTTATTTCCAGTTATACCTTTCATTATAAAACATTACCACATAAATGAACAAAATGAAACTTTCACTTCATTTCATCTTGACAAATGTGAAATAATGTAAACAAGGTGATGATGTAAATTCAGGGATTTGCACTGAACTTTCTGCATCATTTAATGAAATAGTCATCACCCTAAAGTACATTTCGGAAGTGGAGGTATCAAAATTCTCAGTTCGTTACTGCTCTTTGATTAACATCAAAGTTTGAAAATCAAATGATGCAGAGCTCATATTCCACACAATGCTAGAGAGTGTTTGGGTTACACATTATAACCTTGCATGATCACCAGGACATGGCCTGAAGCAATGAAATAGGTTTGTGTCTGCACAAGGAGGAGTTACAGTTATGAGAGTAGCTACAAGTCGCTTAGTTGGGAGAATTTGGAACTTTCTGGGATGATGAGAACTGCCCTTTAAGCTCACACAAGAGCATGTACAGTGAAAAACCTATCCTGTATGCTTGAAGTAAATCTTTTTCGTACTAAAATCAATGGAAAAACAGTAATATGAAAGTAACAAAAAAAGATTGGTATCCTTGTGGCAGAGAGTTGCTATTGACAATTGTAACTGCCTACTTGTAGAGGACTGCATCACCAAGTGTGATGCATCCAGTAATTCCTTCTTTATAGACCTCATGCATTGGCTGACGTCATGAGACGTCATTTTGAAGGCAAAACAAAAAACAATGAAGTGCACTTCAGGCACAATATATTCTTTGCACGCATGTGTGGAAGACGGGGCACATGTCCGACTGGTACACAAATCAGCTGTCAGCGTTGTTAGTGTAAGTTGCAATGATAAATGCTTGCCTGCATGCGGGGCACACTTTTGTTCTGTGAAGCCAAATACGTAATACGTAAGATTACATGAACAGGAAGATTAAAGAAGAAGGTGATTGAGTGTACAATGACCTACTTGTAGGAAATGTATATCTCTCCTAAATTCTGTTTCAAGTGTTTCAGAGGTCTCATAACTATATGAATACAACCAGTGTTTCAGTTAAATAACATGATTTTTTCAAGAATGAAATACTATAGGCCAATGCAAGAACTGAGGAGGTAAATGAAAAACATTACATGATATTGCCCTAACTCAAATCGCTTTTCACTGAATAGTGCAAAACCCGACCTTCTGGGGGGAAAGTCAGGATTTTACTTGATGTCCACACCTACAGATTATAGTCTTTGGGATGCTTATCAGGTTTTATCATATTTTTACTGATTTTTTCCAAGTTTTAGGCTATTAATCAGTGGGTGCAAACATCATGTAAAATCCCGACTTTTCCCCCAGAAGGTCGTGTATTGCACTGTTCAGTGAAAGGCGATTTGAGTAAGGGTGATATCACATAATGAATAGGGATGTGTAGTGTAGGGTATGCATATTGTTGCTTTTCCATCCTCACATATGTGTCTGAAATTTGCTTTTGATGGCCAGATTGAAGTACATAGAAACAAATCCTTATTCTTTTATAAGTTCTTGGAATTGACTTCAAAGTTTTCAGAACTTTGAGGTATGTTTTAAATTGAATCATTTTAAATATTTAACATGTTATCCAATTATTTGTTCATATATTCATATAGTTTTTATCATACATTTTCAGGGGTTTTCCTTTGCTTTTGTTTTCACTTGCCACCTTGACTAGAAAACCAAACTTGGATTTTTCATAGCCCTTTTTCAGCAGTCTGCATGTCTCTGCCAAGAAGGAAACCTTACAGAGGCCAGGCCCATAGTCAAGGGGGGCCAGGGGGGCAAAGCCCCCCTGAAATTTTTTGCCCCCCCCCCCCCCCCCCCCCCGAGAGTTTGAATCTTACCATTGACTTAATACATCTGTACACATTTGGCTCCCTGAAAAAATTTTTGTCCCTCCCTGGAAAAATTCTGGCCCCACTCCAGTACCTTGTCTGGCTAGGGGCCTGACAGAGGCTCACATTTTCTAACAAAACTGTGCTCCCAGATTTTTATTAAAACAAATTTTTATATCTTAACTACCTTTCTCTGTAACAGATATTTGTGTTACAGTTTTAATTTTAGTACTACAGAATGGACAGTTTTCCAACCTTGGCATATCACTTTTTTGTCACCTGCTGCAGGCTGCTGGAATAGTTATAAAGTTGTTTTGACTGCTGTTTTAACTCACATTTCGGGAGTGGGTGATGGCTAATCTTGAACCCAGATTTCCTTACTTTCTAAATACTACTGAACTTACTTAATATACTTAATATTCCAAGCCACGTATCCAGCATGATGGTATGATGTAACAAGAATTGTCATACCTGGTGATACTACAAGGAAAATTGAAACAAATTCTGGCCTGTCAGTACTGGGACTTGATATCCGATATTTGATCTACACCAAGGATGGAGAATATCTGCAAATGATCACTACTGATATTGCTTTTAGTGCCATGAAGGTAGCATTGCATCAGATGTACAGTTAAAGAATGGTCGTGTTTGTCATTATACACAAGAAATAACTGGTTAATTCAATATTTTTTACAAAGATGTGTAGACACATCTATTCCTTCTAGTCTGTACAACTATGTGAGTCCATTTTGGGTTCATCATTACTTGACTCGAGATATTGATACACCTGTGAGTTTTGTGTCAATGTAGCTTTCTCGCTGCAAGTATATAGTGAACATCCCAAGTCTTATTTGGATCCTCTCTACATACTCACACGGTGAAGGCAGAAGTGGAGAGGGAAGAGTTAGGTGTTAGGGTGCGCCCTCTATTGGTAGGGGATCCCATGGTACTAGCCCTGTATCAGATTTTGCCAGACGTATTGCAAGCAATACAGGTATACATATATGTAAGTAGGAGATTTATTGGAGACCACAGACTCCCAAACCAGAGAGTGTGGGGAATCATCTTCATCACCTTGTATATTTTTTTTGTCTGCTATTAGTGTTCAAATGTTTGTCAACAACTGGTTCTTACTGTGTATGCACTTAACAGATTTGATTGGTTTCTGTGAGAATAAAGTTTATTTTTTCTTTGTGTCTTTGTAGGTTTGGAATGGAATAACCCAGACATTCGAGATAATTATGTGAGTAAATCTCATCTATTGTCTGTAATCATGACTAATTGAGAACGTATCTAATTGGTTTGCCAGACGCTTAACAATTACAGCCCTGAGAGTCACAACTCTGAGTCATAACTAATCAATGATGTCATACACAACTACTTCACAAGCCACATTGTGTTGTGATGATGTATCTACGACATCTTCTCATGGAAGTGCAGTTGCAGAGTAATTTGCTTCAAATTATGTTTTTTTTTCTTTTTCAATCATTCATATGTGCTACTGTAAAGGGTTTTAAAAGTTGTTTATCAACTGACAGGTATTTTGTCTTGTCAGAGTTTATTTCCTTAGGTGAAAAAGAAATAAATGGGACAGTGAATGTATCATGGTGTGCGTAGAATCTGATGTGGGGTCAGTTAATACTGGGTATTAGTCAGGAGATAGGTGACTTTGAACTAGAGTGAAATTAGAATTAACTTAGTCCAGTACTTGTGCAGTCTTTAGTATGCACATTACAGACCTATATGTTAAATACTGTATACTTTATATAGATTGTTTAAGGAAAATTTAATACGGTTCGAGCGGCTTTAAAGCCGCTTCTTCGGAATTTGGCCTAATGACAATAGAGTGAAGTAATCGGGGAGAAAAATGGGGCTCTAACATAAACAATTAGCACGTTTTCAGAGGAAATAAAGTACTATCAGGAGGTAAAGGTGGGTTCGTAAAGGCAAAAGTTAGAAGATTTGCTGGTGAGAGCGAGCAATTGGTTTGGAGAAGTCCCGCGGAAAAACCACTTGTTTGGCCTACTAGTGACCATAGACAAGTTGTTATATAGCTGCTTGATGCTGACCTTTGACCTTGCTGTCATACATTGTCTCATTGTTTAACTCTGTTATCGTATAATCATGATCTTGATTTTACAACTAATCACTACATGATGTGATTACCTACAGGTACAAAGTGCAGAAGTGCAGGCAGAATTGAATTATTGACACTGTGTTAGTACTAGTTAGGTTGACAGACTAGATCTTCCAGTGACAATTTTAAGTAAACCTAGATTAAAGCTCTACCTTTGATAGTGAAGATAAAATGATCCTGCAACTAGCAAATGTTGTTTGGGTCTCCACGTATTGGTAAATTAGAGACCTGTTAATGACTTGAGGGTGAAGTTGGCTTGGTAGTTGAATGTTAATAATTCAATTCAAATCACTGCATTCCAATCAATGCACAAATGCACAAAATAGCACAGATACCGATTATGGTTAAGTATAACAATGGCTGCAGACAGTATGGTTGTAAGAAAAGATTGCAAAGTACAATGAAAGACATAAGAGCAATGATTGAGGAGTTTCTGTGGAAAGTTCTGAGACAGAATTTGTGAGGAAGGAAACCCTATTGTAATAAGATACAATTGATAACAATCACAGTCAAAATTAAAATCTTGAAACAGAAGTATAAACAAGTATAGACAAGATGTTACTGTCTATGATATACTGTCTTGCAAGCTAAAGGTCCCTGGATCAAATCCTTGTGGAACCAAGTGGATTTTTTTGTTTTTTTTTTTGGGAGGGGGGGGGCCCTTTTCATTGATGCTGGGGAGGGGGGAGTCGGTGAATTAAATTTAGGTACCTGGTTGTCCATCTATGGAAGTTAATATTCGAATTAGGAAGCCTTCTGTTTTGCTTGGTTCAACTGTCAAACAGTGAGCACTGATAGTGGCTGAACACTGGGGTTGTAAAAGTGTCATTGATGAGCACAAGTAGCTTCCTGACCCTCAAAGCTGAATCAAGTCTACAACGATAAAGCCATTATAGAAGCCAGTTGGGGGGTAAATTTCTTTGCTTTCTCAGAAATATTTTTTTAATTGAAATAAAAAGTAAAATATATGATTTTGCTCATCCTTTATTAAAATTTTCACCTTAAAAAGTAAATAAATTTTAGTGTTGGCAAAAAGACCCCAAACCAATTGACACAGACTATATAGAAAAACAGTGAAAATGTCCAAACTGTTGGCTAGCTTTCATTACATAGAAGCAGATTTTCTGCAGGTAACCGTTGCAAATTGTGGTGCTCTAATGCAGCAAACACAGTTCAGGGAGGTGTTAGGAAGGAGATCCAACATCCTATAGACTCTTTGAAGGAATGTTTGTTTTTAACAGTAATCTTGCCTTTTGTCTCAAAATTCTTATCTCAATACCCAGATCAACTAGCATCAGTGATACATTGTCAAAATTACAATAAGAATACAAACCCCTAACGTTGAACTTTTCATTGCCAGCCATCATGCAAAAATGTGAAATTTTAACCTTTTGTTGTTATTCGTCGCACTAAATATCATTTCATTTAAAGTCAGCTAAGAATTTCTTTACAACTTACTTTTCGCAGCTTTTCCAACGTGTTTCTTAATGATGGGAAAACTTGCTAAAAACTGGGAGAAATGTTTAGGCTTGAACAGTGTTTCCAACATTTCCGACATATAAAAATCAGTGGGGTACAATTAAAGAACATTATTTAACTGTTTGTTACCAGTTGTTTTACTGAAAATCCTGATTAAATTTTGGTTATTGGCAGAAACAAGCCTCACTTCAAAGCACGTACTGTACAAACAATGACCATTGTCTTGGGATTACTTGGGGAAAAGAAAGGAGGAGATCATCATTAACAGGGTTTAGTCAACAGAGACTTAATAATGAGAACAAAGAGACCTGTCAATGGTGCCTGAAAAGAGTTGTATCATTTCCAATTAAATATTGTCTTACAGATTTGGTCATTGTGTCTCCTTCTTAACACCTCCCTGGTCATATCACAAAATTTATAAAACAAGAATATTGCCGTTTAGTTATAATTTCTGGCTTTATCATGTGTATCTGCTGAAAAATTAACATTTGCTTCTGTTGTTAGGGTACATTGACATAACTACAAAACATCCTCTCTACTGTTATAAATACTTTCCCACAATGATAATAACTACTGTAATGTCACGTACAGTACCTTGCAGATTCAGACAAACCAAACATCCTTCTTGTGTAAGATAGGGTTAACAGAAGAAAGAAATCTTCCTTGTCCAGGAAGTGTTAAGGAGATTATTACTGTTTTTCATATTACATGTATGCACAGTACAATACACAGCATACACTCAGGAGTAGCGTTGGAGCGATTACTTGTACTTCAACACTGGTATCGGCTGATATTCCCCATTTTCGTCCAGTATCAGTATGGGTAAAATTTATCTTTAAATGCTTATTTTACCTAACTGATATTTATTATCCTATACATCATGAAAATAATAATAAATAATAGTAATAAATTAATCTTATATAGTGCCAATCAGTTCCAAGAGTTACTGCTCAAGGCACTTTACAAGGAAACAAACCAAAAAAAAAAAAAAAAACACCCAAAAAACAAAAACAAAAAAAAAAGAGAAATTCATGGCTCATTATTAAAATACTTTTAATGCCAAGTTCCAATATTTTACTTCATCAAGATGAAGCCACACTTAGTTGTGGTTCCTAGTACAGTAGTCAGTTTTTGGTTAGTATGCATGCTTATTTCTCAAACATTAGTATTAAATCAGTATATGTGCTAATATTTAGTTAGAATTGAAATGTCGGTATTGCTAGTATGGGCTACTCATTTGTTTTTGTTTCTCGTTTATGCGCTTTAGAGCTTTTTCATTCTAGTGCATTATAAAATTTGATTACTATTATTATTACTTGCAGTATCAGTGCTACACAACTCAGGAGCAATGCTAGGATACCTATACTGCCTGTTCACAACAATGTATGAAAGAGATTAACTTTCAGTATTTATTGCAAAAAACCCATTACTGATATTATAGTCATAACTTGAGATATTTCTGTTTTCAGAGTTTTCATTCTTGTCAAGAAATACTTGTAGTAACCAGGGGGCTGTAAAATTTTATGTAACACTATACTTATCACATCCACTGAAAGTCTGTATGGGTGTTTATTTGTTCTTGTTAATTTGACCTCGAAGTGAAAGTTTGCAAAGTGTTGGGTGTAGATTTAGTCTGAAAAGTTGTGAAAAATTAAGCCTTCATAAGGTGAGAATATGTGAAATGTCAACGAATTTGTATGGGTGTCAGAGTGTTAAGAAATGCTATAGGCTTTTAAAATGCACCTGCCCTATCTTCTGAGGAAATATCATTGGAATACAGTTTGCTGTAGAGATGTTTCCATCAGTGAAAAGAGCAAGGCGATTAGGTTTTTTTTTTTATGAAACTCTTGTGCGTGAAATTGTTTATGGAATGTAAACAACTTAAAGACAGGCAGTCATCACCCTAAGGTATATTTTTAGTGTGGGGGTATCAAAATTCTCAGTTGGTGACTGGTCTTTGCAAAGTTTGAAAATTTGAAAGATGCAGAGTAGCTCACATTCCACACAAGGCAGAGAGAGTGCTTTTATTACATTTTAAAGTCATGTATGCTCACCAGGACATGGCCGTAAGCAATAAAACAGGTTTACTCCTGCACAAGGAGGAGCTTCATACAGTTGTGGGAGGAGCTAGAAGTTGCATAGTTGGGAGAATTGGAACTGTCTGGGATGATGAAAATTCCCCTTTAAGTGGAATAGCACAATGCTACAAAATATACAAGGACCATGTTACAGTATATTATGGTTAAGTATAGAGATAATTTTACAGTTGAGGAACACAAACATCTGCAGAATTTGTATGTGAAGAACCTGGAAAACTGATTGCTTCTGTGAAATATGCAGTGATGAAGTATGGTACATGAACTGATGATCTCAATGGTTTAATCAGTTAAAGAAAGGGAGGATGTTTGCCCTTTTAACTTTGTAGGACTTTATGAAACTGTAAATAAGTGTATTCAATTAGGTGGTTTCTTCAGTTTTACTTGGGAAGCAGGCTGTGTAATGGCTATTTATTACTGGAAATCAGTGCATTATTACATCTGCGGTTAGGTAGGTAACTGTAATTATTACCGAAACAGTTTCCGAGGGCAATGAGGGGAGGTCCCTTAGAATTATTGACCGCATTTCATTCTTTGCAATGTTTCCTGTGGAAGTTAAACTTATGAGTGGAGATTATCCTAATGGAGGAGGTACATCAGTTTTGACCTTTATGACATGCACGTATTTGAACTTAGGAAGTACTGTTCAAACCAGGTGAATGTCAAAGTTGCTTACACAGGAATTATTCAATGCTTAAAATGCCAGAACCAATGAGCTTTGTTTCTAGGTCAAAATTTGATACACACATTTATTGATATTGCAGAGAAGCTGTATTTTTCTCAAACACCAGGATACAGTTTGTTAGGAACACAACACAATGCACTAAGACTTTAAAATATGCTATAAATTGGCAAATTATGATTCACACAGTTTTCCATTGCTTCTGAATGCTGTCTTAGTGCATGTTAATAGGTTAATAGCAGGCCCGTAGCCAGAATAACCAATTTGGGGGGAGGGGGGGCACATCAGTGTTGGAGTTTAGCTGGTCTGGGAGAGGGGTCTAAGGGAAGGGGGCTTCCCCTCCCCATTCAAAATTTTTGTCTATTTCAAGGACTGTAGATGCAAAATGGTCAAGGTTTTCCAAATGTTCTTCTTATGTTTGTATTCCAAAAATGCTGGTCTCGTAATAAATTTTTCTTTTTTCAGTGCAAGACCTTTTATTGAAAAATTTTGGGGGGATGTTCCCCCTGTGGCTACATGCCTGGTTAGTTAGAAATTTACCTGTAATTGTACCCTTGTTGATCATTTAACACAAACGATTAGACGTGACAAATTAGGCTTTGTTGGTTCTTCATACGGATGATAAACAGCAGACTTGTAACCATGTGCACATGGCCCTCAATGGTCAAGAGTCAAAGGGGCAAAACTACAGTGGGGAGGGGGGTTTCTCCTTATCTGTAATGCTTAAGGACTCTGTAATCTCACCCCAAATGGTAAAAATGCTCCATACTAAGTTTACTTCTAGCCCCTCCTCCAATTTAATCAAGAAAACCCTGTCTAGTTCACCTCTAAGACAGAGCCACAGTAGCCTAAATTGAGTTTCAATTCTTTGAGGCCATGATCACCCACAACTGTGTGTGAGCTTTCAACAGTTGAGAACATAACTGACTGTATAAAGTCATCATTGACCAACCAGAGCAGAGGGATACTATTGTTCAAATGAATTTCAATCAAAATGCAGTCACCAGTTAGTTGTATTTAGAACTTTATATGTTTGGGCAATGTCATATAGCCCCATTAAAGGCAATAGGCAGTTGCCCCAAAATTTTCTTTGAAAAATTGGCAAACTCTTTCAGATCTCCTCTTATTGCAATACAAGCACCTCTGAAGATGTTTTGAACATAACTCTTACAAACAGTAGGTAAAGCAAGGAGAAATTATCCTTGAATTTCACAATTTACCAACAAAAATATTGTCACATGATCAGAATAGGCCAACGATGAACTACCGTAGAGTGACAGGATACACTCACTCTGATTGGGGTGACTGCATACTGCCTTTAAGGTGTTGGAGTATTGAGACATCAGAACAAAGAGAAGTTGGAGCAGAGATCAGTCATTGACTGGTTTCCTGATCTTATGAATAAATTACATTTATACAGGCATACCATACCATGGTGGTGCATTAACTCTTACACTGACATACCTTGACAAGTATGCCTTCCACCTTTCCATATTGGCAAGCTTTTCCAGTAACAGGACCTGTGGAAAGACAGAGCTTCCATTGATCTTAGTTTGCTATTGATCTGCATAGTACACCAAAACATGATATAGCACCTGGGGTCAGATTCTCTCACCTTTTCAAGATTGAGATCACATGATTAGATCAGGATTTTATCTGCATTTATATGGCAGATTTGATCTCAAGTAGGAACTTTATGCCTAGCAGATCAGATCTAGGGTGTAGTGTAAAAATTGTCAAATTGTGTGAATGATGTCAGGTATCAAATTATTAAAAGTAATGATTCTAGTATGGCATTGAGAGGCTACCTTATCCCCAAAGTTTCCCTTAATAGGTGAAAAGTCTTGTGTGGGTAATTAAAATCATGTAACTGTGCTAAAAACATTCTCATCATGTGTATTTCGTAAGTGTACCTTCTAGCCTTGTTTAGTAAGTCTATTGTGTTCAGCTCAATGAAAGTTTTTCCAAAGGATGTGTTGTGGAAAAGATGATTAAAAAGTGAAAGTGTGATAGTTATGAATGTGTAAGCAAGGCTAACTGTATCCTGTATTGTGTATTACACTTACCATGTACATACCTCTTTACAGTGTAATGTGTGATGGATGTAATGCATGTTAAAGCTATCCTGACAATATGTCAATGTCCGCATATGAAAACCATGCGAATGTGGCTGACATATGTCTTGTTTGTTAAATTGATTGGGAACCAAGTAAGCATAGCTAAGTACAAATAGTAAATGAAATGCAGGTTGTTACCAAGAGGGTTGTAAATAATTATAGTTAGAATCCTGGATGTCATGTTAAAGGTATGCCTTATGTATTAATAGAACTGTTATGCAGACTATTTGCAGTACATATTGTCGATAATACTTTCAAGGGTTGCTCAGAATTTCTCAAATACTCAGGGGTGGGATTCTAGTAAGCATTTTCCCTAACTCTGTTTGAATTTTTTTTTTGTCTTAAAATATTCAACATTGTCTTTGAAGAAAGTGCCAACAGTAAGCTTCACCCCCACCCCTCAAATCCTAGAGACCTTCTGATAGCACTATATGTTAATCTTTATAAATGTGTCAAATGAATCGTTTTTTGTATGTGCTGTTTGATTTGAAGTGATACAAGCATTAAACGTACAAATTTTCCCCACTTTGTAGAGCCCTGAAGGAAGCTGGGATCTCAATTCTGGGGATGATAATCCTATGCCAGAACTTCATGGGAAGACACAAAACCGCCATGGTACCCGCTGTGCAGGTGAAATTGCAGCGGTTGCCAATAACAGATGTGGAGTCGGAGTCGCTTATGGTGCTAAGGTGTCAGGCATTCGTCTTCTTGATGGACCAATGACTGACAGTCTAGAGGCCACAGCCTTTAATAAACATATGCAAATTAATGACATTTATAGCTGCAGGTATGAATATTTATTAGTCTGTCTATCTATCATTGTGTATGCCATTCTGTCTGCATGTCATTCTAGCCATTAGGAGGACTTGTAGGTACAGTTTCATTAGAAGCAGACTTTAAGCAGTCATGTATTGAAATGAAGGTCTGGAATGAAATGTAAGCAATGTACAACTGTTGCACAATAAAGTTTTACCCATTCCTATGAAACACAGTATGGCTGAACTTCTGGAGTATACCTGTGTGATGCATCCTGCATTCCCTATACAGTACGTCCTTTTTAGAAACTAAAATGTTTTGTCTCTAAATATTGGCCATTGTATTGCATTGGTTGCCATGGGTACCTTTCACACAGTTATCCATGTTTATGATTCAGCATTGTTTATATTTCAGTGTGGTTCTGTGTTGATCAGCTTTTCCTGCGAACTTTCTTTGGCTTAAAACTATTTGCATAATTTCTTTTTGTTTCTTTTTCCAGTTGGGGTCCTGATGATGATGGCAAAACAGTTGATGGCCCTCATCCTCTTGCCCTGGTGAGTATTTGTGATACAAATGTGACACTGTCTTGAAGGTGATATTAAACTATTCAAAGTCCTAATGAACGGGGACTCAAGTGCCCCCCCCCCCCATGCCCCCCTAATGTTTTTGGAGTTGAAAATTATGCATCCTGCTCTTAAGTTTTTGTTCTGTTTTACATTTATTGCTGACAGAAATGCTGAAATTATTTTTTCCTTATTCTGAATGGAAGACACTCAGAATCTTGGAAATATAAGGGCTTCTTGTCTCCAAAGTTTCCTAAGGGAGAGTATGTACACTCACCTTAGATGCTCTTTAATACATGGGAGGGGGGGGGGTATGGGAGGTTGGAAGGAACATGTGAGTGGAGGAGAGGGAGGTCATTATGTTAATTGAATGTATATCATTAATTCAACTAGAACTTACTGCACAAAGTGGGCAGAGACGACAACAAATAGAAACAAATGCTTGTAACAGTCTTCACGTGTATTTGTTTCCCTTTCTAGGCCGCTCTGCAGCATGGAGTCAACTCTGGTAGAAGGGGCCGGGGGAGCATTTTTGTCGTAGCAAGTGGCAATGGGGGAAAGAGTAATGACAATTGTAATTATGATGGATATGCCAATTCAATGTACACAATAACAATAGGTAAGGAATCATTTATTTATTGTTTGAATATTCATGATATAGTGAGCTAGCTGCCACTAAATATCATATATAGTTGTTTGTATCAAAACAATATGATCTTTTTTGTAGGAAAGCTTAAGGAAGTATTTTTTGTCTTTCGATTATCTTGTAAAAGTACCTTTTATGATGTCTCTGGTATTAATGTTTCATGTGGAAGGAATTTGATAACAAAAATACTATCAAATGATTTTATGGGAAAATGTAAGTGACTTAACATAAGGGTTACGTAGGGTTACATGGAATTTAAATTGGCATGACTGAATTTGCCCTTTGAAATCTGTATTAAACCCTGTAACCTACTTAGTGTATGTTGGTTTTACTGAAACTTCCAGTGAGGATGTTAAAAATATCACTTTTTCAAAAACTTGCAAAATAAAATTTGAGAAAAGCACCTACTGTATAATAAACAACTTTGTGAACTAAATTCTGTGGAATTAAGAGCTTTTGAATTATTGTAGAGATGTGTGAATAAAAGTAATATCTAGGTTAGATACTGCATTGTGAGTTCTTTTAACTATTGTTAAATATTTAGGGGCTTGTCTCAGTACCTGGCTTACCGTGTGCATGGAGCGTTACTGCTCACGTGTTTGCCACAGGAGTAATTCAGTCAGAAGTAAATTTTAAATCTTCATACACATGACCTTCTTTCATTGTTAAATTTTCACCCATTCAGTTTGGGCGGTCAGTTGCACCTATCTTAGAAAAAGAAAAAGAAAAAAGAAAAAATCTCAGCTGTTTGTAGATTGACTTTTCTGTTGTTTTGTTCAAAAAAGTAATAACAATTTTCATAACCTGTCTACATACATGGACTGTTGCAAATTAGTTGCTTTTAATGCATAGGGGGCCACCCTGAATGTACAAACACTTGTGTGTTTATGCGTGTACAGTTAGCAAGGTCTAGCTTGGACCACAAAGGTAGTTTGACAGACTTATTTGACCCACCAGGGAGGGTCTTTGTAAAAGATTTTGAGTTACTTTCCTAGAAATGAAAGAAATTAATTGTAAATACCGATGTTGGTCTTGAGTACTGACAGGGCTGGGTATAATTGAGTGTAGTCAGTAACTTAACAGCCTGTACTGAATCAATTATAATATGTGGGAAGGTTTTATAAGAAAACGTCAGCTCTGCTTGTTACCCACCTATTACCAAGAATTTCTGTAAGTCCTCTCACCTCAACAGATCTAGAGAGATGAAGTGATGAGCAAGCTATTTATTTTAACCTAGAAGCTATGGATGGACTCTTTAAAGTGCAGTGTTTGACATGCCAGTAGGGTTTCTGCTATTGTTAACAGTATCCCTTACTCAGTTACGTCACCTGAGGGGGTGAACTGAGCAGACATATGTCCCCCAGTCAAGACCTTCCCCCCCCCTCACTTTCCCCAGTTTGCTATTGTACAGATGGGTAGTGCACAGGAGCAGTGTGCACACACAAATTCAAAATTTCAGTTCTCCCTCCCCCCCCCCCCCTTTTGAAATCTTGGTACCATGCACTCCTGCCCTCATCCTTCCATGGGTTGAAATATTAAAACAAGATAAAGACCCTCACATCACTGGGGTGGGGTTGCTCCCAGGTACCTTGATTTCGAATCAGACATCCCTGCATCACAATTTTCCCCTTGCCTTCCATTACCAATCAGGATGTGGCTGTAAACCACTGTGAATACATGTCGAAGGATAAAGTAGGGGTAGATGCTGTTTTAATGAGATGTTTCTTCATGGAATAATTGAGCAAGGGTAGATGGTTAGTCTTAACACTCCTGATGTTAACACAAATAATCAACTTTACCCTTCCCTTACATTCTGTTTACTTACATTTGTTAACCTACCCCCCCCCCCCTCTAGTAAGACCCTTGCAAACTTGATAGTACAGTGAAAGAGAGCCCTCTGTCATGGGTTCAATTTCTTACTGTCCCTTGTTATTAGCATTATGCACTTTAGGGTCCTGGAGTTTACTCCTTTTAAGTTTGGGGTGGAAATGTACCTGCATGGTATGCATAACTTTACATGAAACCAATCACTTTGCCCTGTTTCAGAGGAACTTTGTAAAGAAGATTGGGTGTGGGAGTGGGAACTGTGGAGTTTTTCAAATACCCCATCACTTTTCATTCTTTCCATTGTAGATACACGTCTGTTTGTGCATTTGTTTTAATACTTGTCTTGTCCTATACCATAGCAGGTTTAAAGCTTAATGGACATAATTCAAGCTTTTTCCCAATACTTTTACCAAGCCTTTGGGCTATTTCAGTGAATTCTAGCAAACATATACTAATATCTTGTCCACCAGATGTTTTGAGCATTCCATTTAAGTATTACCTTTATTGACAAAACTAGGAGTTCATGTTTAAAGGGAGAATGCAGTCACCCCAATAAAGAATTGTATAGTAGACTATCCTATTTCCAGAATGGCTCTTGAGAATCATGTGACAGTATTTTTCTCACTCAGTTGTAAAATTTACAAGAAGCAACCGCTTGATTTACCTTGAATATGCAATATTTATGTCCTAAAATATTATGAATGATACTTGGAAGAGAAATAAGAAGAAATTTGTGACATTTAGCTATTTTTTCAAAATAAGTTTGGGGCAACTGCTTTTGACTTTTAACATATCAGTTTGAAGAAACCTTCCATCAATATGGATAGCTCAGTGGATGGGGAAAAAACTAGAGATTTGTACTGCCAATGTTTCAGCAAGGGTATGAAAGTACCCATGAGCTTATAAAATGTATGCCCAGGGAACAAGAAAACTTAGAAATTGACTCCCTAAAGTCCTGCCCCCCCCCCCATCTATTAAGTAAGCCCAAACTCTCTATTATCATTGAAAATTTGTAGTACCATAACCTAGTTGTTTTAAGTGTTATTTTTCATGGTATTCATTAATTTCATTAGTTTCTTTTATTTTTTATCACAGGTGCAGTAGATGAGAAGGGACACATGCCTTTCTATGCTGAAGAATGTTCAGCCATGTTAGGGGTAACATTTAGCAGTGGGGCTAATGACAAAAGGAACATTGTAAGTATATGAGAACAGTTTGGCCTTTGTCGGACAAACGTGATAACAAAACATTTAACAGAAGAGATTTTGTTCATTAAATAGTTCACACTAGTGAAGAAAGAACTCCAAGTTTGACATTACTCCAGTATGATTTCAATCGTATGGATCATTGAAGATGGTATTTACAGAAGTTTAGAGTGATTTTAATAAAGATTCTACCACCTCTAGCAATCTGTTATTGAGAATCCTGCATTCTGATTGGTTAACACTGACCTGTTATTCCACAACACATGGTCAATAAATGTAAAAACTGATAAAAAATGAAGTTTTTCACACATTTTCAGTGGTAGAATAGGAATAAACTATATTTGTTATACTATTTTTGTCTCATAAACCATCATACCAAAGACTTTAAAAATGGAACCTACTGCCTTTGTGCATGGTGCTCAGCATAAGCAATGGAGTAGGGAAAACAAGCCAGTGAGCCACAACTGGAAAAAAGGCCGTGGTCGTCTCGACTTGAACCAATTCGTTGGAAACTGGGACGTTAAACCTCATCTAACTAACTCATAAACCATCTCGACTCCAAATTTGGCAAAATTACAGACTCAGCTTCGCCTCGTCTGTTATTTTGCCAAATATGGAGTCTCGACGGTTTATTCACCAATAATAGTCTGCCAAGTGCAATTTATTCCTTACATAAATGTTGTATCAAAGTAAGGGTGGGGTGTTTGCATGTTAGTACAGTATGATTGAACCTTTTTCTTATGTAAACTGGTGCTGGGCCAGTACAGATAAGACTGCCAACATGTAGGTTAGGTTAGATTAGATGAGGTTTAACGTCCCAGTTTCCACCCAATTGGTTCAAGTCGAGACGACCACGGCCTTTTTTCCAGTTGTGGCTCACTGGCTTGTTTTCCCTACTCCATTGTTTATGCTGAGCACCAAGCACAAAGGCAGTAGGTTCCATTTTTAAAGTCTTTGGTATGACCCGGCCAGGATTTGAACCCTAGACCTTCCGGCTGCAAGTCGGATGCTCTAACCACTTGACCACTGCAGTCGGTTCCTGCCAACATGTAAAATACACTGATTGGACTTTGTTGACTTACAGTATGGTGACTGTGTTCTGTTGATAACTTTAGGCCAAGAGAAGAAAATTAAAGATTTGCATCTGGGAAATATTGAAAACACAAGGTTATTTTTCATTATTCATTTTGCATTATTTTCCATTGGTCATATTTACAGGTAAATAGCATATGCATGTGCACAGACTGTTGTTTCCCTTTGTATTTACTCTTGGCATGTTTGTTGTGAGTCTAATGGAAGCTTGCCATGTGGAAAGTCATTTTCAGTAAAATGGAATATGTGTATAATTGTGACTTGAACTGAACAACGAATGCTAGTGAAGGGCATGCATAACACAACGATGGCGCTCTCTTCTTCTTTTGAAAAAAGGTGAAGCATCCACTGGGACATTATCTCTCCAGGCATGTGTTGAGAGGTGCCTAAGCCGTAGTATGGCTTGCAAAATAAGCTTTCTGGGTCCTTATGGTAGAAGAAGTTACTAATTAAACTTGCAGGGAGACTAATATTCTAGTCTTTGACAGTTTAGGCAGGAAACATATCAATCTGCGACACTAAGATACATAGGCCTAAAGTTTGATAGAATTTATTTTTAACATCATTTTGTTAACTGATATGTTTTACAAACTTAATTTGTTTGGTAAATATACCTTTTCAGACAGATAATGATTTTTATGAAATAATGACAATTTGGGGCGGTAGCTTTGGGAATATGAGGGTGCTGGACACAAGTCTGTGACTTCCATTCCCTTGGTCTTAGGTATTAATTCTCATGAAAACATAAATGTTCCTTTTTTGTCTGTGATCCTGAAAACTTTTTGGATCAGGAAAAAGAAAAAAAAAGTGTTGAATTCTGTTTCATTAACACTGCTGTAGGGAATTTATTATAGATGTGCCATATATTAAACCTTTATTCTTCAGTGATATTTATGTAATGATGTTTAGCCCAGAATTGAAATGACAAATTTAACTATTGTTTGTTTCATGGGAGTAGTTTTTGATGATTGTCAGTTGGCCATGAGTATAGTGACAGGTTGCTATTGTATGTATTTACAGGATCCCTACCTTTTGAAAAAGGAATGGAATTTTAATTACCCTTTCATGCCAGGGAAAGTCATATAATTGTGAAAAATGACAGACATCATGGAAACTTTGTGGAAACTTGTCCCTTCTGTTAAATGCATATACAATCCATATTTAATCCTAGACTTTCAATTCACAAAAAACAAGTTTTCATATTTGCTTGAATGAACTAGATCAAAGATGTTACAAAGTTGGTCTAAAAAGGTCTTGGATAATTCTTTCAAAGTTGTTTTGCTTTATTGAGAAGGAAAATTGTTTTCACATTTTTACAACTAACCTCCATGAATCAGTTTTTCTACCTGTCTTCCCTGTAGGTGACCACTGACTGGACGTTAGGTCAGGGTAAGGGGTGTACCAATAGCCATACAGGTACATCTGCAGCAGCTCCTATTGCAGCTGGTATGATTGCTCTTAGCCTGCAAGCCAAGCCTTGTCTCTCATGGCGAGATGTACAGCATCTCATTGTCTATAGTAGCATTAAGGTAAATGAAATCATTTGGAAGTCAAATTTGGTTGAATTTTTAGTTAAGAGGCTACTGTCTTAAGCCTGTCATATCAGATTAAGTTACTTTCAGTCTCATTTCAGAGTTAGCTATATTTGCACTCACTTTAGGGTTAGTTATGTTCACTCTCATTTCTGAGTTAGTTATGTTCACTCTCAATTTCAGGGTTAGTTATGTTCACTCTCATTTCAGGGTTAGTGGTGGTCACTCTCATTTCAGAGTTAGTTAAGTTCATTCTCATTTCAGAATAATTTATGCTCATTCTGATTTCAGAGTTTGTTATGTTGGCTCTCCTTTCAGAGTTAGATGTGTTCACTCTCATCCATTTCAGAGTTATATGTTTTCACACTTGTGTCAGAGTTAGTTATGCTCACATGCTAAAGAAATCATCTTCACTGTGTGGTTCCCATAAAGGGCAACCTGTGGAGTCACTTACCATTGAACTGTACAGTATGTATGAAGCATTAGAGTATGCAGTTTATTGACTATGGTCAGTATTTGCTATGTTTAGTATCTTCTCAGCACTGTCAAGTGCATTACGCCAAAGACTAGTTACAGATTGATACTTTATCACTATTTGCAAGCCAAGAATCACAAGCAGTAGATCGCTTTTCAAAAGGAGATAGTCCCTAGTAATACCAGTACATAAACACCCTACAAGGCCATACAGAGGTTCGTTGGATCACCCCTTGGTGGCTATACTTATTTAGAGAAAATGTGATCAATGGCCAGCTTTGCAGGCCAGTAATTCCTTCTCATATTACTGCTTTGATTTGCTAGTGAACTGATGTGTGGTACTTAATCATGTGTTAATGTGATAGTCTTGTGTAATGTCATTCAGAAAGTAGTCATCAATTGAGAATTTTGTTTTCCCCCAACCAGAAGTGTACTTGGGGTGATGAGTGTCTATCTTTTAGTTACCTCTGTTATATCCCTCTTAATACATTGCTCACAAAGATTAAACTTATCCTTATGTCATTCTTTATCTCTCAAGATTGATCATGATCATGGTGATTGGTCAGAGAATGCTGCCGGATTCGTCCATAGCCACAAACATGGTTTTGGTTTGATAAGTGCTTGGCATTTAGTTAATGCAGCTAAGGTCTGGAGATCAGTGCCCTGGCTTACATCCATCTCATCATCCAGACTGAATGTCAATAAAATTATTCCTGCTAACAGTGTACCACTAGTACTAGAACATACAGGTAAGTGATACTTTAATAGTTTGGTAAGGGCATCTTCTCGTCTCAAGTTTAGAGTTGCATTGTCTGATTGCTAGTTGAGAAGCACCTCCATTATGATAGGAGTCAGTACATTGTTTAATGCTAAAATTTGATTTGTGGCATTAAATGTTTACAAGTTAAAAACCCCACCTGTGGACCAGTAACTCTTATAAGCTTATCAACTTATTAGAGAACAGGTAAAAAATTCAGGAGATAATTATTTGAGAGTAACAACAAATTTTTGTTCTATGGTAGATCTGGTAGCTTTATTGTCGTAGAAACAAGGGGCTTAAAAATTGCATTGTGTAGGCTATGTGTGACGTCATTGATAATGTAAGATCTGTTGTTAAAAGTACACTTTAGAGCATACTGGTTTATATCCTAAACACCACTTATTATTAGAAAGAAGGCATAGTACATGGTTGTACAGTGGGGTTCCTCAACCTTCGATAATTGGAGGCCAACTTTTAATTGGTGGAGTTACCCGCGGACCACTTCAGACCACTAAATGAACAATGAAGTTCCACTTAAATTTAAAATTGAAGACTTAACCATACAAGACAAGTTTTAGCACTAAGTAAGGTGTGCAGCTGTTCCATCTATCTAGGATGACATAAAGTGTATTAAAAGATAATGATAAAAATAAGGACATCTCAATTTTTTCATTTTTTATGACTGACCTCACACCCCACCAGTTATGAAAGCCTGTTGTACAGAATGGGAAAGATGCTATGTCAGTTTTTCATATTTTGCCATTTTTTCTTTGTTTCAGTTTCTAACTCATCTGCAAGAATGAACGAGGTGACAACATTAGAACATGTCTTAGTTACTGTCACCCTAACTCATCCATCTAGGGGGAATCTATCCATTGAACTCACCAGTCCTAGTGGAACTAAATCTATGCTTGCTACCAGAAGAAACAAAGATAAGTAAGTGCATTCCATCTTTTATGACTACCTGCCTTTATGGACTCTGTAGAAATATGAAGGATATTTAGACTGATTTGCCAGTGAAAGGATTTGCAATTGACGTGGAGGGTCATTTGCGGGGCACCATTTGCTCTAGTCCAGCGCTTCTCAACCTTTTTTAACTCGAGGACCACTTTGACTCTCAGAATTTTTGTGAGGCCCACCTTACAAAAAGGTTATTTTTTTTTCTTTATTTTTTTACTTTTTATGGTGCATCTCGCAGCCCACCTGGGAGAGCTGCATGGCCCACCAGTGGGCCGCGGCCCACCGGTTGAGAAGCGCTGCTCTAGTCTTTACAATTGTGAGATCAAGTTCTCTGTAAAGTTTGTAGGGGGAATGACCTCTGTAATAGCTCCATGGAATAAGTAAGAATGCATTAGTGTTCCATCAACCATCCAGTGCAGCCATTAAAAATACAAATATAAAACAAAGAACAAAGGTTTGCATTAATTGTTTGTAGAGCAGTATGGCTGTGATTTAATTGCATGCTTGGTAATCAATACCTTTCTTTCTTAACTCCTATTTTAATATGGGACCAAGCAGAGGACAAGGGGGGGGGGAGGGGGAAGGAAGAGTGTCGTGTGCAGGAGGACAGTCTCCCCCACAATGCAATCAATTTGCCGGGGTCTATTTGCTGATAAATAATGGCGATGCATATGTACATAGTAGGTGAGCTTCAAGGCTTGTAGATTTCCAAACCAGGGAATTTTGACATGACTGGCAGACAGAGCACTGTCCAGAAAGTTTTGAATCCTTGAAAACCATGAATCTTAAATCACAAATACCCAGTGAGCATGAAAATGTTTACAACAAACATTTATGCATCCATACTAGACAAGGCCAGAAAAGTGGAACCTGGCATTTGAGCTATTTTATGTAATCAACTTTTACAGTTTGAATTGGCTGCCCAGCATAGAAAACTATAGTGGCATGATGCAATTCACAGTGTAGTGGTCAAAACTTAAAATGGAACCTACTGCTATTGTGATTGGTGCTCAGCATAAGCAATGGAGTAGGGAAAACAAGCCAGTGAGTCTTAACTGGAAAAAAGGCTGTGGCTGGCCCGACTTAAACCAAATGGTTAGAAACTGAGCCGTAAAACCTCATCTAACTCTAACTCCCTACAGCTGATGACATTGCTGTGGTGATTCTGAACATTTAACCACCTGCTGATATATTTAATTCTATCCCAGTTTATACTCCCTTCTTAATTTAATTTTACAGTCCTTGTTAATTGTCTATACAACAGAGTTTGCTGTTTTTTGTTAATTAAATTACTGTGAATTAAGCAGGCTTGGTATTTTCAAACCTTTAATCTTCTTGACTCTAGGTCACCTGATGGTTTGAAAGGCTGGACCTTTTCAACTGTTAGATGCTGGGGAGAGCAACCAGCTGGAACATGGACCTTGAAAATATTTGATAAAAGTAAGGATTTATATCAATCAACTTTTATACTTACTAGATTAAAGTTCAATATATGATGGACTATCAAGAGTAAACTACTTTTGTTCACTGCACACCTAGAAATCTTGTCTAACTTGTTTCAACATGTGTGGGGAAGTGGGGGGTTGGGGTGGGAATGGGGGAAAGGGGGACAGTTTATGGAAAATTTATGCTGCTAAGTTTCTGTGTTCATTTATGTTGCACCTTCCAGTTGTTAATGTCACTTTGGTGTAAATGTTGGGTGTCAATTGATCCCCCCTTGTCCTTCATAGGCCTACCCCATATTATCCTGCTTTGTTACATGTCACTATAGTTTGTATGTTACAAATCCAGCCATGTTAAAATAAGTTGCTTTTTATCCAACACAAGTCATAAATTTTCCTGTCAGCTTTGATGATAAAATATAAATAGCCTGCTGATACAAATTTCAATTCCAAGAGTTTCTACCATATTCATGAATCCTACTAATTTACCTATCATATTTAACTACCACTATCACTACCTTGCTAGATACCTTCATTTGATCCTATCTACACGCTTGTTAATCATGTTTACAGGTGTCGATGGGGGTGGAATACTTCAAGAATGGAAGTTAGTACTTTATGGGTCAATGATGTCACCATCAGAGGTACAACAGAGGAGACAGTAAGTTTTATATCTGTCTTAATGAAGCCTGTACAGTTGAGCTAAGGTTTCTTGTCATTTTACTTCTCTGGAGGAATTTACATTAAAGGCTTTCTAATCTTACCCCAGACAGTAACAATTTTTTACCTACTAAGTTAACTTCAAACCCCTCCTCCAATTTAAACCAAACCTCATGTCTAGTACACCTCTAAGACAGAGCTACAGTACCACAAGTTTCAATTGCTTGAGGCAAAATTGTAAAACAGAGCATGTGAACTTAATTGGGAACACAACTGACTGTACCAGTTGTTGTTGACCAACCAAAGTGAAACTGTATTGTTTGAATGAATGTCAAAGTTAAGTTATCAACTGTATTAAGAACTCTAGGGCTATTATATGTTTGGGCAAAGCAAAGAGTTGCCATTAGCTCCCTGGTTTAGGGGGATGCCATATCCTCTTTAAGCCCCAGAGATGTTTTTGACAAACTTCTTCACCTATGAAAGGACTTGTTATTCAAAACAGGAATAGCTTGGTTTCTGAATTGCACAACACAGGTTGCTATGAGGCACTGTGGCCAGAGACTGTTCTTACCACTTGTGAGGGATCCAGAGTAAAAAAATATCAAGATTACCTAGGTATTAAGGTAAAGGGATAGCTTGTTCCCTGTGCACTCACTGTAAACAACCCAACTCACTATGGAATTGGATACTTCCTTCGCTGATGCTTTAGGCAACTTATATTCTGAGGGGCCTAAAAGTTACAATGAAAACACTTAAATCTTAGCCCTTTTTGACCACATTTCATGATTTTTGTTTCCTTCTCATTGCAAAATTTTCATTCCAAAGTTTTCATGTGGATATCATAGTAGGGATAGGGACAAGGATGGTATGGGCAGGTTTGGGAAGGGATGGGTAGGGTTGAGAAGAGATGAAGTAATTGGAAAAGTGTATGGACATATAAACCTGTAGAAGTAGTGATATATTTTCCTCTCACTCATTTCACTGGAGTCCTCTTCATTTCCAAGCCCCCTTTAATTCCTCTTTGCTAGTTACTTTTGTCTTATTCTCCGATTAGTTGTGTATAATTTGACTTGATGAAAACACATGAATGACCTAATCAATTGATTGATGGATCAATCAGTTAATCAATCAATCAATCAATCAATCATCTGTACATCTCAGTATATGAAGTGAGTGAAGGTAAATATGCTTGTTGTCTAACCATTTTCAGAGCTGTGCAAGAATCCATGAGTGGGGAATATTTAGACACAAACCTAACAGAACCTTGCTCCTTTTACTGGAATCCAGCCATGAGTGAAGATCAACTGTTAACATCTAAAACGATGAGGGTAAGATATCTTATGATTCTCAGTGTGTGGATTCAAAAGGTACATTTTCAGGAATAGGTTGAATGAATTTCTCTTTATAATCCTATATTTTCCAATTAAGTTATGGATGGCTGTAACACATAATTGTTATTGTAAATTTTATAGGACCCTACCAGGATCCAGAAAAAAAAAACTAATGAAAAAACTTAAAGAAAGTTAGGAAGGATACCTACCTTGGGGGGGGGGGGGGGGGTCATTTACATTGCTAAGAAGAATAAAGGGGTCCACAAAAGGGAATTGAAGGGTGAGGATAGGTAGAGGGAATCTGTGGTATGGTTGATACTCAGTGCTGGGGGTGTCATCTAAAAATTGTCTGGATGGCTGTCCTAGAGAGACTATTGTAACATTTAACTGCAAGATAAAGTTGTAAGATGTTAGAGTATTGAGATAGGTAACAATTAATTAGTGCTGCTTAATGGAAGACTAAAGGCATGCTTCAAAAAATATCTCCAATATAAAATGTATGGGACCATGTATGCTGTGTTTGGAGTTGGAGTAATAACCTGGCCTAGAACTGTTAAAGAAATAAAGTGAGCAGGTGGAAGGGAATACTTGTCAAGAATTCATTTGTAACTTTAAAAGAAGGGTCAAAGCTCAAATCAAGTTTTGATATGTTAGAGGGATACTTATTCTATGCATTCTGGTGAAATTTGCATTGAAATCAGATGTGTGGTTCCCAAGATATTAGCAGTTAAAGTTGTCACATTTTCAACACAAAGTGAACTTGAAGCAAGTACATACGACATCGCATCCTCACATTAATGAGCAGTCTTTTGTTTTTCTTTAAACTTAAGAACCAGTTTTCTCCTCCACAATCACATGTTTTCAGAATGTGATTCCATGAGAGGCACAGGAATTTGACAAACTTCACATTCCACATGGGGAGGTCCTATCCCTATTAACTTCAAAGTCAGCACAACGGACTGAAAAAACAAAGGAAACTTAGCATTTCTCATCAATGTGAGGAAGTGATATAACCCCTGCTTGCCTCAAGCTCATTTTGGGTCACAAATGTAGTAAAGTAACTTTGTTTGCTGATATCTCGAGTACTACATGTCCGATTTGAATGGAAGTTTCATAAATTGCGTAGATTTAGTTCCTCTTTCACATATGAAAATTTACTGTTTGCTTTAAACCTTCCTTTAAGGTAACTGTCAACAGAAACTGAAATGTCATTAGTAAGTGTCAATTACATACTACAGCTTCACAGGAAGGCAATGTGATGTATATTGAGTTAGCTGTATGCAAGGGACATCACACACTAAAACCCCCTTGACTTTGCTATGTAAAATTGAATGGTAATCAGACTTGCTTTAGTTGATGGTTAGTTGAATATGTATGAGGCTGTTTTGTTGGAATTATCATTTATGCATTGTTGGGTAAGGATCTCCTGAAATGAATTTTTATGATTTTTTCCTTGCTGCTCAGATGCTGCTATTGATTAGCGCCCTCATTACCATCCTAGCTGCCTACTATACCTTGGAACAAGCATTCTGTAACCAAGAAGACAAGGACAAATATCTAGAAGAATACATTGAAGAAGAAAGAGCTCGGTTAGAGCGTAGTAAATCATCTCAAGATGGAAGTCAGGAGAGACTGATGGAAACATCATTCCAAGAAAACATTCATTCTGAGGCTGATAGAAATCAAAACATTTTGCCAATGGAACAACCACAGATACCTGTTGAAACTAATGATAGTAGTCATACCATAGTTAGAGTGGACATTTCTACACAGTGTCCAAAAAATGCACATCAAAGCAGTGCGAGCAATATTTTATTAGATAGAGCTGAGGATAGCAGCAACAACTCAGATATTACAAATTTACATTCTTCCCAAGATACTGATCATTCCGGTATTATTTTGAATCAAAGTAATGGTGTAAGGAACAGTCGTGATTTACTATTAGTTGACGATTTTAGTACAGTTCAAAACATTGGCATTACCCAGTCCAATATGGAAGGAGATTTGCTTCCAAACCAAAGTGCAATATTTGATGATAAAGTTCAGGAACCGTTGACATCACCAGTCACAGTCGTATCATGCCAACAAGTTGAACAAACCCAGGTGGTATCAGAGTTGGAACCCTTTTTAGGCAAAGGTCCTGTTTGACCTTTGACCTTCAGTTAGATATAAATTGATTGTTTTGCCCTTTGATGTGAGTTGTCATCCATTTTTGTTTGTGTGTAGAGTCTTAATCAAGTTTGTTTTATTACTGTAAAATTGCAGTCAATATCCCTGTAACATCACTGTTAATTAAACTTCATTGATTTCCAGTGACTTGACTAGTGTTTTAAGTATGTGAGTGTGGCTTGACCTGTGTGCAACATCCAGTTTTGATTCCGTACCATCTAAGAATGAGATTGACAGTGAGATCGTCAACTTGTATAACATCCTCTGTGGACGTTTTATCACAAGATATTAGTATACTCCCCAGGCTTGTGCATGTCTACTGATTACATTAAATTCTGGAGCATAATGGACATATGTCACTTATGTCATTATATTTCTCATAACTACGCAAAAAAGCATCAAAAGTTGCCATGTTTGAAGGATAAACGAGACATAACTGAACATGAGTACATGAAATGACCAGTCTGCCATAGTCAGGTTAGATCACCAGTGAGTGACTGACGTAAGGTGTACACACACACACACCTACTCATGTTTTGGTAGGCTAAGGAGGATGTGAGAACAGTTGTGTACCAGGTGTTCCTCAAACATGGACCATAAATATGACACCATGTTTATTGTGTCTGTTGACATATAAAGTGTTTCTCTCAGCAGAGTTGTAACAAGTCACTCAATTTTGCAGGCCAGTCAAGTCATCTACTACTTTCAATGTGACTTGAGTCGAGTCAGTAAGGAAATTATGACACAGCTGCTGGAATTATTTCCCTTTTGAAAATTAGTGACTTGAGTCATGACTCATTACAACAGTCTCTATCAGTGCCTTATGTTATGAAGATCTGCCTTGCTGGTGGTTTTGTTTTTTGTTTTTTTTTCTTTATTTGGTGGGTGGGGGGGGGGGGGGGGGGGGGGGATGTTGTTTAGGCCTAGCTTACAGTGTGTGTCACCTTCAGGGTCATTACAATCTGAGAGCAGTTTTTGTAAGCTTTGCAGAGTAATTATCTTTTTGATTGTTAGTTTGAGAAACTTTTTCACTGGTTTGTTTGTGTCCGTTTTTGAAGCACGTAGAAAGAATCTCATGTTGTGAAGAGACGTAGGAACTACTTATTGCTAAAAATACATTCGTACATAGAACTAGGAACTTCTGATTCCTGTAATAGAAACATGGATTTAAAACCAAACAGCCTCATGGGTATTTTTGTGCGACAGGGCTGCTAATTCAGCAGAACCGACTAATCAGTCTAATATAACAGTCTGGTTCTGTAGACCCTTTTCCATACAGCAAGTACAAAGGATTTTGTGCTGGTTTTGGTATGCATCTTTCAAGTTCCACCAGACATTTCCCACTGGATAATACCCATCCTGGATAATTCCACATTTTCTGGTGAGGTTAAAATATCTTAGGGGTGTTTGTCATGGATAGGAATGTTCCAAGGGTGGATTTGTCCAGAGGAAGTTCTTTGAATGGGAATTATGCTGCAGAGGAGAGGGGGTTGTGTGGTTATGTTTTTGTAATTTACAAGGCCTGGGTAGTGCCATGTCCACCAGTGTCAAAGGAGTCTTTGGACAAAGTCTTCTTGATATGTGGCACAGTAGGCAAAAGGTGGCACTCTTCTTAGGTTGTAGGCCCTGCTGCAAATTGGCAGCTTTTACAGTTAGAGCTGGTTTATTTCAAATTAAGGGTGCCTGGTTGTACCTAGATAAAGTGTTCTATGCAACTTCAGTGGCAGCTTTGTTTTATCCCAGGAAGTAATAAGTGAATAAGATGCTATGTGTAGCCACAGTAAGAACAGTATTAGGCAAACATTTTAAAATATGGCCTGTATGTATTTGTAAGGAGAAGTCTAAAGCAAGATTTTTAAAAAATGTTGGTGAGAAAAGTCATGTATTCCATCCCTATTGCTCCATCCCTCCAGATGAAAAAAAAATTAAAAGGAAGGTAAAAAATTGTTGTGTTGAGAGTAAATGAAGTACTTAAATATTTCATAAATGAATTTCCATTTGGTGTGGTCCACAATTTAAGTTTTATGTCTGTTCTGGCAAAGTAGAATGATTGGTGTGTTTGTTGTTACAAGTCAGTAAAAATGTTCATGTCTGCATTGCAATGGGTAAGGTGTAATTATTGATATCCCTTAATAGTTTGGATTCAGAAAACTTAAAGGTGAAGTCAAATTAATGTTTCGTCTTTGAAATAATGTCAGTGGGCCCTGATATGTGGGATTCAATCAGGATTGCTATCAGTGGGTGTACAAAAGGTATACCATGTGCGAATGAAATGTGGAAAACAATGCCTAAAAGTACAAAAAAAGCTTCTTAACCGTTACAATAATTAGTAGATAGTCTGTTAACAGTTTTACTTATTCCTGAGAAATTGTATGTTTACATAAAGAAATTAATGGAACAGTCAGTTAGCATCACTCACACTCTTGGACTTCCAGAATGCAAATTGTGTCTTTATCACAAAACTGCATTCAATAAAAAGCCTAAAGAAGTATCACTAAGTATAATTACATAAATGCATTCCTCACAGTAGAGTTAAGTTTGGAATAAATACTTTATTGTTAGTCCAAGCTAAAACAGCTGTTTTTTTGTCTTTCAATTAATAGAACTCTTTGTTTCCTGTTAAATTAAATCTCAGGTTTTATGTGAGAAGATACATTACACACTTAACCTTGTATGTATTTTATTAAATCATGGTGCCTTAATCTGTAAAATAGTGTTCGTGTTGATACAAAAGCCATTCAGATAAGCTTCATGTCAGAAGCAACGTTTCCCATCACCTCATAGTACAGTCACAATAAACTAACGCTCAACTTAACGATTTGTCACCGTACTCTGATTGACACTGAAGCCGTTTAATTCAAACCATACCTTCAAATGTACTTGGGGGCTGGAGGTGACCTGAGTCTTCTCTGGAGTCATATATGACTCTTGTCTGGAAGTAAAGTAGCAACTCCCACTTTCCTTGCAATCAAAACTCCCAAACAATTTTAAGTTTTGTCACAACACAGTCACATTAGTGGATGCTTTTTGAGCTAAAAGATCTACATTTGTGTTCTTTTTCAAGTTTTAATGAAATATTGTGACTGAAAACCAATTTTAATAGTCTAATTCTTTCTATGCTCACTAGGTTTCACATTTAGTAAAGACAAGTGGCTGTATTGTGATACTTCTGATCTGTGTAGCCTTGCATATTCAGTATCATTTAAGATAGTGGATGAACATTCTGTTACCTACTTCCTGAGGTTTTCCTCTAGACCCCAGCCCTTTACCTGGGCCCTATGGGGAAAGCTTGTTGAACCCTTGCCATCTGCAGCCCCCGTTGCAGTCTGCAGGAAATTATGACTATCAAAACGGCTCTTCACAGGAAAAAGGTTCCCCACCCCTGTTGTAGGTGGTGTGAAAAACAATGAGATTGGAGAAAAGCTATATGCAGACTTAGAGAATTGGAACCATTAAGGGTCATGAGAGTCTACATACCAGCAGCTTCATTAATAGTTGTTAGATCTAGGTAGTATCTGGTGATGGGTCGGTCTGAATAGCCAGGAAATGTAGCGACACAGGTTGTGTCAGTATTCACAAAACATTTATCAAGAACCATATCAAAGAACTGTTCATAAATTCAAGCTGATATGTGTGAGGATACATGTGTCATGGTTGGAAACTATTAGAGCAAAAACAACTTCAAAGTGATCTTCTAAGTATTTATAACTTAAACTTTAAAAAGTGTTTTCGGTTCATACACATGTGACCTTAGCTTAGCACAAAATGAGTCAAGCATTTAGCAATTAAATTTATTTCACGCAAGTGATGTTAATATGATTTAAATTCTTTGTTACAAGGCCCCTACTTTGTAATGAACATATTTCATGCAATAAAGTTTGTTAAACCTGTTAGGGTTCTGGGAGTAATTCTACTGATGGACATATCTGAATGACATTCTCATAAGTCAAAATAGTTTTCAGTAGCTAACATCATTAGATACAGTGTTTTCATTTTAAGTTCTTTGTCCTGGCAGTATTAAAGTCAGATACCTGGAAATTAAATGATGGTATGTTTTTAATCATTACATCAACATTGTTACATCTTCCATGGTTGTTTGAAGTAATAGTCACCCCATTACTTAAACTACTAGTAAGAAGTAACCTTCATCCACGTATAAACATTACTTAAATAAGAGTAAACTTGAGGCTTTACTCTGTAAATTTAGGGTTCATTGTGGTGTTACATGAAGCAGAACTTTGCTTGCCAGTGTGTGAAATATGATAAACAGTCTGTAAATAAAGGTTATTTTGACCAAGATTGCATTGTTATAATTCTCATAATTTACCTGTGTTTGAGTGTATTCTCTTGAGCTGAATTGCTTGTCAATGTTCCAGTACATTAGGGGTCAGAATGCAACATTGGCATTGAAGTTTTGATGACTTCATTGTACTAGGATTTAGTTCACATTGGAAATCAGCCCAAAACGGTTGATTTTCATACACAGGCACATACTCATGCCCATCATCAGATGTGGATCCAAGGGTAGGGGCACAGGAGGGTGGGCACCACCCCCTCCCCCCCCCCTCGGCTGACAAAAAGAGCAAAAGAAAAAATTGAAAAATTTGTTCCTTTGTGTACTCTTCCTGGTTACCATATACTAGGAGATCCCATCTAACACTCTTAAATTGCAGAAAATTGTTGGGGAAGGATCCCCCACCCCACCAGGGACTTCCAGATTTGGCCCACAAAAAGTGCCTCTCTTTTTGGAGCCCTGGATCCACACCTTAACAGGACTGCATAGATTCCTTTCGGCAAGGACTAAGAAGCATTTGCAGTTTGTTGAAACAGTTGTTGGCAGACAGCACTTCGAAGTTCTGATCATATGAGTGATGTGATCAGCGCAGTTTAGGTTTAAAGTAGAAAGCAAATAGCTAGGCATCATGGAAATTAATAATACGTAATTATAGGTCAGCCCGGCGCCTATAGTTCTGGATTTGGTATGGTATTCCGCAAAACACCACCTGATGCATCGCACCAACATTACTTGCTAATGAGAAAGCCAGTGGCTTTATAATTCCTGACATTTTTATATTGCATAAAGGTGTGATACTGTTGATTAATTGTAACTGAAACTATTACCTTCAAATTTACATAACAATATAATTGCTTTATTGAAGTCTGACAAACCAAGCATGAGCTCAATTGAAGATTCAACTGTCAAGTAGCCTAATGATGTTTACAATATTTTCAGCAGTTGACATCCTGCTGACCTCAGATAACCTTTGACCTCAAACAAAAAGTAACAAGGAACATGTACCCCTATGATGATTCTACATACCAACTTTGAGCTGAATTGAAGATTGACAAGTTGATTTATACAAGGTTTTTGTGATGTTTGACCTCAGTTGATCTTTGACTCCACCCAAAACAATCAGACATTCCAATCCTTGGTTAGTTAGTTAGATGAGGTTTAACGTCCCCGTTTCCAACCAATTGGTTCAAGTTGAGACAACCATGTCCTTTTTTCCAGTTGTGGCTCACTGGCTTGTTTTCCCTACTCCATTGCATATGCTGAGCACCAAGCACAAAGGCAGTAGGTTCCATTTTTAAAGTCCTTGGTATGACCCGGCCAGGATTTGAACCCTAGACCTTCCGGCTGCAAGTCGGATGCTCTAACCACTTGGCCACTTGGACTCTTCAAACCAGAACAATGCCGAAAAAGTGGGAGGGGGCTGGAGCCCGGACAGCACCCCTGGGTCAAGCCTGAATAACTTTGTAAGCATGATATCTCAATTAAGGAATGGATCAAAGATATACTTCTCATACTTGGTTTTGGATCAGAAATTATCATGTCTCATCAATCAAACCTGTGATCCAGGATATGAATGCCATTGCTTGAGTCTATATAGTGCCATATTCATTGAAAACACTAGTTTTGTATTCTGGTTACACAGGCTTATGCTGCCAATGTAATCTTCTATTCTTAGTGTCTGAATTCTCAGCAGATGCTTCATTGCTGGTTTGTGTGGTCTAATATGGGCCTATATGTGCATATATTTGCAGCATATGTGGTCACTGGCGGGTCAAAGCTATGGTGCAATATATTGGGATGAGCATACCATAGGAATGGATTAAATGTCTGCAAATACTCCGATAAACGTGGTCATTTAAATCTCAGTTAACCATTTGGCAATTGAACGAGAAATTCAAATTATATGTTTGAAGTAGTGTCTACATATAGTCGATCTATCCCACCACATCTTCAATTTGATCCCCAGATTTAGAAACAAATAACTAATGGTTAAATTAATAGTACAGTACACTGAATTTAATGAATAGTACCATATACTGCAATAAATGGCACTGTATACTGGAATGGTACTATTCACTGGAAACAATGGTACTCTATCAATGGTACAATATGCTACAACTAATTGCAGACCTTTCTTTATATTTGAAGTAATATGTTTGGTATATATACTAATTTGATCATCAATGCCATTGTTTACTTACATTTATACCCATGCACATACAATTACTGGCAGCAAGTAAAACTTGAAAGACTATAGACTGGTTGGTTATTTATAGCCCCAACCCCATTAAAATTAATTACTGTTTGCATATATTGTAAGAAATCAATGTTGCCACATACCAGTGATACTTCTAACATAACATAAATTCAGGCATTTTATCCTGTGTAGCCAACCATGTAGTGTTCCCATGGTTACCACCCGTGAGACCGAAGGTCGGCGAGAACGAAGGTCCGGGAGACCCCACCTGCATAGACTTTGAACTGCACTTCAACCCCAATGCACAATATGCTGACTGATATATTGATTGGTTCATTCATTGACTGATTTATCAATTGATTTATTGATTGATTGATGGTAAGATACAATACTATGGTTGTTTTATGGACAAGTTTTGTATGTCCCTATACAGCTGTTTATACAAGTAAATCCAGAATTTGAAATAAAGCCTATTCTCTATAAATTTTTCTCCTTGCTGTCAAGTAATAAACTGCATGCATGGGGTCAGTTACATGTCACAGCAAATATAATTCTAACCCTAACACCTTAAGTGTGGGCCTTTTTATTTAACAGCTACAGTCAACAACTCTTAAATAAAAACAAAAAAGTCAAAGTGTTTTATGGATTTTGAACCTTTATCTCAACAATTTCATGTGAAGAGGTAGGCAATCTAATGAACATATATGCAATACTAATTCACACAAATGGACAGACTCTAGCACAGACAAACACTAAATTGTTGCAATCTTCACTGGTTACACAGGGAATGAAACCACCTTCAGCCTGTTAAAGAATATTTACACGTTAATTTTCATCACCCTTTGTTATTAATATGACAAAACTTTACCTACAGTGATACGCAACGTTTACCTGAAAGTCTTTGTCAAAGGCAAGATATTGCAATTACGTAGTGAGAGAGGAGTGTAGAATGAAGCATCACACAGATAATAAACCAAACAGAGCTAGCCTTTGTCAGACTACACATTACTGAGTACATAAGGACCAAACCAGAACCAGAATGTAAAGGCTTCTTTGTCCTATTCAAGTCTGAGTCTGGGGTAGAGACTCCAATTCCAGGGTAAAGACTCCAATTCCTGGACACAGACAGAGTTGACTGCAAAGTGACACACTGTGAGTGCCTGACTCTGAGTCCTTGGCTCTTAATAGACTCATGACTGTGAATGCCTTACTACGAAGGCCTAGCTCCAGGTGCCTGACTGTGAATGCCTGACAGTCAAGTCCTCTTTGTTTCCAGACCAACCCACAAGTTGAGTTCTAAGTAATGTGGTATGGGAATTTCCCTTCATCTGGACCACAAAATTAAGACCCCAAGTCAGTGACATCCGTCATCATGGGAAATGAGACTTACTTGACTGTGAGTCCTTGGTCTGACAGCTCTGTAGATTTATATAAGTAACAGGATGACCGACTTTTGTGAGGAATAGTAACAATTCTGCCCATATAGAATGACATAAATCTATTTATTAACATAAATAAATTGAAAGTGATCAGTTAAAATGAGATTCCCACAGAAACAATGTAATGCATAAATGTATCTTCCCTTTTGGTCCGATACAAACCTCTATACAGGTCATCTCATTTGACTGAGATTTGAACCTACATAGTTTTATGTTATTCATCAACATCTTGTATTAGCACAATGTACCAGCCAAGTTATACTTATGAAAGAAAAGAATATAGAATAATTGCATACCTCAACAATATCACACTTGAGGTATTATATTAATGATAGGAAACATTCAGCATGGCCCACAGAGAGTAGCAAACCAGTGATATATGAATAAAGTTTGTGCCCTATAGTGAGAAAACATGCACCCTTACCCACCCCTTCCCTCCTTTACTTTGTAACTGGGTGACAAGTACCAGGGCCAGATTTAAGGATGAGCCAGCAGGGCATGTGCCATGGTGCCCCCACACAAAGGGGCCTCACAAACTAGGATATCTTATTCTTTTAGGTCAATCCAGGTACCATACAGCTTAAACCCAGAGGTCCACAAAATGGGCCTGGCTCTCATAAATATTGGCTTTAGACTGTTAGGAAAATGTGCTATTTGTATTCCTAAGCCTACTCAATGAGAAATGTATACATGTATACGTAGTATATAAATTTTTTGAGGAGACCGATGGGTATTCAAGAGGCACCAGTCCAGTGGTGCCCCTCACCAAGGGTTGGTGAGGGGGTGGGGACACAACAAAGACTGTCAGAATCCCATTCCAGATTCCCCAAACATTGTAGGTGTATACTGTGCATATGTGGACATGCGATAGTTTGTACTTGCTGCAGATCCACTTTCCTTGTCCCCTCGTGTAGGTGCCTCCTGGGGAGGGAGGGGGAAATCTGGCTCAAGGTTGCTTCAATGCAAATTGGTGCTATCTTTGGCAAATTTTCGAACTGATCATATGTTGAAAAATTCTCATCATTCAGTGAATTCTTACTTTTGGTTGGGTGTAAGGAAAGGGTGTGTTGTCTAGGTGGAAGGATGACAGTTCCTCAGCTTGAGAAATTGTTCATGTAAGGTGGAGTAGATGTAAAACAGAGCTACTTCTGGCACATCTTACCAACTACTGACATGCTTAGGAACTTATTTCAGTGATATTTTGGCTGTGGCATGGCACACATTATACAAACAATGTATAACAACAAATACATACTTCCAATCTATCACATCACACTACAAACTTGGATAGGCTACTCTTGATATCAGATTGTTCTAGGATCCTCCACTGATGTAGGGTTCCTACAGAGGTTGGAGATGTACCTCTGTTTTTTCTTTTTTGGAAAACCGTTTTTGGTCAGAATGCTATAGCCCTAGTAATAGTCATGAGATAGAGAGTGCAAACCATGATGAACGTGCATGAAGAACGCTGAAATTTTGCACTAAAAATTATTTCCATAACAAAAGCTGCATGCAGACTAGGCACCAAGACACTTTTAATTCCTTACAAGAATTATCAGCTATTAAGAGGGTAAGTCTTTTGCCTAATAATTCATAAAAGCTTTCAATTTTCATGGAATGTCTATTTTCCTGAATTCCCATTTTGCATTCTTGCTGCATTTCTCTGTAATCACTCCTATGAGTAATGTGAATACATTAAAACAGTATTGAAAAAAAAGCACAGCCATAGGGTGAGGCTGGAAGCACTCAAACATTTTGATAGTTTGCAAAGGATTTATGAAAATTGATAGTTTCAGAATGACTTGTGATAGGAAATGATTACAATAGATCCATAACTTGGGGGGATATGCCCCCCATATCCCATATGTGCCCCCCTGAATAAAAAATATTACACTTTGTGACCCCATACATAACAAGTGGGAAAAAAATCAGATGAAGTTATAGAATTCTGACCATATACTTTTAAAACATTGTAAATAAATTAGTTTGCACATAAAAACATCCCTAAACCACAAAGCTGTTAGGGCCTAAATTTTCAAGTTTCTACTTCCAAATTGAAAAGTGCCAAATTTGACTTTCCAGTGTTTAAATCTTTAACTTTAACAGGGTAAGAAGACATGACAAGCCAACATTTCATCCTATCTGCTGCCTCAAAGTAGTGAAATTCATAGTAGAAAAGAACCTTATTGTAGCTATACCATTGGATGTGAATTGCACATGTGAATAAATTTGACTTCTTTAAGTAGGACTGTTTTGCAAAACAATCATTCACTGAAAAAGTAGAATCAAGCTTTGTTTTATAATTAGAATGAATACATGACTACTGCTTTGTGAAAAAATGTATCATTTTGAAGTGAGGTATGGACACCAAAACTTGAATAAATTCAAAATAGTCACTACACTATTCTCAACTCAACCATGGTCTTAGTAACTCACCCATGGTCTTGGCAAATCACTCTTGGTCTTAGTGAGTTACCCATGGTTTTAGTAAATCACTCACGGTTTTAGTACAGCAGACGTGCAATTATAACATCAGTTTTGCCTGCATGAGCACACCGGGAGGCACTCCTATATGAACAGTACATGGTGCACTATATAGCAGTGCATATCTATGTCCAACATTGAAATATATATATACCTGGTACATGATGTGTGTATGGGATAGTGGCAGACATCTAATGTGACTTAAAACCTACCTGTATCCTCTATATGCCCACTTGTTCATGAATATTAAACATAAAATGACTGATGATATTGTTTAGTAGATTGTTAAAATTCTAATTCTTGGAGGTAACATACCTTGTCTTGATAGGTTATACACAAAATATGTAATGAAAACAAAATAGAAGACCATATACTAACATATGATGCTATACCTTACCACACATGAATACACACATTATGAACAACAACATTCTCACACACAGTGCACACACCCATTGTCAATGCTGCAGACATAACCAGCTTGGGGTTTAACATCACCCACCACTCTAATTGATCCACCCAGAAATGAAAGGGAATAGAAAAAATTAAACAAGTCTTAAATAAGTTTTTAAGTGAACTTTTATTCCCTCCCTGTTTGTCCTAGTACGTACTTAATTCCTAGTACATCAATAGGCAGAGCAAACCGCACACACAATTGAAACTACCTGGCCAGACAAATATCATGGACGCAAGGGCAGGCAAACATGATTTCCTTGTGCCTGAAAACAAACAATTCATGTGCATACACTATGAACACACATTACATGTGAACAATGATGTTAAACCAGACCACACATTAACAACACACAGTCATCATGAACACCTTTGATATACACAATACTCAGACATGTGAACCAGTCGGGGAATCATACATTACACTTGAACCCTTAAAGTAACATGTGAAATGGTTCAAATCAAAGAACTGTTACTTTAATAAATAAAAAATGAGTTAATATACAGGATAGATACAGCAGTAAAAAGGCCAAAAGCTTCTTAGAGAATAAAAATTAAATACAAAACCAATTGCACTTGCATAAAGACCTCATTGTCAACTGATGACTTGGTATTAAACCTGACCACAGATACATGGAGTTGCATTGAATGAAAGCAGCTTTATATTGATAATAGTTGAATCACATGACACAGTCACATGATATAATTGTAAAAGAAAGGCTGATGAAGATTTAACAAGAGAAAGTTCATATGTGGTAGTTGGGAATGACAACACTTAAAATACTGTCAAAGAACTGCATGAAGGAAGCATTCCAGTAGACTGTCATGAACTGTCCACACAAACACCATGATCACAATGTTACACAAAACCTCACACTTTAAGGAAAGGGGAGAGGTGGAGTTTATAGAATGTTTTTCACAATCTCTATTTCCAAGGGGCAGGGAGGGGCAGGGGCTGGGGGGAGGAGATACTTAAAGCAGAAACATTTAACTTGAACTCCTTTCTGTGACCATTCAAAAGTTCTGCTGCTCAGTAGTCAACTTTTGGCACTGATGCCAGCTGTCCACTTCATAACTGCTACTACCAATACAGCAAAGCATGACATCACATCTTGTTTCCAGCTGACTGGTCCCACTGAGTATACTGCATTGGGGTGATGGTCGGGGATAGCGAAGGGACCTGTTAATGTGATGTATCAGGTGGAGAAATCAACTTTTTCATCTAGAGAAATCATCAATTCTTTAAAAGCATGACCAAAGGTTGTGTGACCATGGTGACCTATTACAGGTTGAAAGAAGCACTTAGAGAAAATCCCAGAATAAATCCTTACCCCATACCCCCCCCCCCTACACACACACACACACACACACATACATGTTTTAGGTGCCAATCTGGGGTCTGCATTTTCAACAGTGAAAATAGGGATATCCCCACTTAGAGGTGTATCCACACCTAACTAGGGAAAAAAAAGCTCATGTCCCCAATTTACACCTATTACACACAAGCAGACATGCACTACACAAACACACAGTGTGTTTCCTGATGATAGGTACAACAAATGGAAAATGGGGGAAACATCAGCAGAAATGCTTCAAAATTAATAGAGCACATCCTTGAAAGGTGCAAAGTCCAACTTCATAGCAAACTTGCATTTGACAATTGGGGATATCCCCACTTGCAGGTATATCCACACACTGGATTAGGGAAAAATCACTCATGTCCCTGAATTACACCTATTACATATGCAGCCCCCTGCCCCACCCCCCACATACACACACACACATATAAACCTTACTTACACTGGCATGTGGACATAACATATAACATTGCTTCATCATACAATACAATGAGCACTTAAAGACCTCATTAGCTGCTGGTGTTATGTGAGATTCAAACATTTATATGATGGCTGTGTGAGGAGCACCATTACAATAACCTGCTGTCATCACTGCTGCAGTACTGGAAGCCACGTACATATCCTTGGCAAGAAAAGTAGCTGCAAATACTTTGCATCCACAAACAAATTACTTGAAGAATACAACAATTGCTGGAGGGAAAAAGACTGGCACTAGAGCTCAATAACATCAGATATAATGACAGTTTCCCCAGGAAGGGCATGTATGACCCCATCCTCACCATCCTCTAACCTCTCAGAACCCCCATCCCTTAATGGTAATGTAACACCTTCTTCACCCCTCCCATCTACTCTTTCTCCTGGTGATATTTCCCCCATCCTATAGTAATCTGATGCTGCTTCTTGATTTCCTACCAGTTCATCATCATCTTTCCTTTGTCTCACTTTCTCCTCATCTTCTTGCCTATCATACTGAGGATTATCTTCCATGTCTGATAACATAGCTCCAGGCTCCTCTTCCTCACCACTTATATCCACAGATAAATTATCCATGCCTGTAATACAGCCTTCTTCCAGCTTACCAGCCCCTGACCTATTGTCATAATTAGCAGGTGTGCTGGGGTAAAGGTCAGGCTCACATACATGCTCTAATGAATCTTCATCAAAGGCTGACCTAGATATGATCTCCTCATTGTCAATACTGTCTCTGTTTCTATTATGGCTAGGCGAATCTCCTTGTGTAGAATTTTGTAAGGGTGGGTCAGTTGCTAAAGTACTCCCAACATTTACCTCTTGGCCTTTTAATAAATATTCATGATCGGTTGCATAAGTAACTTCAGGACCTATTTCCATCACAATATCATGAGGTGAGAGTGCCCCCAGTGATGGCGATAAAGGTTTTTGACCTTTTTTCCGTCTTGGAGGCGGCACTGGAGTGAAGTCTGATGAGGAGGTGCTATCAGCAGAAGCAATGGGGGCCCGTTTTGTGTCCCCGTTGACTTCCTCTTGAATGGGTGTATTAGCTGAATGTTCTACTCCAGCTGGAACCAGTGGGGCTTCCCATACACTGCTTCCACCTGCTGCTAAGCTATCACTGCTTGTCAGGAAGTCTGGTGTGGCAGCCTGGTTACCGTACCTCTCAATCAGTGTGTCATATTCAGAAAGCACTGCATCCAAGCTATACCTTGGGCTAGTGGGGCTAACAGCCTCATCTACAGGAGAACGGAACATGGCTGATTTCCTTGGGGAAGCTGACCCTAAAACAGCCCCATCTAAATTATCAAGTGAGAAGATCGGACCACCATCTGCAGGGAATTCAGAATCTGTAGGAGTTTGTACATGGACATCTCTCCTCTGTGGGGAAGTTTTAGCTGGTGCACGTCTAAGAACCACCCCCTTATCTTTATTTTTGACATATAATTTACTTTCTCCTCCACCAGTTTTACTTGCTTCATTAGAGTCTAAACTATGCTCTGATTGGTGGTATTCTGCATTGTCCCCTGCCTCTAGGATGGGTGCAGTGAAGGCTGTATCTAGAGGAAGTGGGGTACTTCCAGGTGAGAATGTTTCTGACTCTGCACTACTGATGCTTTGGTCTATCCATCTTGGACTGGATCTGTCATCTGACTTCCTACTTTCACGGTCCTCTTGGTGTTTGGCTTTCTGAGCAGAAGCTGTGGACTCTATGAAATCTCGAGTAGCTGCTGCCACCACTTGTGGATCAAGCTCAAAGAAAGAATCATGTGAAGATGAGCGTTTGAAAGATTCTACACCTGCAACAGAGCTACTGCGACTTCGACGGTACACTACAGCGGTATCTGATAAAGAAAATGATTTCATTGTTTGATGGACTTCCCAAGATATCGTCCAAATCTAAGCTTAAATACTGAACTATACCATAAACATATAAAAGATATAACTGACAAATTTTGGTAAGTTTCTCCCAAATTTGTGATTGATTTTGGCTGGTGAAACAACTAACCTTCTAGACCTTTATTACCCTCCTTCCAGACTTTATGCCTCACAAGTTTGATTCTTGCAACAGTTAGTACTTATTACACAATGGCAGACACACATTTCCTTGAAAAGTTTTCCCATGGTTAAAGGATCGTCACTGCCATAAATCCTTCACAATTCTTAAAAAATACCAAAAATTTGCTTCTCTGACAGTTTCCTAGCACATCAAAAATTGCATTCATTCATCTAAATCAAAGATTTTCATCTAAATCAAAGATTTTCAGAACAACGCTTTGTATTGAACTATACTGAAAGAACAATTGTAATTTATTATGTCTTTCATGAAATGTAAGTCTGCCCATGGGAATTTATGTTAAATCTGAAGATGCTTCAGCACCTATTTAGAACATTACTAATTAGCAAATTTAATTCAACAGTATGTTAGGTTGCTAGCCTAGCCTTAGTACCAGATTGACAATAATTTTGTGTTAGCCACCATACTGTTTGTACAAACCTGCCTCAGTTGGTCTATGTTGTATAGCCATAAACAATCATTATCATCCCCAAAGCAAAACAAAACAGCCTTACTCTGCACCAAGAGTTTTATGAGCCAAAAATATGCTATGTTTTCAAAGCAAAACCACACATAAAACTTGTGGATTAGATATAATTTTGCATCAAAATTATATGGAGCAAAATATTTTATGCTATAAATAAACTTTTTAATCTTAATTCCTTGTAATTACTTTATTCAGTGTCAGTTACATCTGACACACATTACAAGGTCTATCACTATAGTGAAAATCAACTTAATTACAATCAGTAAATTGCAAAAATCAAACAATGGCTAAAAAGTATGTATTTCTTTGGTTCTAGTTGCCATATAATGTTATTTATTCTCAAATACTGCCCTCACTAATTACCCCTCTTAACCATCAAGGTTCTCATGTCTCAATTACATGTTGATCTCCATCTAGGCTCCAGGCAGGCAGCAAACAAGATAAGCAAACAATTTTCTGGCCACAAACTTCCACTGACCCTCAAATGTAAGCAAACTGGCTACTACTGAATGGTGCCTTTCAACTCCTAGGTGTCACTCCAATAAACAAACTACAAGTTAACCTAGTTACATGACCCCTCCTCAATCCCCCCCCCCTTACTTCCCTCTCCTTTCATCCCAACCCCCAAGTCCACGTCACTTCCCACTATTCCTCTTTTCTTACCTGCTTCATCTTCTTCATTTTTTCGTTTATAGTTTAAGCCAGACTCTGTTGAAGAGAGGGATTCTTCGCTCCTTGCAGCACGTAGACTCCCTCTCTTACCTCCTTTCTTAATTGATAGCTCTGCTTCTTTCCTTTTACCCTCTTTGCGAGAGAAGAATGCCCTCCAAACAGGAGACTTTTTTGACTTTGTTGTTAGCCTCTTCCTACCAAATATAAATTTATGTAAATGTAAGGTACAAAATGTAGCAATTATGAAATGTGTACATTCATGAAAATAAGGGGTAAAATGTTTGCAATAAGCTCTGCAATGTTATGTGTATAAACCTGCCAAGTAACAACTAATCTGAAAAATAAACATGAAACATTACAAAGATGAAACACTGTGTAACACTTACAGGATGTGTGAGTAAATGAAAAGTACTTAAAAGTGTTACAAAGTGTGCAAAAAACACTACACCCTGGGGAGTTGAGCATAAAGGTCATCCCAAGACATAATGAATTTTGCATTTAGAATGAACTATCTAGGCAAATCTATTTAAAGCTTAGAACGCATTACCCTTGGTTTACCATCTGTCCTACATACAGTCCCTTTTGATAGCAACAATTACACTAAACCCAAGGAACATGTTAGCTCAAAGCTCCCCATTAAAGGAACTAACGAGTGGAGAGCGGCAACTCAAAAAATTATATTGTTTATACTTCATATCTTACAACTTACAACATAGTCATAATCAAGCTGTACACCTGGTAGAAATAATATGTTCTGTTATTATCAGCCTGACATTCAAAGGTACTTTCTCTATAACTGAGAACTTTGCCTATCACACAAGTCTACCACTGGATTACTACTCACCTATCAAACAACAGGCTTGTTACTGTGTGCATACTCACTTATCACACAAGTCTGTGAAAAAACAAGCACCCACTTAATATGCAATTCTATCATTAAGTGAGACCCCCTTACTGAAAATGTATATCACTGAATAATTACTTGCTCACTACACAGCAGGTCTATCACTAAGTGAGTACCCTCTTATTACAGGTGTATCCCTGAGTGAGTACTCATTCATCACACAGTAGCTCTATCATTGAGTGACAACTCGCTTATCACATTGCAGGTCTATAACTGAGTACTCATATGGCAGGACATATGCCAGGTCTATCACTGGCTGAGTACTCACCCATCATATGGCAGGTCTATTACTGGGTGAGTACTTACCTACCATATGGCAGGTCTATCACTGAGTACTCACCTATCACAAGGTATGTCCACTGCCTGAGTACTTACCTACCATATGGCAGGTCTATCACTGGGAGTACTCACCTATCATATGGCAGGACTACCACTGCCTGAGTATCCCACCTATCATATGGCAGATGTATAACTTGAGTGAGTACTCACCTATCATATGGCAGGTCTATTACTGTATGATACTGCTTAGGTAATGCTGATGGACCTCCTCCTACTTCAATGTATTTTGGTTTGTCATCAGTTTCAGCAATTGTTGCTGACCGGGCTCTGGCCTCTTCAAGGGAGAGAAGTTTTGGTGGAGCTGAAAGAACCAGTGACTTGGGCCGATGCTGGGACTCTTGACTGGAATCTGTTGCAAGAGAATTGCAAATTTAACTTTCCCACACAGTTGATAGCAGCATAAAATAACAAGTGTGTACATGAGGACAGAATGTGTTCACTTTTTTAAAGGTCTGTGGACATGCAAACAAAACGGCTGTTTTACTCAAAAGTATGTTGGACTGATTATCGATATCAGCTGGTATTACCCATTTTGGTCCTGTATCAGTACTGGTAAAATCTACCTAATATGCTCATACTACCTATTTTTCATCCAATACTTCATAAATATGTTACATTATTTAAGTAAGTTTGACTGTAAGTTCTTATCTTTGGACTCATGAAAAAAATATTCACATGCATTGTACAAAAACAGAAACTGGGTAAGTGATCACTAATTACGCTACGTTGCAGAGCATTTCTAGAAAAGCTCATGTACTGCATACCTCAGTACTCGCTTGCATTCAATAGCAAGCATGCTGTGTGCATGCAGAGCCAGGAATATACAGCTTTGCCTGCATGTAGTATACACTCTGGCATTTGTTTATGATGTAAACCTCTATGTCATCCATTCATACTGCCGATGCATAAAGTATTTTGTGCAAGTTTCAATAAGCTCTGCATGCAGCAGGCACCCATCTCCATATGTACGTAGCTAGCACGGCCCTACTGTTGAAATTCAGGCACCCTTCATTCTATCAAGAGCTTCCAACAAGCACTATTTTGGTGCTCACTAGTTTCAATAGTATGGCCTGATCTGTAACGTTTCATAAATATTTACAGAGCTATGTGTTTAGCTATTTGTTGACTGTTTCTGTACAGTGTGGGCCCATAGAGGTGTTAAACTGACGTCATGTGATTGCACAACTCTCTGGTTGTTAGACATTTTGCCAGGCAAGCATCCATTGTGTTACAGTAGTATCTATGGTTATGCCCTGTGCATCTGCTGTAATTAATGCTTACTGCGAGTGTGCTGGAACCAAGTAACAGAACACCAGGGAGGTACACAGGTTACCCGTGCAAACATTAAGAATTGAAAATGACATAGCAAGTAGCTTATTTGCTTATTTCTCAAGTATCAGTCTTGGATTTGTATCAGCTGATATCGAGAATTGAAATATCTGTACTACTAATATTAGTTGCTTGCCAAATTGGTACAGCACTACTTGAAAGGGATAGACCAAGACCACCTGATGAAAAATCCTTTAAGTTATTAAAATATCTTTTACTGTTCTCAAAATTCACGTCTGAAAAAGAAAAGAGATTAACCATTTCTGAGATTTCTCATTACCTAGGCAAAACTTACCATGTGGAATGTTGCACAATGCCTGCATATTTAATGTTAATCCTTGAAACATTCTCTATTAAAGGGATTTGCCAGTGACAAAAATCGATGACTTCAAAAAATGCAGAAATTTTTCTCTTCTAGGAGGTCAAAACCACATCTCAATAGCTTGTAGTATTTGGAAGATACTAATTTTCAAAAAAAGCAATTTTTTCTCAAGATAAAGTGCATAATGGCAAACCTGTGATGTCATCACAGCACATTTATTTGACAAAGCATTGAATTTCTTTATGATATTGACACTTACTTTATAGGAATTATTTAGCAACTTTGTTTGTTATACCGTACATATGGTGTAGATTTATGCTAAATCTATATGGAAAGACGTTCAAACATTCCAACAGTATCAAATTTCAAGGACAACAGGACATTCAATTATGAAGGAAAACAAAAGAAATCTGAGGCAATGTGCCCACTTTACATAACATTCTGTGACCTTGATGAGAACTGGAGGTATTTTATGAAAAAAATAAGTAGTCTTTAATATTAGATATCTCAAGTTAGGAAAAGAGTATTGCTATGGGGTTTAGAGGGTATGAACTGAATTTTTTTTTTCTCCTTCATATGGGACCCTTGTGAAACGCCGCTGGAAAATGCCTTTAATTACTAATTATCAGCTAGTTTTTACTGTGATATGTATTATGGACATCTTTTAAGGTCGACCTCAGGGCATGCCAGCAGTACAAATGTCCTTGAAATGAAGCAAAGGATAACATAAAACATCTCATGAGTCCCTTTTTCCATGTAATAAATTTGCATATGTAGCTCATGTTTATTTATGATTTAAGTGAAAAACAGTAGTCTTGTACAATGGTCATGTTTAATGGATTATAATGAGAACTGTGGCTACTTTTAATGTTTGTATGCATTTTACATCAACAGGCAGGTATGACATTAAAATGTCTACAGACGTTTAAAGTCTCTCTATCATCACTGATACATTAAACCTAGTTTACCTTCCATTTTACCTGATCCATCTGGCAACAACTTGTCATTAAAGATGATGTCAACATTTCTGATCAGGTACTCTACCACTGTTGCTTGGACTTTGATTTCCATGAAAGCAGCACAAGACCCAACCTCAATATCCTTAGATCTGCAAAACACCAATAACATACATTACAATACAGAAAGGTATAACACTACTGTATCAGTTCAAGGAGGCATGAATAATTCACAAGATAAAGATTGAGCAAATTATTAATATGTCTTATGACAGGGTGATTTGAGTATCTGTGTAATCAGTTTCCTAATCATTTAATCCACATATAAGCCAATCACATGATTCATGTATGATAGTTTCCTAATCCATCCATTTAATCCATGTATAAGCCAATCATGTGATTCATGTATGATTAAAACCAGCCTGCTAATCAGTTGCTGAGAGTCACATTATAACCAGAATGCACAAACACACTGAGGTTGCAATGAATTCATTTCACTGACTCTAGTATTTACCAGAATTAGTCCCTACATGCATGTAGGAGCATATACTGGACCCATTATACTACACTAATACCAATAATGAATGGGTTCTTATGTAAAGTATCCATGTTTCCTATCTTGAGACACTGCATTAACAAGGTTCTCACTTCTCTGCCTTCTGTCTAAGATCATGTGTAGTATCTGTTCTTTTCAGCCAGTCTAGATGGCTAGAAGCATGACAGACCCATGATGATGTAGAGGTCTGAAGGTCAAGAGGTTGGTCATGTTCAGTTCAAGTTAATCCCTTGGGGATGTAGCTCCTTTGGAGAGCAGAACTCTTTCGGGAGTAACGTTTGGTTTTTGCCCTTCGGCTCTTCACCACAGAGTTGAGGGGACTTTGGAAAAAGTACGAACAAGGTTTTCAGAGTTTGACCTAAAGTGACTTCAGATGGCCTCTGACATCAACCAAAACCAAAACCAATAAGCTTTTTCTTCTCAATATGGAGCATCTACATATCACGTATGCAAAGTGTTCTTTATTGAGATAAGGAGTTAACAAGCTAAGGGTCAAAAGCATGCATACACACACATACCAACATACACATACTACCACAGATGCTGAGGTTTTTCTTTTCATTGCAACCAATAAATTGCTAATAACCATGTGATTCATGTACGATCACATTCAGTCTGATGATCATGATTCACAGATGATCACACTCAGTCTGATGATCATGTGATTCATGTAAGATTACATTAAGTCTGATGATCATGTGAATCATTCCCTGATTACACACTGTCACATACATATACTAAGTACATATCAACTAACCACAATGTGCTACCACAAAACACTTTTAAAAACTCCTTACTAACCTTAGTAGGTTTGGTGCCCAGACGATGGCAAGATTTTTGACATTCATTCCTGTCAGTTCATGATATGTTGACATCTTTGCTAAATGTCTAATGAGAAACTCTAGTGTGCGATAGTGTGGTGGGGGTAACTGTTGTACTGTGTCATGCATCTGATACAGTTGTACTTCATCCTCACTCATAGCTGCCTCCTGTCAGAAAAAAATCAGGAAAATCTCTAACCTGAAAGATTCTTGTCTGCATTAAACACTACCACAAATGTCAACTTGTTGACAGCAAACGCAATCAAACTGTTCCATAATAACTTTAAGAAAAGATCTACTTTTAGTATAACTAACCACAAAATCATTGATCACCGACCCCAAAATTGCTAAACACTGACCACCTACTTCACAAACACCCTCAGCAGAGCTGCCAAACTCAAGACCCAAACTTCCAGACTCCACATATCCAAAGTCCATATTTTCTATGTAACATCTGGATTTCTAAGTAAACATGCCTGTATGACTAAACACTATACTGTGCACATATGGTTATTAACTCATAACATGTTAGCATAGACAGGGAGACTACATTGTGACAAACCTTGAATTTATGTATGGAGCCTAATGTTAACAATGTCCCACAAGGACTCTCATTTCAACTGTCAACAAGATATCTCTTGCATTTGTCGCTACAAATTAGTAAAGTCTTCTCAAATTTTAAGCCAAGATGTAGGAGGAGGGTCTACATATATGTCCTTTAGACAACACAAGATGGAAATAGCTGCCACTCTGGCAATTATACTGTGCACTTACTGTGTCAATAGGGTTGTAAACACATGAATGTCCATGCTAGTGATCCACACACAGTATTACTAAGTATAGCTTTGCACTGCACTAGCACTGTATAATATGCATATACAGAGCATACTGCAGTTACAATATTAAGTTGAGAACAAACTCCAATGCAACTCTAGGTACCAAGTTTCAGCTGTAGTATCAAGAAAAACATTACTATGGACGTACACATTTCCAACAGGATCATCCAGGCAGGCAGGCAGACAGGCAGACAGACAGACAAAGGAGAACACTGAGCTGGGACAGTAAAGGTGCGTCACCTCAAAATATTCTTAGCTTTGGTTTGTTAGTAGTGTTTTAGGAAATTCTCTGAGTTAACAGTTACAGACTGACACACAGACAGATACATAGACAAACAGATACTGAGTACACTGTAACCAAAGACTACCCAGCTCACCTCAAAATTTTTGTACAGTTGATATGTAAGTAGTGGATTGGGAAGTTCCCTAAAGTAGAGTTTACAGACTGATGAGACACAGTGAATGTCTTTCTGGTAAAGAGACAGATCTGGAATGATGTCACAGTCAAAGTCATCTCTCAACTTCTGGACGTTTGATGCTACACCTGACTGACGATAGATACCATCAACCACTCCATGTTCTTCAATAAACTCTGTACAAGCACGGATCACCATGGGCACTGTCAAAATACAAAAAAAAAAAAATACAGAAAATACAGAATGAATTTAATTGTACTCAAAACAATTCCAGAAAATCTCTAACACTTGCAATTACATCACCAATGTATGAAACTTGCAAATAATAGCTTCAATAGCATACATAACAAACTTATTTTAACATAATTTCCACCAATTAACGGTGCATCTTCACAGCACATCAGAGACAAAGGTTCAAGCAGAAAATGTTTGTTAAAACTCTTAGCTTCTACTTTTCATCTTGATAAAGATGAAACCTTGTTACAGGGATAAACCCTATCTCACCTCCATACATGTAATTCAAGGAGATTTTTAATGTGATGTCAGCATGCTTCATTTTGGCATGCTGACCACCACAATTCATGGACAGAAGATTTGTATCTATAAACCCACAACAGGACTCTAGATACAACTGTGATACAATGAATGCCTGGCTGTCAAAACAGAGAGACACACAATGCAGTGACATCAGTGCAAAACCTCTATCGTCATATGAGATCAGAAATGTGAAGCAGTGTGTGAGTGTGTGTATGTTAGCAAGAATGTGTTGCAAACTCCTAAATGGCAAGTCCATACTTGGTGGCTCCAAACCTCACCATGAAAACTTGTGTATGTGTAATTGATAGACATCCCAGGTCACAGGTCAAATTTGCTTTAAACTGGTTTTTTGGCCATTATTTCCCTATCAGAATGTTAGAAAAAGTAATGAGAAAACATAAAATGTTAGGACTGATGGAATTATTTTTAAGTAATACTTTTTGGTTGTTAAGGTGAGGTCAAAAGTTAAAATGTTGGTCAAAGGTCAAATTTTGCCTAAAGTTCTACAAAAGGTGTGTCGTGAACTCCTTCTAAACTAAAAGCCCTATGAACTTCAAACTTGGTAGGCAGGTAACTGACCATGAAAACTTTTGGATGAAACAGTGATGTCATAGGTCAAAAGTCACATGTCAAAGGTCAAATTTGCTAAAAATTTGTTTCTGCCATATTTTGCTATCACTATCTTTGAAAATGTAAATAACCACATGATATGTAACGACTGATAAGAAAATCTTTAAGTAGTGCTTTTTGGTTGCATAGGGTGGTGTAATAGGCCAAAATTTAGGTCAAAGTTCAAATTTGCCTAAATTTTGTGAAAAAGTGTAACACAAACCCCTCAATAACCATAGGTCAGATGAAGTTCAAACTTGGTGGGTAGGTACCTGACAATGAAACCATTAGGAAGTAAAAATTAATAATGATGTTGGTCAAAGGTCAAATTTGCTAAAAATTGGTTTGTTGCCATTATTGGCCTAAATTTAAAATTTAAGGTCAAAATGTAGTTAAACATCAACTTTGCCAACATTCTGTGCAAAAGTCAATTGCCAACTCCTTCTAAACCATACCATATTAATTTCAAAGTTGGTGGATATGACCATGTTAAATTTTGCATGCATAATCATTGGTGTAATAGTTTGAAAACAGGAAGTCAAAATTCAAATTAGTTAAAACCTATTTTATTCATTATTTACATAACAGTATGTTAGAAAAGATCATTAAACTATGTGATATGTGCAGAGTGATGAAAGATATTTTTAAATAGTACATTCCAGTTGCTTGAGTTTAAGTACAAAGTTTAAATGACCTTTAAGTGGTCTCTTGTCATGATTGGCTAATCAGTATGTTGGGAATTTCTTAAGCCCAAAGGTGGAGAATATGGGAAAGATGAGATTTGCAACTCCATGGTATGCCCTCTTGTTACTCCATGGTATGCCCTCTTGTTACTCCATGGTATGCCCTCTTGTTACTCCATGGTATGCCCTCTTGTTACTCCATGGTATGCCCTCTTGTTATTCTTTTAATCATGCCACCAGACATCCATATAAGAAAACAATAAGAGTGAAGGTCTATAAACCAAATAATTTGCTACATTAGGCCAGCGTCTAAGTACATTACAGGACAAGTTCAGTGACTCAATATTACCTTCACCATGACTTAAAATTTACTAATTACAGATGACATGGAACAGTTTCTAAAATTTATAAATTGTTTGTAGCCCATCAATCATTTTCTCAGTTAACACCCATCTGCCTCATACCCTGCAAAGCACAAGCAGTCTGCCTTTTAAACTAACTTCAGTAGACTTCATTACAATTTGAGTCTGAGCTTAAAGTGGACCTAAAGTCTAGAATTACAAGAATATATATTTTAGAGGTTGAAAAGTGAATTCCATTCATCCAACTCCCATTTTCATAGCTTACTCCATTGCTGAGATATAAAATGTTGAAATTTATTCACTTAATTTGAAAAAGTCGATTGCGCAATAATTTGTGATGTCTTTCTTGTACAACTCACATTACCTGCCTTTGTTTCCTTATGAAATTAATTTGTTTATATGACCTTGAAACACTTACTGTTTACTTGCATAGCATGTTGTAGGGAGAGGGCTTTTAAAGCCTAGTCACCCTATAACAGTAAGACATTTATCACATTTTGGCAAAAGGTACAGTGGCTTTCGAAAAAACAAAGAAAACCAAAGACTGTTATTTGAGTAGTACAAGAATGACATCACAAATTATTGTGCAATGTATCATTTCAAATTGCATGAATAAGCTTTAACATTTTATATCTCAGCTTAGGAATGTCCTGTAAAGATAGGAGTTGGACCATCTGGATGCATATTTCAAACTTTGTAACATATATTTTTGAAATTTTAGACTTTAGGTACACTTTAAAAGAAATATGATGGAATACTTATTAGCATATAATTCACCAAATGTAAAAAAGATGAGTCCATTAATGATACTCAGAGTGGGAGCCTCATACCATGAGATTGCCCAATAGCAAGCCTGGTGCAGTATAATACAGCATGACTAAGATATAGACAAATCTAATATTTTTGGAGTCTGATACCCACAGCCCTATTTTACCCTGACTCTGAATGGAGTGCGGGCCACCACTCCTACAATAACATCATAACTGAAGTCGGGACATTAACATTTAAAACAGCAATAAACTGTAGATTACTGTACCCTTCAATGAGTCATTTAATACACTAGTAGGCTTACAGTACAAGCTGGTCAACAGATGACGTGTTGCACTATGAATGTCACAGAATGCTATCAGCCAACTTGTGACTGAATAAACAAAAGACAAAAAGAGCCATTCCTGCTAAAATAATGCACTAAAACCTGTGGTACAAGAAAGCCAAAAGGCTTAGTAATTCCTGGCCTCTGAAAATATTTTTGAATTTTTTCACTTTCCCTTTTTTTATTATTTTTTTTTTCATTATTACATATTTGGTACAAACAATAGTGAAGGTACCAGGTAAGTGGGTATAGGCCAGAGATCTGAAACACACACAGTGAAGTGAGTGTGCTCCTTACCCTATTTAGGGAAAACTTAATAGTAGATAATGTTAAGATATTCTTCTACGAAAACTCTTCACAGAAGCAATTTCCTGCAAATCCAAAGGAAGATCTTTCCAAAGTCTTGTAAAGACAACAAAGGGGGAATTACTGTACAGAAGGTCTGTGTTCTTGCAGTCCAGTGAAGTAGTCTTACTGGGGCATGGTTTCTAAGTCTTATGAATTGATTAAATTCAGATGGACAATGGCCATGAACAACTTTATGACCAACAGCAGTTCCCAGTAAAGCAAGGTTGTGCTTGATACTGCATGCTTTAGTCTGCCTTCATAAGAAACTATATCATTTTTTCAATAGGCACAGTTAAATCACCAAATGCTTCTCAAGAAAAGTCCTCCTGGCTTCCTCTGACTGTCGGCAAAAACTTGATAAGTATTTCCAAAAGGAGCTACTGCCCTGAATTGACACAAGACTTAACAAAGAGTCATCAGGGAGCCTTGCAACAGTGAGAGCAAGACCTTGAATAGTTTCAACAGAGTGCAATCAAGACTTACCTTTAACAGCTTTGACAAAAAGCATGCAAAGTCACTACCTATTTAACTAGTGTGCAAAAAGGTGCTTCAGATCATAAGTGCAGCCAAATTCATCAGCTGTGTAGCTGCTTTTGATGGTACACCCTGACAAGTGGGAGGAAAGTCAACTATACCACGCATCAAGGTTACCCTTAATGAGACTGTATTACAGGATTTTTTTTTATTCAATATGAAGGCATCCATATGCAAAGTATAATCTTCATCAATGTTTTCCCTCTTGACATATCATGTTTGTACTGAGCAGTTTACCAGGTTTTACCACTTGACCTAAATATGACCTTAGATAACCTTTGACCTCTACCAAAAACATCAGTGTTGCCCTACTGACTTTAGTGCATCCACATGCCAAGTACATATGCTTCCTAGATCTCAAGATACCTTATTTCCAAAATTTTCAGTTTTACACCTCTAGCAACTTCAAACGACCTCAGACCTGCATGACCAATCCCAGGAGTAAATTCCAGTCAAGAACAGGTATTGGGTGTCTGGTTTGGACAGGTACCTGACAAAACCAGGAGAAAATTCCAGTCTAGTAACAGGAATTTAGTGTCAGGTATTTGGTGTCAGATTTTAACAGGTACCTGACAAAACAAGTTAAAGCCAATTAAAACCCAACAAAACCTGACAAACCAATTACCCATTGACTGGAATTTTCCTCTGGGAGGGGTTTTCCTTTCAATATGACAAACCCGTACACCAAGTATATCCATCATACCTATCTTAAGATATCCATTTACGAGCAAATTCAAAAGTTTTTCATACTTTCACCTCAGATGACCTCAGACAACCTTTGACCTCTACCAAAAACAATAGGGTTCATTAACTAACAATAACACACCCCTTCATGCCATGTACAGAAACTACCCATGCTTCCTAACTTAAGATATTGTTTAGAGATCTTTGATAATTGACCTCTGGTGACCTCAAATGACCTCTGCCCTCTACTGAACAATACAACTTTTCTTTTAAACAAGATAAATTCATAAACTGAGTATACAAATTATCCACCATTCCCACACTGGGATATCATGCTTTCCATGTTTTTGGTTTATGACCTCTTCTGACCTCATATGACCTCTGCCCTCCATCAAAATTGAAAGGGTTCTCCCTCTTAATATGATAAATGGGTGTACCAAGTATGGAAAGTGTCTATCATTCCTATCTTTACAAACAGTCTCCATGGTTTCCATAGCTTCACCTCTGGTGACCTCAGATAAACTTTGACCTCCACCACAAACTATAAGATTCATGTTCTGACTATAAAACATCTACATGCTAAGTATTAAAAGTACCCCTGCTTCCTAACTTGCAATGTTGTGTTTACAAGGTTTGGGTTTCTTACCTCTAGTGATCTCACAAAACCTCTGACCTCCATCACACACAATAGGGCTCTTCCTCTCAATATAAATCCATACAAGTACCAAAAGCATCTATCATTCTTACCCTGAGATATCATGTTCACAGTTCTTAACCTCTGTGACCTGAAATGACCACTGACCTCCACCAAATATAATATAATAATATAATAAATCTTCCTCTCAACATGAAAAATCCATACACCATGTATGAAAAGCGTCCATCTTTCTAATCCTCAGATATCATGTTCACACCGTTTCAGTTCTTAAACTCCAGTGACCTCAAATGACCTCTGACCTCTGCCAAAAACACAGCAAGTTTCTTTCTCTAAATGTGATAAATCCATATACCAAATATGAAAAGTAAAATCATTACTATTTTGAAACTTCATATTTACAAGTTCTTTCAGTTTTTTACCTCAAGTGATCTCAAATGACCTCTGACCTCCATCAAAAACAGTAGGATACTTCCTCTCCATATTTCAAATCTACACAAGTATGAAAAGTACCTGTCATTGCTACCTTGAGATCTTATTTATATCCTATGAATCACAAACAGACACACACTCACCAGCATGATTGTATAGATTCCTGCCTTTGGCAAGGAATCAGTAACACAAATATAAGCCCTAAACTATGATTTCTGTGTGTAATTTTGATATTACAGAAAATTCCTAAGGTAGTCATTTTACCAAGGAAAGTAAGTCACTGCTTGACTCCCCCCCCCCCCCAGGCTCAAGAGTCGTTACTCTGACATAGTGTAGGGTAACCCATCCAAGCCTAGTATGACTAGCTGATCATCGCACAATCAATAAATAATCAGCATCCATAAAGCTCTGTGATATAACCAATTACCACCACAGATTATTTGAAGACTGAAAACGGGGCTAATATACACTTCAAACTTTCTGCAAAAAAAAATATATTCCCAAAAACACACATTTCTTTAAGTTCTCGCCAAAAAGCTCAGCACTGATACAAACTTGCAAAATTAAACCTCCCCAAATGATAGCAGTCTTTGGTAATTGGTAATTGTTTCCATAATTTCTGGTGCAGCACAGTTCAGGTGCATCAGAGTGCACACAGTAATTACCTACAAGGTAAGCATGCCACTGACCATGCCTGCGCATCTGCGTAGAAATTCTACTACAGACAGACAAGAGCTTTGGGCTGCATTTTTTTCAAGTTTCAGTGCCAGCTGTACCAAATTATCTGCACACATAGCAACTCAAAATTTTGGGAACTCAAGACTCATTATCCTGCATAAATTATGCCACTTCCCATATTCCTTTTGTTAAGCTTTTAATTACTTATGATAGGCACACGCATAATGACCTTACAGGGATAACAGAATACTAGCATGTGATACTTACTCGACCCTTCCAAAAATTATGAGGAAAAGGAAGTAACAAATGCAACAGTTCCTAGTTTGAAGTTTTTTAAGAACATGCAGTATCTCAAAATTCAATATTTCTCAAATTACACCAAATTATTAAAGCAAGAACAGTACAAAAATATTTATTTGTATTGTACTGTAAATCCCAGCTAATGGTATCATCCACTTCATCTCAGAAAGTTTCCCGCACAGTTGGAAGTTCACTTACGTAAGCACGCTGAGTGCAGTGTGTCACACATACTGCAGTACTAGTGCATTTCCCAAGCTATTACATAGCACATTGGTCATAAACAACTATGTGCTGCTAACTGATGGAAAATGGAAGCGGGTCAAAGCCAAATTCGTGATGGAACTGAGTTTTTCAATTATGGGAATGTTTGGGAATTAGTTTTGTTTCCTTTCGAGAATCTTTTACATAAGATGCAAGTTTTGGGCAAGACTCTTAACGAAAAATGTAGTCCTACTGTATATCAAGTAAATTGTGTAAAATGTTTAGCAATGTGTTCAGATAAATGGGGTTTTACTGTACCAGCTTTGTGGAATATTCTCTGTGTGTCTTCAATAAATAGCTGCCAAAAACTTGACAAAAGAGGTTTTTCATAGTAATCACCATGCAACACATCTCTGTTTGATGCACACTGCAGCCATCAAGAGTTTATAGTATCTATCAGCAGTATGGCAATCGGACACACACTGATGTCACAAATCTGTACACTGTTACCATACTTACCATCTGACCCTGAATTCAACAGATGCTCCCCAAGGTCACAGCTGAAAACCCTTTCTCTCAAGATACCTCTCTCCTTTAGTCCTTTCTTGGTTGGTCTTGCTAAGATGAATGACCGCAGGAATAATATCAGCTTCCCTTGCTTACGGAGAACTGAAAACAAGAAATGAAAAAGAGATAAATATTTTAAGGAAGACTCTCATTAAATAAATATACAAAGGTCAACACTAACATTTCGTCAATTTTTGAGTGATCTCCCTAATATGATTGGCATGAAAAGGGGGGGGGGGGGCAAATTTAGAACTGTGCTTCAATTTGTAGCCCACTCTGATTGGTCAATGCCAGATAAAGACCAGGAAAAATTGCTCAACACTGGACATGGCTATGCAGTTATCTGAGAGTTACAGTATGCAGATCCCCTAAATACACCAAGGTATAAACCAGATTATTTGGAAAGGGCTAGCAAGCTATTGAACACAGTATTTCACAGCTGTAGGGAATTGATCATGTGGAAGGTACTTAAGTCAAATACTAAGATTTGAGGTATTTGCCCCAAACCTTGTCACCCCTGCCCCATGTCAGGTCCTTTTGAATAATGACTATTTGCGTTATGTTTTCTTTCCATCATGGAGGACAGTATAACAGTGTTGTACAACAAAAGGTGGAATTAAATTTTTTGCCTATTTCTTGTTGCTCATTGCTTCTGTGTCTCTCATGAATCCTAACTGTATAATTAATCTCTGATTAATAAATTTGGTACAAAATGCAGAACACCCCAGAAGTTGTACATGTCACTGTGTCCCTTAACCTGCTGCATAGTGTCCTTAGAGTCCCATAAAATAATTTTAGCAGAGGCCCATAAAATAATTTTAGCAAAGGTCCTTCTTTAAACCACTGCAGTAAACTAAATTTCTTACTGTCCCATATGGTAGCATTCTTTAGTGACATACTGCCCTCTACAACAGGCAACTAAACAAGCATGAGGTAATAACTACCATACTAAGATATTTAAGGAGATGAAGTTCAGAACTTTTGAAATACCATCAGCTGAGGTCAAAACAAAGTGTACCACTTGTACATATATGCCATTTATAATCTGTAGACACACATAGTAATATGACCTCAAGTACTGTATGTGTAAAACTTTCTCAGGTCATATGGCTGTTTTTTTCCAAATCAAAGACTAAAAATTCATGTACTTTCATGATCATACACAAACCCAATGATTTTTTGAACTTCTCCCATCCTCTGCCTGCCCCCACATGGGAACACTGTATACATACATTGTAACATGATGCTCAGTGAAAGCATAGCATCAACTCATAGATGTATGGGTATTGTTGCCTTCCTGTAGCCCTTTACGCATTTTACCGTACACTTCCTCCAAATGCCTGTGCCTGGCCATAAGCATATGAGACTACTCCTGATTGAGATGCGACAGCACTTTTGTTTGCCAGAAAATAACAAATATTTTGCCCAAATATAGCAAATTTGCTGCCTTAGTGGAAAGGGGGTAATTGCAGCCCCCTGCGTCATACACCTGTGTGCCTGGCTATACTTCTGTACTTGCTTGGCAATGTATTGAAATCATATATTATCCTCTCCTTTGTCTTGTTCACCACACTGATGGTTATAGTACCTACTCCTACCATACAGAGTGCATGATAGCTACTTCTAATACAATGAAGTGTCACACAATCAGGGAAGGTGGGCATCTGCTATATTTTTAACTACTCATAGACCATTCTCCACTAGATGTTATCAGATACATACAAAAACCATTCTCCACACTAGATACACAAAGTTAAGTATACACTACTGTTACAGCACACAAAACCAATTCCAGCACTTTTTAACACTATTGGGTTTACATGTGCATGCAAAATACCACGATCAGTCCAATCTGCAGCACAGTCACACAAGACTGATGGTACCGGTCACACTGATGGTATCAGTCACAATCAGACACAAATCAAACTTTGTTAAAGAGAACTCTATAAAAAGTTTCTCACATCAATTTCATTCCCATACCATTAGATACAGGTAATGAAGTGGTGCCTTCATGAATATCTCAATGGGAAGGGCAGGGTGAGGAAAGCCCGTTTTTTTTTTTTTTCAATATGTAGGGTCACATGCTCATTCAGATCATCTGCATAGTTGGTTTCTATCACAGTGTGGCCAAATGCAGCCTGTGACTTTGGATACTTGACTTTTGACCTCATTCACATAAGAGGACATCCACATTGCATCTATAATACACTTTTGGTTCCAAATTAGGAACAATGAAACTTCACCCAGGTTGTTTTTACAGTTTAATGCTATTTTATGACTGTAATGCATATGACTTTGACATTTTTTTGGTGTCCTTTCATCTTATTAAGATATAAAGGTAACAATTTGGTTGCAACTGGTTACTGGACCACAGAGATGTGGACAGAGCAAAAAGTGTGCACTAAAAGTTTGTAAGGCCTACTAAACCGCACTTTTCAATACAATATACTGATCTTTGCATGTGGCCTTTGACCTCGGGAACATATCAAGTCAACTTCTGTTGCATCTATGACCAGTGTATGGTAGCAACTGGTCCATGCACCAAGGAGTTATGGCCAACACAAACACTGCAGGTTTGACACACATACATAAAATGGACGTAACCATAAGGTTTTTCTTCACCAACGAGCTCAAGAAATACTGACTTAGGCTCACTTTACTCAACGGACAAAACTATTATCAGAAATTATGTCATGTTTTTATTCTTTTCCCTATATTTTGGTGCATCGCAAATTATCAATAACAAACTTTGAACTAACACGTCTGTCTCTATTGAAAGTGGGTGTGTGTGTCTGTGGGTGTACACATGTATGGTATACTGACCGAGAACCTAAACAAAGGATTCCAGGATCCTCAATGGTGAGTTCAAAAGGTTTTTTGGAGGTAGTTAAACCTAGTTAAAAACAGCCTATTGTTACAGGTTAGGCAAACATACAGAAGACACCAATGAGGCTTGCAATTTGTGTATGTATGTGGGCAGGAGTGTAAAAAAAATGAATTATGCCTACTGTAGGTAGTCAGGGATTAACGAAGCCAGTCCTCAGCGGAAAGGTTTGGGCCAAATTAGGAGTCAAAATAAGAAAAGCTGACATTAACTATTCAGAACTGTTTGATTCTATTCAAAACAAGCACATATTACAAGCTCAAATTTACTTCATAACAAGACTGCTTCTATTGACTGAGTATAATGAAGTGAAATTGAACACAATAATGGATGTTCGATCATCAATATTTGAAGGATCAACCTATCTCCTAGACAATCCACTATCTCAGAAAATTTTATGGAGTACCAGGCTTCACGGCCCCTGATATTTTGTTCCTCCTGTGTATCAGTGTGGAAGTGAATACTAGGGTGGGGATGCGGTGGGGGTAGGTGGGGACTGTGGCATCAAAGATACTGATAACACATTACCACAATTCCAATGTGATATAAGCAATCCCTCCTCGCTTTTGCATTAAACACAGTTAACTTGATACACACATACTAAGGATCTGTGGGTTCCATACTGGTTTTCTAGAATGTGGGATGAAGTTATAACTTGCCTCACACAGATTTCTAATCACACAGTCCTTTTTCAAGATGATATTTCTGTACACATGTTGAAGGCAGACCTTCATGATGCAGTATAAACTATCAACCTGTACATAAGGCTTGGGAGATTCCAATATTTTTGGAGTCAGGTACCTGGTGATGTATTAGTCACAGCTTCATCAGAGTAGCAACTCCTACAATGACATCATACTGACCTGGGAACATCCAGCAACTATAAACTGTTGACTACTGGCCTAGTAATGATTAATAATACAACAGCAGTCTTACCATACAGGCTTCTCAACAGCTATTAGTGCCTGACTGACAATGACAGAAAATCATATCACCAACTGAAAGGAAAACTTCCTCATTAATAGACAAAAAGATCAAAGGAGCCTTTCCTGTTATAACGCTTCATTAAACCTGAGAAATAACACAAATGTTAACTCCAAAATACCATTTTTGTGTATATATTTTAAAGTATTGAGAATTACCAAAGAGATTCCAAGGGAAAAAGGAGTCCCTACAGTTGGGTTAGTCTCTAGTAGAACCACTAATGAGACTTTGGTGTACACACCAAGTTTGTCACTGAGACACCGATTTTTTGGGGTAGCAAACATCCAAATTTGGTGTCCACTCTGATCAGAAAAGCCAATCCGTTGCCATGGACATTAAATGAAGGCAGCAAATGGTCAAAACTCAGGATTGAATTGTGACATTACTACTTGTTTTACAATTATTCATCATACTAATCCATTCATTCAACTAGGAAGATTTCTTGAGCATAGATCACACATTCAAACACATTTCCTGAGTAAATTGTTGGGAAAAAAAAGATGCATTTATGAGTAAAATGAGTCATCAATGTGAAAACCCCCAAAAAGTCTCACAATGCCATTTGGCATTGGTTTTAAAATGTTTCAAGTCAAGACAATCTAAGAAAGGCTATTTTCTGTGATTCTGCCCTGCCTGTATACCACCTAATCCTAGGAACCCAGGTTTTTAGGGGCATTACTTTGGTTCAGGATGTCTAACACAGAAAGTGGATAATTGCAGCACTGCAGCAGAGCAAATAAATATGGTTTTGAAAGCCATATACCCATTTACTGGGTGCCCTTTAGCTCAAGTGTCCAGAGGTTTGCAACCTCCGAGTGTACTGGAGTTACACCCCCCAGATTTGTCACTTGTTTTGCATTCATTCAGTCCTAACCCCTTTTGACAGTAGTTTCTCGTTTTTGCCAGCAAATGCAAATAGCCCAAAGAACTTTGCAAAATAAGCACTGCCAAGGCAGAATTCAATGTTGACCACATAACCAGAGAAAGAAAATGGGCAACTGGACAAGCAATGGAATGTTTTCCAGCCCATGACTGGTTGTCACTTGGTAATCTTTAAGTGCCACACCCCAATGTCAACATGCTGCATATCAACTGTGTTTCCACAAATTGGTTGCATGTTCTTTAAATAAAATGTTTGTAGTCTGGAGGCAGTGAATTAGACAACCTTGGAGGTACACAGTGCTGTGAAGCTGTCCTTGCACTAAACAAACAGAAATCTCACTTCAAATAAAAAAGAAAATAATTGGGATATGATCTACTCTGGAAATTTTTCAATTAATGGAGCAATTTTTCAAGATCCCTTGTCCCTATGATACACCTGGTTGATTTAGATGCGCAACTGAGTATTGAAAATTCCCAGATGAAAGAAATGTACCTGTGGACTCATGTGCACATACAGTAACGCTGAGGCAATAGAAGTCTGGATACCTGCAAATTAGGTTTTAATATGGTAACATATTTTGGAATATCCCTCTAGCTCTATCCACAGCTTGTGACTACACTTTTGATTGCTAAATATTCAAACAATAGAACCTCTCTCATTGGTCAATGATGACTTGTGCTTTATCACTCAGCAGACAGCCCACAGACAGTAGTGTGTGGATGATAAAACCTTAAGGATTGTGCCTCCGTCTACAAGGTGTACTTGACAGGTGTTTTCATTTTAGCTGGGGGAGGGGCTAGAAGTAAACTTAGTTGGAAAAACTTGTACTATCTGGGGCGAGATTTGCTGCCCTTTAAACTGCAGCAAATTACAGTATTCTGATAGGTTGATGCTCAGAATGAAAGCATTCTCACAGGAACAAAAGTTGATAAAGGAGAGTAAACATAACACTGATTCACAACAAAGTATCCAGGACTTCACTCTGAGAGCAGGCACTCAGATGATGAGTCACGTTACACATAATGGGTAGAATTTCTGCTGTGTAATGAATTACATGTTTGCTACCATGAGTGGAAGAACCAGGGATTAAATGTGTACAATGTTTATGTAAGTAAAGTGGCAATGCTTCAACTTGGCATTTGGTTTGAAAATACTGAGTTGCTATAAACAACTTACACGACTACAAGTTACAACCTGTGACATGAGGTAGAAACTCATAGAAACAGGTAACATGTGAAACACTGCATACACTGCATATAGCATCACATCATGCAATGAACACTGTAAGCACACCAAATATTGCAAGGTAATACCACTGACAAATACAACAAAATGTTATGTCCTCAACCACACATGCGATCTTTGCACTATTGTACCATGCTAAATGGTAGGTCAAGAACAAAATATACCTACTCAGAATGGATGAACGAGCTGCCCCAACAAAAGAGAAAAAACATTCAAGGAACAGAAACGAACAATTCCTAAAACATATTTGTAGGCTTGCATAAAGCTAACAACTTCACTTTTTAACATCTGTGTCAACTTAAATGCCAGCAATGAGCCCATTTTCTCACATTATGGATGGTGAAAAGAACCCAATTTTGCTTCACCACGTTCAAAGCTGCTAACTGAATTCATGAAAGAGTTATCCATCCACAGCTTCCTCCTCCATCTCCTCCCTACCCCCCCCCCAACCCTGGATTCTTCTTAAGTGCCATACCAAACCTCCCTCAAGTATTACCTAATCTGTATCATGTTACGGCATATCAGATCTACCACTGAGTCCATCCACAATATGCTATGTTAACCTCCCTCCTACCAATAACATCCATACTATACCATGGTCTACCACATCAAAAAAGAACACATCCATCATATACAACAACCTTTCTCTATCAATACCACTCACATTAGAATATACCATGGTAACCTATACCATATCAACTGAGTTCATTGTACGATAACTTCCCTCCTACAAGTACCACAGGTACTATAGCAAACATATTAACATATTTAGCTATACCACTTGCAGCAGCAGACATTCACCAGCCATTTTTCCACATATTCACTGGTACAATACACATAAACCTCAATTATTAAACAGTTTTTATCCTTAAACTAATAGAACTAAACAAAGATTTCACATTTACAGCCAGGGCACAAGACTACAGAAAACTGTATTAGGATAAAGCTAGCCACAACTAAGCAGAGAGAAAGAAAGAGTTGAAACATAAAACACAGCAATACTGTATGTAGCTATGAACAAGAAATCACACTACCTTCTTGGGAATCCTCTATATCTGATGTTGATTTGGGGAAAATTACAAAAAAAATGAATCATGTCTCGAAAACTTTATCTTTTTCAATAAGTTCTGTTTAAATCACCAGTGCCTTTATGAGCACCTCACAGTACACAGATACATATCTTTCTATGTAATATTTAATAAACCTCCTTGGCACATTTCCCCTTCCTGGGTGAGCTATACTCCACCTTGGTAAATTATGCCCCTCTTTGATGAATGGTATTGCCCATCTTTGGCAGGCTCTACCTTTCCTCAGAATATTTGCTGGATTGACTTGACATAGCAATATCCCCATGAATATCCTAAATAATATTATAAACCATTAGAATACTGTTAGAGGGTGGCTGGGTTCCATCATTCCATTAGAATGACCCATTTCTTGAATGTATAGTCACCCAGCTACCTTCTCTTTTAATTGACCATCATTCTTTATGAAATAATGCATTTAAAGGTATGGAATTTACTTCAACAAAAACACAATATATCCATTATGCACACAGTTCTGAAAATTGCAATAAGTTGTGTGCCATTGTTCTTTCGGTTTGCTCTGGTATTCTAAGATGTATGCTTAAAGTATCGTTTTTAACATTCACTTTCACTTTAGGACACAGTGAACTTTCCAAATTAGATTTATTACATAAGAGTATCTTCCAATTTGTGCTTAAGTCTGAGGTAGAAAAGCTACAAAATCCTTGGTTACCCATGTTTTTTTATAAATATTTACATATCATGAATATGCAAAGAAATACCTGGCTTTGGTGTCTTCGGAACCCTCTCAGCTACAGACAGTGGGAGATGTTCCCCAATTAGTTCAATACACTGACTCGGGAAAAAACCAACATCGAAGCCATTTTTACCCCTCCACCAAGAGGTCTCTTCTGGAGGTGGCATGTCAATAACAGAGATCATATCACCCACCTGTAAAAGTAGATGATACCCTTACATCATGAATGTAGCCACACATGATGCATGTTATTTGCTAATCCTATTGGTTAAGCCTCCTGTTTATATTAGGTTTTTTTTACATAAATGTGAGTTTCTATTTAGTGTTGCTTTACTGTGTTGTATATGTACAGGCAAAAATGTGAAAACAATAATTTTACTCAAATAATTTTGGGTTCTGCTCTTTATAATGTTACTTTGATTCCCTATTTCTCCTCTACTTCCTCTACTTGGAAGCTTCATATAATGCAACACAATACTTTAATATTCATTTTGGCATAGGTTCTGGTACTCACACTGAGCAAGGTGAAGTGAACAGAGTAAGACTGCTATCTGTTAATGTCATATTGTAACAACTAAAACTATTTGGATTCATACAGTTTTTTATGGTTCTTGTCCATATTATCTAAAATCAAAGTTTATCAGAATGACGGAAATCTACCAGCAGAGTAACTGGAGAAGCCCACTCAACTTCCTTGTTCCTAGAATTAAACATTTTGCTAATACTGCCTTATTTTTTACAGGCACAGAACAATGGAATGCTCTTCCCAACTCCACCTCACTCGTAAACAGTACTTCCCATTTCAAAATGTCAAGAAATTTCTTGCCAACAAATTTCCATTGTTGGAACAAAACCACTTTATCAATCATCATTCAGCTGCCTTGGTCCGTCATCTATAGAACAATATCCTTTACTTCATTCTACTGTGGCCAAGTACTTCCAGTTCTGCCCTTTCCCTGGGTACCCCAACGGAAATAAACTTTTCTTTAAAATTTTGGGGACTATCCCTGTTATTTTGTTTAGTAATATTTTTACATTGCTTATGTTTCCTTTTTTGTTCATTTGTCTTTTACAGTTTCTTGTCTTTGTTGTTTTACATAAAACTATCAGTGGGTATGGGAATGTTTTCAAATCTGGTGGTAGAGATCTTTCTGGAGAGTATTGCTGCACATATGCGTAAGGAGGGGTGGGGTTTGGAAGTTGGGGGGTGGAAAATTATGACACATTCAGCTTATCTTCAGTTACCTAGAAGTAATGTATGTTGCAAAGCAACCTACAAATTTTCTAGTCTTGTTATTAAACAAGTTAAGAAGGAGGTTTATGTATTAAAAGACAAGATATAGGGGAGATTCAAGGACATCACATGATCGCATCTCTTTGGAAGGGCAAGATCGCATGCCTCTTTGATTTGGAACGGCAGGGGCCCATTGTGTCACAATAGTATCTATAGTTATGCCGTGTGCATGTGCTGTAAATATGCTTACTGCATGTGATTTGCCCTTCAGTGCCTGGGAATCCCACTCGAATGATGTCACATGAAATCCCTCTATAGCCTACACCTCCAATATACTGCTTTTTCACAACTTATATGGCCTTTAAACCTGGGGGCAAGTACACCCCCTCCCCCATCCTTTGTTTATATGCACTAGATGCTGAAGGTACTGTAGTCAAGCATCTTCATATTATGAATAAGAACATGTAAGAAGAAAATTCTGCACATTTTTTGGTCAAGAATTACAGTGTCCATATATATAGGGGCATATGAGGTACAAACCCCATATTATGTTGAAACAGTTTTTGCCTAAACAATGAAAGAACTGAACTTGAATCATGTGCAGCCCACCATAAAATATTTAATATGTCTGATTATGTCATAATTACTGTAAAAAGCCATTACATCACCAACAAATAGCAGTTCAGTTCTTGCACCCCCTTCGCTCTTGACCCCAAACTTTTTTTCTTTGTGCCATTTTTGTTTCAACCCCAAATCCACACCTACCTCAAGAGAAATTTCATCAGGTGCTTGAGCAATGTATCGTTTGGTGACATGGGCTGCTGCTACTGCTGGGATGTTAATAGCAGATTCCTCATTGGCTATCACATGGTTGCCATGGTTATCAGTCTAAAAAGTTGAAATCAAGAAAAAACAACCATCAAAATAGAAAAAAGTGATGATATATGTTATAATATAAATACAAAATGCCATTAAATTTTAAGTGATCTACAAAGCTTTCACAGATGTGGATACTCAGCAAAGGTTAATAGCTCTTGGATCCAGCAGTACCCAAAAAGGAAGTATCAACGTATCAATCTCTAAATACTGATCATACATACCAAAGAATGGGAATTAATACTCTCCAGGCAAACAATTTGTTAACAATATCAATATGTTTTATGTGTATTTGAAGTTGAAAACTAAGTTCAAGCCTTCCACTATGTTAATCTTGTACATTTGAAGAAGTTGAATGGTGTATGTTTAAGTATGCCTGGACATTACCCTAGAACATTCAGCACATAGAATTTGCTATTAAAAGGAAGTGTACATATTGGTTGATGCCGTTGATTCAGATATTTCAGTATATCAGTATTACATGAAAGCTTATACACAGCATTCTACATGTAGTTAGGCTAAACTTTACAACACTATTTAGTGTCCAAATACAACCTAAGCTGCTGTGACTTTAGAAAGAAAAGCATCCAATTAGAGAGTAGAAAGCAAATTGTCTGAACCTTGCTGACCTTGTGAAAATATATAATTGGGAGAAACACATACTTTTATCATTATTTTCCATAAAAAAGTTTTTCACTGTTTTTCATGACCATATTCTGTTTTCTTTCTTATTCAATGCTGTGCCAGTCTGCATGCTGCAAATTCATATCAACTACTAGTCAGTCAATGGGAGTCCCTGTTGCCCCTGACCGGTGCTGACCAGCATAGCTAGAACCCTGCTCTAACCTGCAGTAGGACTATGTGAACAAACCTGACTGTATTTCACTACATAAGAATACCACCAGACTGTACTAAGTAAAGCATCCATGACCTCACAAACCTACTGTATCTCTTACAGTACAGGCAACTACTGCAAAATTCACCTCAAAATATAATCAGAATATAAAAACACACATATACACGCCATCATGACCGCAGAGGGGGGAAACTTCATTAACACAAGAGTCACAAAATGTGAAGACCAAAGTCCATCTATGGTGCTTAAAGCTTACTTCACACCTGAGCTTGCTTAAAGAGGTGATTTCTGTGAAGGGACCACATTGCAAAGCTACAAAGGCATAGGCATCCCACAGAAGTTAGGTGGGTACTCTGCAGCTAGCTAAGGAAGCTTTGATGAAAAATGCAATTCTCAGCTTACAAAACAATAACATACTTATAATACATGGATGGGAAGCCTGTCCAAACAGTAGACAAAATAATAGCCTGCTTTGACTTAAACAAAAATCAAACAAAAGATTCCAAAGCTAAAAGGGTAATTACTTAAATAGCTCACCTGATGAAAGAAAATGAAATAGTGAAAAAATTGATATAATGAACATAAAAAATTTTGCATGAGGGAAATACATTGATTGAAGCTGTACATCAAATACTGGAAAGAATGCATGTCTTACATATAGTTTGTACTTATAATACACTGACATTTAGGCAATGAAGTACCTAACACATCCCTCCCTAACTAAATTTACCCAAATGGTGGGCTACCTAATAGGTCCCACGTAAGTCCTGGGGAGGGGGTGGGGGGATGTATTTGAGGTAAAGGATTTTGCCAAATGATACACTGTAATGAACTAGATAGGAATAGAAGCAACAATTCTTGAATAGCAGATTCCATCCTTTGTTCCAATTGTCCCACCATGTTATCAGCATTCCATCCTGTACCAAAGTGATCTTAAAGTTGTATTCAACAAAGGTATCAGACAAAACTACTGAAGTCTGTAAAAATAAAGTTTTTCTAAATTAAATTGACTGATAATAGTGCACAACAACAGCACAGATATAAATGAAAACTATTTATTGCTGTACATGTTTTACACCAGTAGATATGACAATGTTGTGTATTGTTAATATATAATGAATATCAGACTTTGTTTCCATAGCAATGGTAAGCACACACATACAGTAAATAGTTGTCAGGGCTTCAGAACTTACTTTTATAAAACATTGCTTTTGCATTGACCTTACTAAGATGAAAGATCTAAGTAAAAGATGACACTGGTTGTATCCATCTTACACCAACAGGCAGCAACCTAATTGGTAATAACTTAATGCAGCTATAATATCTTACCGCAGATGTGCTGGTTTCAATTTTAGATATAGAAAATGTATTAACCTCCAAGTGTTGGTAAAATGACCTTAAATAATGATATGGTAAGCAGTATAACAACTACTTTTGGCTGTTAGTTATTGTTAGGAGGCAGTAAGTATTAATACTGATAATTAAAGAATAAATTGCATTTGGTGGACTATTATTGGTGAATAAACCGTCAAGATTCCAAACTTGGCAAAATTATGGACTAGGTAAAGCTGAGTCTGTTATTCTGCCAAATTTGGAGTCAAGGTGGTTTATGAGACAACAATAGTCCGACAAATGTGGTTTATTCCTATTCTACCACCGAACATGTGTGAAAAACTTAGTTTTTATCAGTTTTTACTTTTACTGCCCATGTCTTGTGGAAAAAGAGGTCAGTCTTTAACCAATCAGAATGCAGGATTCTCAATAACAGATGGCTAGAGGTAGTAGAGTAGTGTAAAAGAATGGTTCTTTAAGGAAACAGAAAATACACCAGGCTCTTGGTGAGCGTCTCATGAAATAACTGTACAGAAGTGATTGTATGTAACAGTAACATGCGCAACAGTGAACATATTGTTTTAGGATGTACACAGATGGATGATGAATGCTACTGTACATCATTACATAGAGTAGGCATGGGTATAGTAGAGTATAGAGTTATGAAAATAAACAATATTGTAGGTTTAACCCTAGTACTAGGGAATTTCTAATACTACCAAAACTAAACACAAACATTTTATTTTGGAAGTTTGCATAATATGAGTAATTCTGCAGGTTTTCATGAAGTATTGCAACAAAACTGACTTATTTGGTTTTTTATATTAGTACTCAATCCTAAGTTTTCTCTTCAGTTAGACATAATGATTCTACTAATCTACTACATTGTCAGTATGGAACCTCAGCCTTGTGAAGCCTGTAGTGTTACCTACTGGTGTATTAATACGGATTGCTAGGCTAATATTTGACAAAACTTAAAGCGGCACAGGTGAATTCCTACATCAGTTATGATGACTTTGTGGGAGACACACGTCCTTTCAAAGGTGGAACTAGTAGGGATGCAGACACCCCACTCCAGCAACATTGGAAAAGCCTAAGCCTATGGTATGTACCACTGCAGTGATATATGTGTATATACAATGTACAAACAGAAGACACAGTGCTATTTTGCCTGAAGGTTTGTCAGGTGTGTCAGAGAGATTTAGCAACATAGCTAGCACTGTACGTTGCAGATGCAGTCAAGTGAGTCAACTACAATAGATGGCTTTGTGTTAGCCAGGAGAAACTTATTTGAAGGTCTGCATTTACTAATAAGTTCAATCCTTCTGTTCAAGAGTGAGCCTTTTCTTTCCACTATAATGAAAAATTTTCCCGTAGACACGACTGGGTCGCCTTTCGATGTATTTAGAGTAAGAGCTGACTTGTCTGAGGATTTTCCAACTCAGACTGAAATAGATCTTGTTTTCAGGTAGCTGCCATATGTGTTTACTGAACCTGACGTCGGTGTTTATGTCCGAGTTTAAAGGAAGACTTGTAGTTGCACCACCTCTTCTTGAATCCGGTGTGTCCCTATATAGTTGTTAGGACCCTGTTGGGATGTGACTGAGGCCTGGTAGACAATGTATTCTGACAACATCCCTCTAATGGGCAACTGGAAGGGATCTTGCAGTTCCATTTTGTAGCTGTGTTCCACTGTTGCTAGAATGGATTTGTTGTGCATGCTGCTTGTGTTGGCCATATTGCCCATACAACTACAGCTTACTTTTACAGTGTGGGAAGTTGGATTCCTTTGGGGAAGTGCTTGTCCAGTAGCTGTAAAAATCATTTGTCGACCTTTGTGGTAACTTGACTACCACAGGGTGTGTTACACCACATGATATTTCTCTTTCTTCTTTTGAGCCTGTTCTTGACTGACTCTACTACATACAGTGCTAGCTACTTGTCAAATCTCTCCCACACACTTGACGAGCCTTTGGGCGAAACAGACTTTAGTTTGGTATGGAATAGCACTCTCTCAGTTTTTTTTTCTTCTGTACATTGACTACTTGCTCACTCTCTTTTTAGATAGAGCCGTTCTTGATGAAAGAAGTGAGAAATTAATAATATATATTGAACTATACTTTGGAGGAAACACTGTATAACAATGGATCTCAAAAGAGATACATGATAGCAGTAAAGACTTGAAATTTGGTAAAGAAAACAGCCATAGAAAGTTTTTGCAAAGCTTTTGAGCAATACTAGCTCTTCTTCAGTGCTTGGTCATGAGAATGGCCTATACATCTTGCTATATGGAATGAATGTGTTGTTAAGAACAGAAGTACAATAGCATACAATAGCACGATTGGGATATAATTTTGCTGTACACCGTTACCCTTGACAGGACTTCTATGATTATGACATACCTGCAGGTCCATGTACACTGTATCACCTGTAGTAAGTTAGTGGGAATAATATGCAGCAATAAGCAGTATATATTGTTTAATTGGCAGAGATAACAAAGAGTAACCAGTATTTAAGGTCAGGTGATATCAAACTTTTAATGCCTGTCTGTCTTCTTGGCAAAACACAAACTTTCAGCACTATTGAATAAATCTTATGAACTTGATATAAAACTCAGACAATACAGTCTCAATGTATGCCCATACATAATACATGTTAGGATACCAAAGAAACTAATGGAAGCAACTCTAACAAAACATTTTACATCAAACAGTAACGGAAGTAAAATCGTAACGAAAATATCAGCAACATCATGGTGAGAGTATTCATACGCACACTTCAGATATGTACTCCAACCTGATAGTTGAAGATACCTTTTGTAACTACTCTTACTTTCCCTCATCACATGCATATTTAGTGTATACAAGAAGTTACCTAGCTAAGCTAACGATCATTACAAAACTAAAATCTCTGGGTTCAAGTCATTAAAATGGGTCATATTATCATTAATCATCCAAAATGTTCATTAGACACTGCTTTTTTATTCCTAGCCCAGTTTATTTCCAACATGTTTTGACACTGTTTGTTGGCTGGGACTCATAAAAAGTACTTGTAGCCAGCACTTGAAAGCCTGTTTTACCTGTCTTTTTGTTCCAAAGCTTGCATCGTGATGTGTTTTGATACAGCAAATGGTGGATTTCTGCTATTAAGAAATTTTCAGGGCTTACACCAGAAATACAGACACTTTGCAACACTCCACATCATTATTTGTGCATAGGTAATGAGTATTTTGAGATAAGTTTCAAGAGATATCTCTTGAGAGTTGTAGAAGATAGTATAATAATTCTAGAGGATCTTTCCTCAGAGGATGTTAATCTAGATGGTTGAAAGAAGGTAACTCCATTTGTGGTTTTGTGTCCCCAAACCTTTAAACAAATATCATTAATGTACATTAACAAAATTTTTCATCAAGGTTGCTTTACTTTGGAGTTGTACAAGTTTCATGTCTTTGAAAGACCATTCTGCAAAACTTTAAAATCTTTCAGTTTTACTCATTAATGTAAGGAGGAGCCTGTTACAAGAATATGTCTCACAGGTAAAGTTTGCTTTTGTAAAAATTGCTGAATATTATTAGGAAAGAAATCTAATAACTTTGCTTCAACAAGCTTCAATTCCATGATTTTGTTACGTTTTTACACCCACTGTTTGTTTTATTTTTTATTTTTTCTTGCAGTGTGTGTGCATGGGAAGGGGGCTAGAAAATGCATTTTCACCCTTCCATGACATTTTAATATTGTTCATGGCTGGATGTAAATTCAAACCAGCTGGAATCATACGATTTGATGTGCCATCTGGGGGTAAACAATGACAATGTAAATCACTGCTGATAAATGTAATAAGAACTGAACTGAAAAGTGTAATGTTACTTCCTGTTGAGATCCTCCTCACTTCCTGGTTCCTGCTTCAGTCTTTACACATACCTGCAAGTTGTCTTGGTTTCAACAGGACACTCACAGTTCCTTTTTTAACCTTAAAACTTCCGATCTCTAAAAGTATCTTTCCCATCAACACATGATCATAATCTGTAATTTTGCATACTTTGATTTTTACTCATACTTTTAATTTTAATGAGTATTCACAGAAGTTGGGAAAAGTTAGAACTTTTGTGTCTACAAGGTTGGGCTCTGTTGTTTTAAAGTCAAGGAGAGCTCATATTCTGTCTGTAGTTTACTACCATCCACATTTTATTTGCTGTACAGTTAGCCTAATAATTGCTCACCTCCAGGTTCAAAGCACCAGCCACAGGTTTGTTTGAGAATATTTCTGCACTCAAAAATTTGAGGGTTGGCAGGTCTGATAGCAATGCATGATACGGTAGTATAACATGAAGAATACAAATTCTATGAACACTGACACTGAGTATTAATATGAGTTGAGATATGGTGAAATTAGTTCCTCTTTAGAACCAGGTTATCATGATAACAGGTTAGAGTTATAACAGTATTCTTAAATGTTAGTTTCCAATATTAAAGCAGGTAGGTATTGGCTTCTGCTGACTACTTTAAAACTTGATTTGTAGAGGGACAGTCATAACATATTGCAGTGATAGCACTGATTCAGCTCTGATAAGTACAATCTGGTCCCTATGGCAACATCCCAGTAAAATCTTGGTGACATAGCCACTGTGACTATGGGTCACAAAACACCTGCCAATCAATTAAAACATTTATACATGCTACATGACACCAATATGTAGAAGCCAGGGAACACATGTATCAAGTAACAGCTCAAATGAATCTGAAAAGCATGACACAAAACTTATTTCATACAAAACACCAAACTTCAAGGACTCCCAAAAGATACATGCGTTATGGGTAGGTCGTCCCTTATTAAATACTATATCCTACTAATCTTGACTTAGATGTCTCCTACAAACACTAACATGTCAATACACAGCTATTCTGGATGCCATTTTAGCTCCTTCTAACAACCAGAAAGCCAGGAGGCTTAGTGATTCCTTGCCTCCAAGGGGAACTTTGACTTTCACCAAAAATAATTGGGATCATCTACTCAATATGATGTATTTAGTAACATCCTCACAGTTACCCTTTTTGAGAGGCTGTTTACAAGCATATCGTCACAAATACACACAGACACATACAAAATTAGGTCTAGGTACCCTAGGCTAGGGCCTACCTAGACCTGCACTTCATTAGGCCTAACTTTTGATTAGTAGCCTATGTAGACCCTATGAGATGCAACGTCTGTGGGTCCTACACTCCTACGAGAACCCACATTGCACAACCAGCGGAAACGAAACAGCCGCTAACACAAACTCACAGACCACAAACCTCCATCTGTGTCAATCATAACGTACCTACAAAGCTCTGTCAGGGCCTAGGCTTAAATGTACATATCCAACACACTTATAAAAACACCAGGAACTGCTGTAACGGTAGGCCTATGCTAGGCCTAACTTTAGGCCTAGAACCTATTCCATGCATACTTAAATACTTCTTCCAAAGTCTCTTCGACTCTCCAGTGAAGCGCCAAGGGGTGAAACCAAATGTTACTCTCGAAGTTCCTAACAGCAATGTTCAAAAAATGTCTAAAAATTTTGGTTTATACAAGCGATCCTGTTTTTATTAAACATTCTATCAATCTTGTTACAAGGGTGGTCACACTATTGTATGCTAAAATAAATAGCAAGTATTGCTGTTCAAATGCGACACAGTATACCCATAGGCCTAGCTATGGTTATGTTCATACTTGCACTTAGGGCTCCAAAGTTAGGCCTAGGCTAGTCCGCAGTCTGCTGACCTAGTATTTGGGAAGCTTTGGGGCTTCCCATACTTGTACGTGAGAACTAGGCCTAGGTACCCTAGGCTAGCCTAGGCCCTAGCAACAATCACTCCAGCAATAAATGTAGGCTAGACATGTTATTCTCTGAAACATGCACGCAACCTTTGATCGTGAATAGCCTAGGCCTAACGTTAGGCCTAGTTCAGGGAACAGAGTTATGTGAGACTGAGGACTAGGCTTAGGTTACCTAGGCTTGCACTAAATTAGGCCTAACTTATACATGAAAAGTGTATTAATAGCCTATGTAGGCCTAGGCCATATGATAGAATGTCTGTGGGTCCTACACTCCTATGAGAACCCATGTTGCAGCAGAACCAGCCGAACCGAAACAGCTGTTAAGTTGGTAACACAAACTCACATCAATCACAAACCTCTGTCAGGGCCTAGGCTTTAAATGTAGGCTACATATCCAACACACTTCTTACTACACAACAAACAGCTGGAGGCCTAGGCTACTGCAGTACACATAGGCTAGGCCGAGCTTTAGGCCTTGGTTCTACTCCCTACTTTCCTACTTTTTCCCAAGTCCCTTCCAATCTCTGGCGAATTAGCGTCAAGAGGCGAAACCAAACGTGACACTTGAAGTTCATAACAGTAACGACAGTGTTCAAAAATATCTGTAAATTTTGGTTCAGCCTATAGGGCCTAGGCCTACAAGTGATCTTGTTTTTTTTTCAAATATTCTATCAAACTGCTAAATCTTTGATCGTGAATGGTCTAGGCCTAGTTCAGGGAACAAAATGTATGTGAGACTGAGAACTAGGCCTGAACTATATTAGGCTAGTAGGCCTAATATGAAAGTATAGGCCTAGGCTGCCTTGTTGGTAACACCAGCTCACATCGATCAAAGACCTTTGTGAAAGAGTACGCCTAAACTGAATATCCAACACACTTCTTAAAACGCAACAAGCAGCAGAAGGCCTAGGCTAGACTACGTAGTACTGCGTTACCTAGGCTAGGCCTAACTTCACGTTTAGGCCTAGGCCTAGGGCCTACTCCGTACTGTAACGTTACAGTACTGTAGGCCCTAGTCTACTTCAGTCTTCAGGTTGTTCCAAAGTCCCTTTGACTCTCTGGCGAAGAGCCAATGGAAGAAACCAAACGTTACTCCCGAAGGTCTGCTCCGTAAAGGAGCTACGTCCCCGAATACGAAAACAGACCAACCCCTCGAAGGCGTAAGCCTGTATATTCTTGAATGCTGTACTGTATGCATCCATTCAGGTCGTAAAGTGGTGAATCACTGCATTTTTTTTTGCAGTACGGAGTAGCAGACAAAATGTTGAGCTACCTGTGCTGCAGAAAAAAGACAGACGTGGTGAATTCACCTGTCAAATGGAACGCAGCTATGTACGGCTTGTTGCTTATATTTACTTCGATTCAGCTGCGCTAGCTACAGACGTATAGTGACTGTACTGTACCTTGAGTAGGTCGGTACCTCGAGTCGGTCACTACACACAAAACGTATACAACACAGACTTTACACGACAATTTTTAGGTGATCGACTCATGGTATCACCATGCAACTGTACGTACCTCGTACGAAATACACGTACGTATGTACTGCGCTTACAGATATCGTTATAAAGCAGTATTACGGATACGGATGTCCATGGGTACGATTACATTTTAGAGGTTTTAGAGCGCGTGTAGTAAGTCTACATAGATTGTTATGACGTCATTTGACGTGAATGATCCACCTAGGCTACCGTAGAATGACCGCGTTTAGAAAATGCCAATTTTGAGCTCAAATGACTTTTAATATCCATGAAAATTTAGGGCAAATATGCACAAAATAAAAGTAAGCTACACCACAAGTTTCAAGTTGAACCAAGTTTTACAATCACAGATATTCTGCTTGAAAGATTTTAAACCTTTTGACCTCTGGTGACCCCAAATGACCTTTGACCTTTATCAAAAACAATAAGGATCATCTTTCTCATATGGGCCATGCACATGCCAAGTATGAAATTCTTGGAAGTTACACATCTTGAGATAGAGTGTTTACAAGCAATTTCCAAGATATTTACCATTTGACCTCTGGTGACCCCAAATGACCTTTGACTTCCACCAAAAACAATAGGGATCATCTACTCATTATGGGCAACCTACCTGCCAAGTATGAGATCCCTCGGAGTTACCCTTCTTGAGATATCGTGTTTACAAGGTTTTGACCTTTTGACCTCTTGTGACCCCAAATGACCTTTGACCTCCACCAAAAACAATAGGGATCATCTACTCCATATGGGCAATCTACATGCCAAGTATGAGATCCTTCAGAGTTACCCTTCTTGAGATATCGTGTTTACAAGCAAAGCGTCACATACACACACACACACATACACACACACATACACACACACGACATCACCATCGCATAGATTCCTTTGACTTCGTCAAGGAATCAAAAAATGAAATCACAACCTCAATTCAAATGATGTCACAGCAATAACAGTGGTAATAATATTGCAACAAAAGTCAGCTTTTCATGAAAATATTTCCTATGTTTACATACTATCAAACTCAATATACCCTACATCTAACATAACTTCACAAATAATCCAAGATTCATCAGCACCTAACATATATGCACACCTTTCATAAATCCACACTGACTGTACATGCACACAACATACTTCCACACCTAACACACTTCCACATCTTTCATACATTCACACCTAACACTCATTCACACCAGGATACATCCACAACCACAACACATTCACACCTAACATACATTCACACCAAACACAAATTCACACCTACTATACATTCACACCAGAGATATATGCACACCTAAGATATAGAGTCACACCTTACATGATATATTCACACCTAACACACATCCAGTCACGCCTACCGTAACATACATACACACCTAACACATATCTATGCCTGACATGTATCCATACTTAACTTAGATTCACACCTAACATATATCCACACCTTTCATAATAAACTGGAGTAGATCTCATATATGTACATCAACAACAGTAAAGGTATAAAAGCAGAAACTGAAGGTGTGTTGTGCAACCACTCTCCCATTACCACTATCCCTTTCCCCACCCCCCACCCCCAAAATACCCTAAATTTCACCACCAAACTTTGCATACAACTGACGTTTCTCAAAACAGCTACTATCATTCAACGACCATCATCCTAACAAACATCCCTAAAATATACTTATTCTATTAGTTTGCACTGTACCCTATAGTAGGTCTATATCTGTAATCCACTTCACACTTATATTGACAGAACAAGTAGCTGCACGTTACCAGCGTTAATGCCAACTACAGGAATGTAAAGGGTATGATTCATGGCAGGTACAAGTGGTTACCATTCAGCAATGTTTAAATTCAGTGATGGATTGATTTACTAAACCCTTACTACCTTTGAGGTAGTTCTTCAATGCATTCTTAATCCCCACCCCTAATTCTGTGTGAGGCCAGAAGGGATCTTTCCGGTTGCAAAGAGCTCATATCATAATTGTCTAGTCTTTGTATGTTGCAGTCCACAGCTTGTCTTTGAACAACTTTTAAGATAAAAGTACCACATTACCAAGATATTCCACATAAAATGTGAAACTGTTTAAGTGAACTGGTAAGAATATGTGAAATGTTGAATCACATCATATTTGGGAATCACTGTGCCCTATATCTCTTTAATACTCATACAATACCTACCATACCATACTGACAGAACTACCTTACTGTAATGTACTGTACCATAACATACTGAACTATACCATACTTTACGTACTGTACTGATTCTGACAGTCATGCTAAATGACTAGAGACAAAACTGAAAGAAATGATCTGTTTTAGCAGAGAGTCCTGACTGAAAACCAAAAGACAAAGAATTTTCTCAATACAAATAAAACAAATACTGGTATGACTTTCGTATGTGGATATTTTTGTTTAACTTACCACAGTAAATGGAGTTTTTAGGAAATTCTCAGTTGTTTAAAGACAATATGAAAAGATAAGCAACCTGAGGGAGCAGGTCCTGCTCCCCTGCTGCTGGGTAGGTATACCTTCTCCATCAAATAAACCTGATCCATATGTCCGACCATAAGTGAGGGCAGAATCAACTTTCACCGACTTACTAACACCACTGTCTCTGACACCTGACTTAAATACTGGGTATGACATGAAGAACATAAAAACATCACAGACTACCATGTCATCCTGATACTTTAAAATGAACAGGTCGACTCAAATAAAAGTTTGAAATGTTGCCAAACCAAGTAAAAAGCTCCACCTTCATTTTACGGAAACTATGAAAGATTACGAACCAAAGAAAAGGCAGCTGGACAAATTATTACTAGATCTGTCTCTCTGAGTAACTCAAAGTATTGAAAGGAATAAGCAGTAACCCCAATCTTATTATGAAACAAATCTCATCTGTTTCCCATACAAGTATCTGGATGTTTCAGAACATAAATGTGACATACTGAAGGGAAACGACAGAATCACTCTGCTCTGTCACATGACTAACCAGAAAGCCCAGAGGCTTAATAATTTCTTGCCCAAAAGAAATGCTTTATCCCTCAAATTATCCTTCCTGAGAAATCATGTTTTATGATGTTTCACAATTTGACTTCTGTTGACCTCTAATGATCTTTGAACTCCACCAAAAATCAAATAACACAAAAATGGAACAAAGTAAGTGTCATACATGGGATCAGAACCCAGGCCATCTGTATGACAAACCGAGCACTTTTCACATCAACAAACTAAATATACATACAGTATTTCCAATTGTTTTATAGTCACAGCATCCCTTCACACATGTTCATAATTAGGTAACTAAAGTTAGAATAATCAATTAATGGAAAAGTTATGCTTTTGAAAAAATGTATGTTGTTCCATATAATTTTATTTTTGGAATGGTACAAAAATTCATCTCTTCTGCTTCAGTGGTCACAAAGGACACATTTTAGAGGTACTGCCCAATATCTATTTTGTTAATGAGATTTTGATGTTTTCACCTCTGGTGATCTCAGATGACCTCTGATCTCCAACAAAACCGATAGGTTCTCTCTCTCTTAAAACGACAAATCTGTGTACCATGTATGAAAAGTATCCATCATACCTGCCTTGAAATATCGTGTTTCCAACTGTTTCGGTTTTTTGACCTCTGGTGATTGCAAGTGACCTCTGACCTCCAAAGAAAAAACAGGCTTCATCCTTTCGATATGATAAATCTATATACTAAGTATGAAAAGTTTCCGTTATTGCTACCTTGAGATATCGCGTTTACAAGCAATTTTATGAATTTTGTATTTTCACCCTGGTGAGCTAAGACCTCTGCTAGAAACAATGGGATTCAATTTCTGACTTTAACACTGCCACATGCCAAGTATGAAGGTATCCATGTTTTGTACCTAGAGATATCATGTTTACAAGGTTTACAGCTTATGAACTCTGCTGACCTCATGACCTTTGACCTCCACCAAAAATAACAGGGATCTTTTTCTCAATATGGGAAATCCATATGCCATGTATCAAAGGAATCATCATTGCCACCTTGAGATATGATGCTTACAAGTCAAGCATCACAAACACACACCCGCACACACTCGCCAGCATGATTGCATAGATTCATTTTGCCTTTAGCAAGGAATCAAAAAGGGCCATACAAGCTGTTGCAGTATGCTTATTCAAACCAAGGTGACTATATAGGGCATATGTACCATCTATAAAATATTTGCATATTCATAGATACACATTTTCAGCCACCTTAGATAACATCATTGCACAAGGAGTTATATTGTATTTTAATAGGCTGCTATGGCAACACTGCCCTAGGACACCATTAAATGTGTTACCATCATCATGGCACATTGAGTAATATTGCATATGCATGGGCCGCTCTGACACATCCAACATAAAGGGTACCATGCAAGCTCAACATATAGATATATGTATATCATCTATACATGCAGGCAACTTTACCTTGACATGACGGCCATATTTATCAATCTAGAGTCAAGCCAATGTAGCAAAGAGAATTAAAGAAGAAATGTAAGCCACAATTACTGACCACTCACACTTTCTTAGTACTGGTGACACATTGACCACTCCCATGACCTTAGCAAAAAGTCCATCTAACCATCTCTCCCTACTGTCATTCCTGTTTTCTTTGTCACAAACTTTCAATCTACCCATGGTTCATCACAATGTCACACTGTTCAGTATGCTTGCTGCATCACATCAGAATGTCCAAGATTATTTCCTATGCTAGGGTAAGGGGTGCACTCACTTCACTGTGTGTGTTTCAGATCTCTGGTCCATACCCACTTACCTGGTACCTTCACTATTGTTTGTACCAAATATGTAATAATAAAAAATAATGGCAATATCTATCTGCTGGCTTCAAAAGATACCCAGCACATAACTGGACAAACAAAACCATGAAAAGGCACCCTGTTTATGTTATGACTGTGTATACAACCTTCTCTCCTCCATATCCCCTCCCTCTAACCAAGCATCTCACTATGATGCACCTTTTGTAAGTGCAAAGTAGTAATAATCATACCTGGTAGTTCCCCATGTAATCACCCCAACAATGACCAACCAATGACCCATACCAGCAAATGACCCACAAACTATCAAATACTTCTTGTGAAATCTACAAAGCCCCAGCATTACATGTGTTGCCTTCCTGTAAGTACTTAATGTCAAAATGCAAAATGGTTGTGACTGCTACAGCCAGCCTAAGTCAACAGTGAAAGCACTTGGTTGGTCTGTAATCTCTGTAAATTAATTCAGTACTGACAACTATAAAAGTTAAGGGGAGACGTCCAAAATACCTACGTTCATTTGAGTGCAGCTTCGTTCAGATTCATTCAGATGCATGCCCAACTACTTCCAGGAACGAATATGCACCCTTTTGAACGCACCGCCGAGAAGAGATACGTTCAAAAGCGTTCGCCGTAAGAGGGAGGATTTTAATCCTCTTAGCAACGCAATGGCTGTGCATAACAATGGGAACAAAAGAGTATCGATCTGACTGGGAGCTCAGTATATCTTTCCCTGAGTGATGTTATTTCCGTTCAATTTCGTTCGTTTGCATTTTTTTGAGTTCTGTTACGATTGATAGTGATTATTCTTTCCATGGCATGTCATGCAATTTTCGTTCGGCGGCAGTAGTTTTCGTTATGCTGCATCCTTTTGAGTTCATTTCCGTTTGGCATGGTTCTGTTACGTTCGCATGAGTGCAACTTCGTTCAGTTGCGTTCGTTTTGTGTTACCTTGCTCTTTGTCATGCATGACTTAAAACATGCTGATTGATACTTCATATTTTCGTTTTTGCGTATTTTACTTTCACTCATTCAATTGCAATGTTGACTTGTTTTCTTCTTTCGCATATAATCATGATTTTCGCTACTAGGTCCTATTTTGTTTTTCAAAACACATCAAGACTGTGGTCTCGACGGTTGATACCAGCGCTCAAACTAGCCGACGGCACCGGCGGCGTAGGTCTACGCCGTTGGTGCCTTCCCTATTCGCCGTGATGCCCCCCCCCCCCCAAATCGAGACAACCGACGACAGTGAACTACCTTGCCCCCATTTGAAATCGCCGCCGGTGCCCCTTGGTCAGCCATAGCATCCCCAAGTTGTCCTGCAATTTCACTGATTTTGCAGGGACATACTGTCAGTATTACTACAAAGACTGCGACTTTTCACGTCACTTCGATATTTCACTCGAAGCAGTATTTCAATGCAGCTATGTCTATCAAACACCATCCTACTGTGTATTACCTATACATAAACACGTACGTGCGTACGAGTCGAGTATGAAATCGAGTGTGTCGAACTTTGTGCACATCGCAAGGGACAGGGGCCATGTTTTAGACACCGTCATTGCGTAAATCATAAATGTACAAGGTACACTATAACACCACACAAATCAACATGCATTTTTTACACTAAAAGCCCCCCACAATTACTACTGCATCATATTAGGTGACAACTAAACGTTAAGCGGCACAAGCAGCGATCGAAAAACTACTGAACTTCACATGCCATGTCTTGTGTTCTTGCGATGTACGTAAACTTCTCTACAGAGCTGGAACGTAGCCTAATGTATGGGTGTTTGCATACAATTACGGACCTACACATGCATTTGACTTTACTGTGCTCTCATCATGTTTCACTTGAGCGTCTGTTACAGAACACGGATATGGCCTGTTTGCGCACATTACAGACATATATAGCAAACGTACAATAAATGACTGCCCAAATTCATTTCGCTCTCTCCTCGATGGACAAATTTGGAGAGAAATGAACTTTCATTGATTTTACATCAGTTCAATGTAACAAAGAACGTCTTCAATAACAACATATTTTGGAGACAGCATTGAGAAGAATTAAGACAACACAAGGCAAATAATTTCACTTTGTCACAAGAAATCGTCATTTTTTTGAATTACTTGTTATCTTATCGTCTTGCAAAAGTTACCGCGGAATACAGTATCGGGTTGGAGAGGGGGAGGGGAGGGGAGGAGTGTCGACTGTGGTGATTGGATGATGAATTCAGCCCTTCGCAGTAATGTCTGTAGTCAACACATTTTCCTTGGCCTAGCAAATTATTTGTTGCCATTCTATGAGTCTGATAATACTGTAGCCTAATATAAAAACTATATAGTCTGTGAATCATTTTTTGGGGGGGTCATTTCAATATTATTTCGAAAAAAAAGCCTTGGTGCTTTGGCTGAATTTCGTGAGATGCCTCGGTGCCCTGTTTCGTTGATCAATACTGCCTGGGTGCCATGCGTGTTGGACAAAAATCCAAAAATTAATCTTTTATGTATCCCCCCACCCCCAAATTACCTTGCCCTTGCAGGTTAAACTGTGAATCATGATAGGCTAACCCTGGAGTCCACGGTAATTATCCGAAACGAATTTTTGTCAAGTGAGCTTATATACTCCTTAAATGATTTAGAAGTTTAACAGAGCAACATGAATTGCTACTCCCTCAGTTTATTTTCTTTTCTTTTCTTTTTGTGTGTGTGTTTTGTTTTGTTTTTGAGCTCATGACAGTTCAAGCTGCTAAAGTAAATAAGGAACGAGATAAAATATTTTTTCCTTTTGGTAGCACCTCTGTGGCCCTGACCGTTGCATTACTAGCAGGCTCACCACTACGGAGGAGGTGGATCAAATTAAAGAAATCTCTTCGCCACAGCGACGACACATCTGCAAGGCTTATAGCCTAAAATTGTTGAACATTTATGGTCTGTATATAAGCGCCCAGGGGGACAACCTCCCCTTAGATCCCTCTCCCAGGCCGGCGGTCACACAACATACTGTATGCCCCCCTTGAGAGAAGCCATTATCAGGATAGATGGTGATTTTTAATAGGCTACACTTACGACTATAAAGCATTCTGAAAACTCCCTTGCTAGTCCTTCCCTTTGCTATACTACGTTCAGCTCCAAAGATATCCCAAAGATAGCACCATTTTGCATCTAAGCAACCTTAAATTAACAAAAATTTCTCAAAGGGGAGGGCTATCCCCCTCCCCTTAGACCCCCCCCCGGTGACACATTTATATAATGACGAAGGAAGGATCCCCACTGCTGTATACAAATGCAGGGTGCATAAAAAAGGTGCAATTTATTCGCCGCCACTGCAGTTAGTAAAAACATCCAGCCAGTCGGAAAAATTAGAATTCACTAAATTATGGACATTTTCCAGCCATATACGATCAGCTCGAAAAAAATCCCAAAGATAGCACCATTTTGCATCTAGGCAACCTTAAATTAACAAAAATTTCTCAAAGGGGAGGGCTAGCCCCCTCCCCCAGGATGACACATTTATATAGTGACAAAGGAAGGATCCCCACTGCTGTATACAAAACGCAGAGCGCATAAACAAATTGTGCAATTTACACTCCTCCACTCAGTTGGAAAAAGCATCCAGCCAGTCAGAATTGGGACCTTCACACCCCCAAACATATCACGTAGGCTACCCTAGCAACGGGCCTGGTCCGGGTCCATGATCTCCGACAATGATCCACGCTGCGAACTTGAAGCGTGGTTTCAGCTATTTTGAGAAAAATAACATCTTGAAGTAATTCCGTGGACTCCGTGTATTTCACCTGGCAGATCATCTATGATGGTTATGTTACTTTGAAATGATAATTCGTCTTAGAACAGGACAATGTCAGTCATCATAAGGGAGTGGGCGGATGGGGGGGAGGAAAGGGCCTATATGAAGACACCCCTCTTCAAAACCAAAGGGAATGGTTTGTGTTAAGTCATGTACGTCCCCGTCACCCCCCTCCCCACATTTGAATACGGATTGACGCCCCTGGTCAGCACCTATCACTTGCACCAACGAAATTAGTACACCTTGTGTTACGGTAGCCTACCTTATTTCAGAAAGTTGAAATAGCTGAAATGTTTATTAGTGCTATGACCGTATAGCGTATGCGGTTCATGAAAACGATCGCGTACAATGTGGGTGTAAATGTTTTTTTAAAAAAAAGATGTCGGAATTGCACGAATTCCCTACCCTCCACTTTATTTATTTTAATATTGGCAAATGATCCAATATCTCTGGAAAGATGACTGCTTCTAGCAGAACCACGTTACCGTTTACCATTTCGTGGTGTCTTAACGCCTAAATACTTCATTACGAGTTTGCAGATACTGTAGGCTACGTGATACTTCATTATCTCACAAGTGTCTTCCTCCATAGACTCTTTGTGTAAGCTTTAACCGTCTCAATCCGCGGCATCATCGCGATTCTCTTAATTCTGTATGTCAGTTTTAAACTAATTGACACTCTAATGTAGCTTGGCAGACCTGCCATGCAGGCTACACGTAACTTGCAACATGGACAACGATCGGCGATCGTGGTCGCCATTTTGATAAAAGAAAATTGCTCGAAAAAGTAGCGCATTGGCCATCTTTTCAGAATCTGTTTACATGGAATGTTAATTTTAAATATTTCATACATGTTAATGACTGTACTCTGCATACATGCGTATTTTCGCCGCAAATTCATTCTCCGATATTTTTGTCCAGGCAGCATGCTTCGTAATGACGAAAGTCCTGTTAGGCTATGTTTATTTAAGCACATCTATGTTGACCTATACCCGGAAGAGAACAGGGTGCAATCATCGCAATGTTATTTATAGCTTTACCAGATTTTTTCCAAGATCTTGGGAATATAACACATGGCCTGGGAACTTGACAAATATTTTTTCGGGAAAGTACTGAAAATTTACGGTTATCATGTTGGGCCCTGTCGAATGATTTTACTCATCTATAGTCATGTCACGTGTCCGTAGTCCGAACCAGTGTTTCAGCTGAAAAAAATTGCCGAAACTGATAGCCTAGCATCTTCCTATAATCTCTCTAAATATTTTTTTAAGTAACGCCAAAACACATTTTGTACCGGCATGTTGGTGAATCGATGCTGTGGGGGGGGGGGGGTCACCTTAGGAACAAAATGCCGTTGTCATACGCAAAAATTACTCAACCAGAACTGCTTAAGTTGCAATAAACAATATTAAAAACATATAACTTAGGGAATCCTAGGCGTAGGGAGATGATCTCAGCTCAGTGGGGAGGTCTTGACTCAGTGACGTAACTGATTCAGGGTGCCCAGGGGCAAAAATGTTGGTTGTCCCCTGACCAAATATCATGTGCACATGATGCAGCTGCAGAGCAAATTAAGTTTTGAAAGTCACTTGTACTTACAAATAATAGGCTACTTACCGTTTTAAATGACTAATCATTTTAAAGATGACGGGTCGTCATATTCAGCGGGAGAATGATGATCGTGTTGGCCTATAGTTCGAAAGTTGGGTGACTTAGTTGCTAAAATATACTGCACAATTATAATAGGGATATGTCTGTACTACAATTGCTGAATTGCAAACAAAGTATCATCGTGGGTACGGTACAAGAACCGCCGGGTGACCCCTAGCAGTGCCCAGGGATTCGCCCCCTCAACGCGCATATGAGTTACGCTACTGTCTGGACTTAACATTGTTTTGGACCACCGTCTTGGGGAATGGGTCAAAGGGAATGGTGAACGTTTCCCTGCATGCTTCTGGGCTGGAAGCATTTCCAAGTCCTCGCCGACGGGACCCTTTGTGTTTGCGTTGTGTGGTGTTGGAAATGCATCTCAACGCATAATATTATTTCAGTGGCTTCCCTAATATTTACAATGGCGCAGAAACCTCTACAAAGCTACAACTGCTTTGCACTTTCAGAGTCTAACAGCCTTCATTCATTCAATGTCCTTTTCGTTGCGTGGGGCCGGGGAAAGACACGTTTGTTCCCGCTCTCGTAGTAAAATATTGCTCATAGTTTTGAGGAGGCATTGATAAATACCGTATAGAAGTGACGAAAACAAGCACACATAATCAGCTGTTGCAGCGATGCAAGATTAATTCCTACAAAAGAGGAAGAATTAATTGTGTAAGTGAAAGACCAAATAAATTTTCGAAACGCAAAATTTACGAACGGTTGGTTGATAAAAAGCGCTGCTATATAGTACGTAGCCTTACTGACTTTCGGGCCGAGTGACTGTGTATAGGATATAGGCTTTCCGACGCAGTAGCTCACTTTAGTTTATATTGCATGGAAGTACTAGCTTCCAGGTTTATTGATTTCCGTTTGTAAGTGCGGTCTGTTCACACCTCCAAAACCCACAAAGCAGGACACTGCAAACCCTCCCTTTGTTATCTTTCCGTTACTGTCAAATCCGCGGAACCTAAGCGGATTAGTGAACAAAAGTGCGAAGTTAATGAGCATGCAATTGAACGTATTTTAACGAAAATGAACGGTAGAACGAACATGAACGCATGGCTGCAGCGGAACGAAATTGAACTAGTTCGAACGATTATTTTGGACGTTTCCCCTAAATAACCTAATAGGATGATGAAGTACTACAGTATTCAATTATTCAGAGGTCTACCCACCCAAAGCTCATTTCATTGTTACTGTAAAGAATTTGAGCTGACATTTTAGCAAACACATGGTTCCGTGCATATCATCAAAAGAAAAATTCCCTGAAGTTTTCCTGATACATTTTGAAATTCTACAACTACACACATCTCAAGCTAAATCTAGTTAGGGATGTCTTTATATGCTGAATCACTATTTGGACATGAGAAAAAAAAATAACAGACTAGTTTCTCTTTTCAGCCAAATGAATTCCCTGGTTTCCTACTGATTTGAGGCATAACTTTTTCTAGTTCTCTGACTTTTCTGGTCTGCAAAATATTCACATTGAGAAACTAATTTTCTTCTGTAATTGAGCAGCTCTACTCACGATTACAGTGATTAATCAAGCACGATGTTGAAGGCATCATTCCTGTCATTCTCTATATTGCTCAGTTTTGACATAAGAACATTTGATAAATAACAATAGTATAGAATGTCAGCTTTGCTGACAAACTTCTTTAGTGATATTTTTGATAAGTCAGGCTATATTTAAACAGCAGATTATGTATAATGCTTGCTTTCAAGTAATCACAACTTAGGCTTTGAGTGGAACTGATTGGACTTTCAAAGAGTAATTGCAACTACTGACAATCAATTGATTACAACTACTAGCACTTATACCTAATCTGTTATGGTACCTCACATTTGTCTAGGCTACAGACATAAAATTTTTATGACAATACAAACAGCTTCATGGTAATCTTCCTTTCAAAGGTTAAGATAAACATATTACCTCCATCCAGTTTAATACTGGCCCACAATTGATCATATCTCCTGCAATTTGTGAGAACCTTGAAAGATAATTACAGAGCATGGTACCAACAGCCTGAAAAATATAAGGATCAACGAAAATCGAAATTACTGTTAGCAACAGAATTACAAGATGGCTTCTATAAAAGTTAATCTGAATCTGTTCATAGATTAGTATTACACATGGTAAGCATTTAGACACACGATACAGGTGATACAGTGCTACATGGTCTTTTTTTATAGGAATAACCATCACTACCTAAACCATATTATCTGCAACAAATACTAACATACAGACCAAGTAAAGGACCCCAAGTAACGGGTAACCCTATTTAGACAAAATAAAATGAAGGACTTTTTCAAGAAGAGAAAGGATATTTTCAAGATCCAAGCATAAAAAACTATATGTTCCTATGAAAACTTTGCACTTGTTTTGGATGTGTATCTTATGACCATACAATGGTACATTCATCACTAAGGTGTGTGCTTTATAACTGAGTACATACATCACATCTGTTTAGCTAATTCAAACATTTTACAGAATTTTATACATTTCCACATTTAAACTATGTTAATTTCACAAAGAGCAAAGAAAAATTACTTGAAGTAACTTTAATGCATTGTGAAAACATCAACATAATTCCAGACCTTCTCTAGGTTTAGCCCTGTTATTCCTGCTGTATGGGAACCTTGTCCAATTATCCAAGGGACAGGTACTACTAGCAGTGTTGTGGTGTGAGTACAGGACCATCAGTTCAGGTATGGGTGCCCGGTCATGAGTATGGGTATGGGGGTAATATGTCATGAGTACGGATACGGGTCCGAGGAAAAAGTAACCATTAGTACGGATAAAGGGTCATGAGTATGGGTACAGGTACGGGTACCAAGTTATGGGTACAGGTACCAGATCATAAGTATGGGTACCAGGTCACGGGCATGGGTACTTGTACTTGAGTTAGTTAGATAAAATTTAATGACACACCAACACAAATGTGTTACACAATGTCAAACAAAGTTTAAATATGGTACAAGTCCTTCCCTTTCGTCACCTCTTACGACACGCAGGAAATACTGTGGGCATATTCTAAAACCCACAGCCCACAGGGGGCACTTGTACTTGAGTACAGGTACGAGTACGGGTATGGGTACTTTTACTCTGTGCCTGATGCTAGCCTACGCCATGATAGTGTATCGAGTAGGCCCTTAAAGGGGGCAATCAATTATTTTCCACCTACCACTCTGTCGACTGCCAAGGTTACCCCCTTTGGTAGCTCCACCAGTTGACTGTATCGTCTATCATAGATACAGCTATGTAGCTGTTTGTCTAACACTCTGAAGTCTTCATAGCTACGTTTTATTAACCACACTCTATCTTTGCTGGTCACTCGTATCGTGAAGATAGCCTCTAGGCAGTCTGGCAAGGAATTGTTGTCTGAGATGTGTTCATTTTCAGGATCATTGTGCATAGTAAGCTGAAAGGTTAACATATTTAAAAATGAAAGAAACAAAAAATAACTTGTAACACTGTTTCATTTCTACAGAATACTGTTCCACTGGATGCACCAGCACTCCCGGTAGCCCTATGCATTATAGTACATGCACTCAGTTAACTCCCAGATGAATTCTATGTTTCTGGAGTTTTGTTCACATTTATGCACCCTCATGCATGTAACAACATGATCTAAAGTACAGTAAATTTACTGTTTTTTTTTGTTTGTTTGTTTGTTTTTGTTTTTTAATTTTTCAGACCAGCCAAACTTCATTTCTTTTAAGGATTTTTAAGACTTACAGAAATGCATAAATTTTTGCTGCACAGTGGAAACCCTCAAGGTAAAAGTCTTCTGTAGACCATCGTATCATCACCACCATCATCATCACTGTCATCATCACCATGAATATTTGGCTATAGCTGAGATTAAATTCACAGAGTACCAACAAACGTCCTTGTCACTCATCACATGTGGCAGGTTATCAAAATCCTTCCCTATATCCTTTATAATAATTTTGATAGTTGGGAAGTCTCCCCCTGTTAGAACCATGCAGCCAAGATGATAACTTCAAAAATCACCTGACATTTTCCACGGAAGCAACAACCAGTAACAATGTGCCCTAGACTGTTGGACATACCCTGAGATGAATCCCCATAAAATGTGGACCTTGGTTTTATTATCCTGATTCAGATATTCTTAACTCTTACAGGAAGTCTAGTGTAAATACCACAGTTCTAATCTAAGTTCACACTTACCGATATCTGAGTCAGTTCCACATGATCATAATGAAAGTGAGCACAGTCATTGAGTTTAGGAAAGCGACTGGATGTATCCTGCATTCTGCAACAACCAAAGGATAGATACAGTAAAGTATAAAGACCATCATAAAAGTCAGCATGCAGAAATATCACCCTTACTGTAATTATGACAGCTGAAAACACTAACCTGTCCTACCATTATACTGGATAAACTAACTTATCATCCAGCCACCCAGCTGACCATCAGGCTAAATTAAAGCATCTGCAGCCTCTAACCTGTACTACCATTATAACAACTAAACCAACTTGTCATCCAGCCACCTAGTTGACTACACAAAAAGAGCCAAATTTAAACTTCTTAATTTTTCAGAAACAGCAATATTATTTAACTGCAGCCAGTATGATGCTTTAATAGCTTGTAGAAACCCCCTCCTCTCTTTTTCTACCATTTCCACATTATCGGATGCAAAGAAATTTTCCCTTATTTAGTTCATCTTCACAGAAGAGTGAAGGGTACAATACAGACTGTGTAGTTTACCAGTTAGTTTAAAATAATTACTAATTCTTCCACATAACACCCACATGTATACTAAAATAATACTAGTATCATACCACATGTCTGTGGACCTGTCTAAATGCGTATGTGTGTAAAGTTTCTCATACATACTGTAGTCTGAAGTTGAGAAAGTTTACCATCCCAAACATCACAACAGTCAGGGAAGGCATCAGGGTTTAAAGAAGGTGGGTGGGGGGGGGGGTGCATTATCAAGGCCCTCAAATTGGGTGCATCTATGAATGATGGCTTTCCATGGATAGACTGGTAAAAAAGCCTTTGGTTGAGCAGCTCCCTTGTGGATCCACACCTTACAATTACATATATATTGAACAATAATATTTGTAAACTTATAACATTGTATCCTCAGACCACCTCACTTGTACACAAGATGCAATCTTAGGTTATTTCTCCACTTCAACCTCACAAAGCACTCATGTATTACTTAATTTTGACTAACTTCCCTATCTATTAAATAATGATATTTTAATGGTAACTGATATTCAGACAGAGGACAAGTGGGTTGGTATTTTTATTAAATTGCCATAAAAACCAGACCCTTGTGGACCTTCATCTTACATGTAATGTTAATATCATTGGGTCTACTTACGATGACATCTTCTTGACCCTGATGGTTGCCTGTCTCTTAATTGCACTGCTATTGGCATCTTGCTCATCCCCATCTAGCGAATTGAGAGGAACCTGATGAAAAGGACAACAGAAATATTATAAGCGTGATAACAAACATGAACCTGATGGCAAGTTCAAGTTCAAGTAAACTTTATTAAGCACCAGTTTACTTGAACAGATAACATATGAACCTGACCCAAAGAGCAAAACAGGGGTTGTAGGGTCACATAATGTAATGTAAAAAGGAGGTAAGGAGGGGCGACGTAGATTGATGAAACAAACAACTTTAAGTAAGTACTGTGAATTTTATAATTCCATTACATGATGGAAGCCCTACTTCTATGACAGTGTGAGCTCCAAGAACGGGTAGGTATGCCCCCCCCCCCCCGTTACTCCCTCCAAATATGCAGCTGACGTTTTACTTGCTATTGACCACCCTTGATAATATCTTCATTACCACCACTTTTTCCATTCCCCTTCCTAATTTTCAGTCCCTAGTGCAGCCACTGCCCATAACTTATAGACAACTGATGTCAGGTGAATTTTCTGGTTGTTAAAGGCTAACAGCACAAGCTGACTAATGGAGTGTGAACTTTTGGAATCTTATCAAGAAACTTTTGTTACTTCACTATTAAATTAATGCAGAATAATTCCTTGGATCACCTTCAATAATATGCTATATCTAAGTTCTACAACATCATGAATACACTTGTGGGGAAATAGACCTTATGCATTGACGTCATGCGACGTCATTTTGGCAGAAACAATAAAGCACACTGCATGCACAACGTAAGTTTCGCACGCGCATATAAATTTACATGCGTATCTGACCGGTTCACAAATCAGCTGTCTGCATTGGTTGGAGTAAGTTGCAGTGATACGCGCTGGCCTTCACTAGAGGGTGCACTTTCTGTTCTGTGATGTCATGGGCATAAGGTCTATAAAGGAGATAATGTTTCAGCAGAATTTAAATTTATGGTTACGGAGACTGCTTATTTACCGGAAATCTATAAACTGTTGTGATCCTGTGAAATCCTGTTTTTCTCTTTCAAAGGTTATTTAGTTTAGTACAACACGAAGTGATTCATCCATGATTTTTTCATTACATCTAAGCCTGGTTTCTACCATTCACCTTTGAATGATTTAGCTCTCCTTCAATGATCAATTACTTTCACACTATTTCAATACAGCACTGTTGATAGCAGTTTTCTGTACAGTTTCTACTGCACAGTAACCCTTGGAGTGGACTTCTCCATCCCCCTTTTAGCAAGTGGGCAAGACATGGCAAATTTTTACTTTAACCAGAATATAAAAATACAAGATATGCTGGTAGCTCACATACCAGCCTTTTGTTTCATCACTATAGGGATCCAACAAATCTTAATGTTGAAATTTTGCTGGAATCAGATTCTGCCAGATACTACCTGACATTGTGCCAGACCTTACCTCATTACACTGAATTTTTAATTTTCAAGGAGAACACTTCAAAAAATTTCATGTTGGTCAATGGGGAGGGAGAGTAGGGGGTGGGGGAAGCTAGCAATTGATTATATGTGATATCACTAGTTAGTTTGAGTTGCATGACTATGTACCTACAGCCCTGTATAGGGTCTAGACCTAGTCAAAACATTTACTGAAAGGGTGAATTAAAACTACATTTTTTAGTCTTTTCAAGAAAAAATCCATAAAATTGTTACAATAGAGTAACAGTGTTATTGCAGTACTTTACGATGGTTGCTCACTATAATGTATGCACATTAAGATAAAGAGTGAATGGACTCAATTCAAAAGTCTTCATTGTCAACTCCATAAACTTGAGATATTTTGCACCTTTACATATTTCAAACTGTAATTCATCTACTTACAATACCCTGTGTCTAATAATTTTGCTACCTCAGTAAGATGAGGTTACTGTACAAGCAGGCCCAGCACCAAGGGGGTGGGGGGCATTTTCCCCCAGTTAGAAGCTCTGCCCCCACTCAGCTCCTGAATTAAAGTGGCCTGACGGGAGGAATAGCCTAACACACTGAAATTATTTGGAATCTTTACATTGGATGATGTATCACAAACCAAAATATACCTGTCCCAAGGCTTAAATTTTTACCAAGAGATATGCTAAAACCTCAGAGCTTCCGGGGGCTTTGCCCCCTGGACCCCAACCACTTAAAGGTATAGTGGTCTGGCAGAAAGAATAGCCTAGTACATGAAAACTATTTGGAATCTTTGCATTTGATGATGCATTGTGAACCAAACTTTATCCATCCTGAGACTTAATTTTTCACCCAGAGATATGCTAAAACCTCAGAGCTTCTGGGGACTTCACCCCCTAGGCTCCCACAGGGGCTTTGTCCCTGGACCCCACCTGCTAAAGCTCGCACTTCGCGCAAGAATTTTTGCCCCCAACATTTTCTTTTGCCCTTCATTTGCCCCCCCCCCCCCCACTTTTAAAATCCTGGTGCCGCCACTGTGTACAAGGTAATTTTTCCTACACCAAATTTGCCCATATTCCCAAAACCCACCTTCTTCCAAGATTTCTGGATCCAGCCTTACAGATAAATTGATCTGCTCCACATCCTGTCATACCTTTCCTATCCAATTTTCCCATCGTGTGTTCTTCATTCTATTCTTACCTTTGTGTAAAAGCTACTGTTTCCTGAGTCTATCTGTACAAGTCCTGGTCGCTGCTCCAGTTCGGCCTCTGACTTCTTCCTATGTTTCCTGCCTCTGAAAAAGGAACAGATTGATAAACAACTCAAACATTCAGGCACATCCACTCTCCTTTGAAACTTTGAGGCATAAATACAGTCGGTGACACTTCCGCACAACAACAATGTATTGGAGTGACAATTTATTGTGCGTAAAGTGTTCCCATATGGTCATACTGTAGTCAGTTGTTATTTTCACTCCAAAGTTGCTAGGGTAATGGGGAAAGATCTGGATGACCGACAGACCCCATATATCTCTCTGATAATCCTCTGCACCACAGCAGTGTGCTTAATACTATTCTGAGTGGAGAACTTTGGGTACAGGACACAGGTTTATCAATGGTGGTGAAGGAGCTGATGGTTATTTTAGAGATGTCAGAGCAATCCAAAATGTAAGGGGGCGGGAGTAACTTGGGACATGCAGGGTGGTTGATTTCCAGTGCTGTGAGCTGTCATCATAAGCTGACAATAATGAAGAAATGAGGCTGACTTGATCTTTAGCCTCAAGATTGAGTAGCATCAATGTAGTTAGTGCAACTATGGTGTTGGTACAATAACCAGCTATCCTACCATTCTACTATCCTCAACAAGGCCAAGGTGGCAGCATTTGCAGCAAGGGTCAAGGCTTGCCAATCACAAGGTTCAGAGTATCATCCTGGTCTACAACACAGTAATCCAATACAATCTCTGGTGTCCTCATCTGTATTTACTTAAAGAGATTCCAACTTTTTTGTTAAAGTCAGTTGGGGATTTAATGTTTGAAAGTGGGTGGGGGGGGGGGGGCAAAATTAGTACTGCTGTAGCAAAACCAACTAGATTAAGATGTAGGCCTATATAAAGTTTTGGAAAAAGTAGGGGGCAAGTGCCCCCCCTTGCCCCCCCCCCCCCCTGTAATCCCGCCTATGGTTAAAGTTATGGTGACATGCCACCAAAGCGAGCTGTTCTCACTTGACAGTTAAAGAATAAAATCCCCAATGAAAGATCCATTGGAATTATTTCAATATCTTTTACTGTTTTCAAGATATACCTCTCCAAATTTGATTGTTTCTGAAGTTACTCATTGCCTATGCAAAATTAATGATGTGGAGTGTTTCCTGTGTGTTAAGATTTCTTTTTTTAACCTTTATAAATTATCCCTTAATTACTGATCACATAGTTTACAGTTTGGTGAGTGATATAAACATTTTTCAAGGAAACAATTTTAGCTTCCATAATAAATCCCTCCAGGAATAACAATGCTAGAAATGTCCTTGAAATGAAGGCTGAAAAAACACTGACATTAGACATGTTTGGTATGTCCATCTTTTAATGTCACAAATTTGCATATTTATTTGACTCATGTTCATTCATGATACAAGAATGAAATAGACATTGCCCTGTAAAATGGTCGATATTTGATGGATTTTGATGAGAATTGTGGCTATTTTCTGGATTTTTAATGCTATCTACATCAAATATCCAACTATGTAATTTTCATGTCACCAGACCTTTAGGTAACACTGTTGAATCAAAAGCTACATGGCCAAGTGTTAAGGCCTTTGATGACTTCTTCCATATTCATAGACCCTTTTCCAAATTGCAGTTACAAAGGATTGTGGGATAGAGTTTTAGTACGGGTCGTTTTTGTCAATGGCATTTTACTGTGGCTAAAAACGACACATACCAAAACGCTATCCCACAATCCTTTGTAATTGCTATTTGGAAAAGAGTCTATGGCTACTTTTTAGCACAGAAAAATAAAGTGCCTAAATGCTAGCAATTTTTTTTTATTCAAAGCTACTACAGTTACTACGTTAATCAGAGACAACACCAAACCAGGGAAAAACTGATCAACACCACCTTGCAAGGTAAGTCTCAAATGATCAACTTAAACAGAATATCAAGATCTCCCACCAGTCATTTTGAAACAACAGTTATTAAAGTTTCAAAAATGTATTCCTTCTTCTCTTAGCAGTGTCTCAGATGATATTATAGAATGTAAAGACTGCAAGTTAAAAGGAAACCAAGTTGACTTATTCTGAATAAATTTACAAATTTATTAACAGAAAGACTGTCGAATGATCAGAAAGAGCCATTCATAGGATACTGGGGTACGTATACTTATCACCATGGGACTGCATTTTCCCTTTATAATATTCACATGGTGTCCACTTACCTTCCCTTTTGGGAACATACTTACTCTGTGCACTGTATAGCAATTTTATTCTAAATCAGTATCAACTGCAGAGCTCTGAGTTGTACTAATGATAAACTACAGGAAGCTATTACATAAGTAACTGACAGCTGGCACAAGTCAACGCTTCCTTCCTCAACAACTTCTACCTGATTAACAACCATTTCCAGAACTATTACAAACGCTAATCTCCGAAGCAAAAGGGTTCCTTTTTGAATGGGAAAGCAATATGCGCTGCATTAGTGCATTCCAAAGAAACTTTGGAGATATTTCCGCACAGTAGACATGACCAGTGCCAACACATCTACTTCCTAAAAATTGACAGGCAAAACTCTAACGAACATGTATGTTAATCAAGGATTATTAGATTCAAACATGGCTGAGAAGACTGATACTTAGGGGAATAAGCAGTCATTCCAAATTTAATTTTGAAACATTCGCTCATTCTTACAAATATCCTCCTATTTCCCTTGCAAACATCTTTCAAAAGGTTTCTGAAAGTACATAATGCACATTTAAGGTAAACAAGTTACTCTGCAGGAATTTACTCACCCAGAAAAAACAATATTGTCACATGATTAAAAGGCGCCAATGGTGAATTAGTAGTACTAATTGAAACTGTGATGACTGCAGTTCACCTTTTAATTCATTTTCCTATCCTCTGTAAAGTGATTCATGCAAAATGAAATTTGCAATAACAGACGAAATGAGACAAAACCCAGAATGTAAACTTGTGATTAAAGCAATTGGCAGTGTGAAAGTAATGGGCAAAATGTCCAATCTACTTAAGATCTTCATGATACAGTATAGCAGATGAAGTCTGCCTATTGTGTTAAGACCATAACACCTTTTAAACTTAGAATTGCCAATACAAGTATGTAGAAGATCGGTGGTGCATGTTGACTAGTTTCATAAGCACCTGGCAAAAGAAGTGTTATCTGGTTTTCAAAAGGATGTGGGAAGTTTCTTTTCCTGTCCAAATAGTAGCTCCATACTACTAACTAGACAATTTATGCTTGCACACAACTACAGATCGAAGTCTCTGAAGATGGTATGAAACAAAGATGAAAAGCCCAAATATTTGCACCACTGGATTTCTTGATTGAATAAATGAGTGTGGTACAAAAAGGGGGAAATGGCCTGCCATGCTCACTTTTAAGCAGAGAAAAAAGGTGTTGCTGCCAAGTTTTCAAACACAAATTCACCAACAGCATAAGAAACATATTTTCCAAGTGGGCAACAGTCAGCCATAAGATGTTTCTACCCTGCATTTGGGCATTTTGGCATGCCCAGCTAAAGGTGAGATATTCTAACAGATTTTATAAAGGTCTGATGTTAAACAAGCAAAGATTCTCAAAGGTGTTGTCGCCGCTTCAATGTCACACACTTAGCCTGCGTAGCACATTCAAGTCTAGGACATTTTTTAAAAACCGATCGAAGTATTTGACAAACTAAGAAGTAAGTCAACAGAATTGCATACGGCTTATCATCCTTTGAGATGATGCCCGTCTCTTTGCCACAAATGTGCTGATTATTCATATTGGTTCACGGTTAAGTTGGTGAAACCGAGGAAATGGTAAAAATTTCCACTTCATGAAATAGTTAAAAATAACTGCGTGGCATATGAAATGTGCTGGAATGTTCATAGTGATCATTTGAAATGGGGAAGAAATGTATCACACTGAAAAAATTCATATGCCGAGCAAAAACAGAAGGTGCAAATTCATGTGACAAACATGGGCAGTGATCCTGAGAAGGACGGGGGGATATATAACCCATGGAATTGGATGGGGGGATACTGTACACTATATCTCCCCATTAAATCAACCTGGTAGATTTGGAAATCATGTAAAAAAGTTAAGTTAGTTACTAAGTTAACTTTTTAACAGAACAGAAAAATTAAAAGATCTGACAGGAGTCATAGTATCACATTGCAAAGCCTGGAAAGTTCATTTACTGTACGGTGATCTCAGGAGTATTTTCAGCCAAAATTTTCTTTGAACACTCTGCACTAAACCATGGTGGTGCTCCACTTAGATAGTGCCACTGACTATATTCCCCCCTCCACCCACTTCTAAAGACGGATCAACACCCATGGTGACAAACTGGGCTAATCTAATTTATCTAACCTGATGGCTTCAATTAATTATGCAGAAGTGCCAGTAGAAGTCATTACTGCTGGCAATGTATAGAATCTAAAATACTGTATACTGGGAAATTTTCACGTGGGTTAAATTTTTGCGCTTTTCGCGACCAAGTATCTCATCGTGAATTTAGGACCCACAAAAGTACTTTTGTAAGTTTGTACAAGACTATGCTGGTTGCCTGCAACAGCGAATTCTTCACTCCGCAAATATGTGAACAAGGTACAGATTCGCCAAAAATTAGCCTCGCAGAAATTTCCCGCTATTCAGTACATGTCAACAAAATCGAACTGATGTTTATTGCAGGTTCTAGCATGATAAGGACACTGAAGTCCCTATAGACCTAAATGCATATGACTTCACAGAACAGAAAATATGCCCTTGGCTAAGGAAAGCATGCAGTATTACAACTTACACCAACACAAATTCAGACAGCTGATTTTTGTACCGGTCAGATGCAGGCCTGCATCACATGTGCAAATTAAGGCTATGTCGTGCATACAGTGTGTGCAGGCATGTACCTATTTAGCTTGCTTCACTCTTTGTATTAATCTAACGTCATCGGGGAGATGTCAATGCAAACATGAGGTCTATTGAATCAGGTATCCATAGAGACATTCCACTACTGTCGCAATAATATACAGGCTCTCTCTGTTTGTTAAACATTTTGAGAGTCAAATAATTCATTGCATCATACAGCTTGTATAGATCCATTGTCCTCCCATCTACCATACTGTTAGAACACTCCTTCCCTTCATGGACAATTCCATCATTATAGATATTACACTTGGAGGCTATTTGCCATGCAATACAATACACCAAAATGTCCCACAACACAAAATAATTTCACACAAAAGAAATCTGAAGAGCATATTCTGCACAGGTGTTCATTTCAAAGTAACCACCTTGAATCAGTTTTGTAAAGAATCAGTTTAATATTACAAATAGTATATACTTCTCACCTCATTTGCAAGGTAAATTTGGGTCAAATACTACACCATTTGCCATCTAGGCACCTCTCAAACCGAAAATATTTTTTTCCAGATGGGGAGGTGGTCCCCATCCCTTTAGACCTCTCTCCCAGGTCATCCATGCAGAATGTCTGATTGGAAAATTAGCCTAAATCACTGATTACATTCATAACTCAATGGTTGAAAACATTCACAATGTACTACTGTAGTAAAAGAATTACTCCATAAATTCTATTCAGGGAAGAGACTTCCTCAAACCACAGAGTGAGAGGTAAAACAATTATTTTGCCCCTACGCTCCCCCTCCCCAACCCAAGCGTACTAAAAAATTCATAATAAAAATGACAAAAAGGAAAAATCAGGAGTATTTCAACATTAACAGCAAGGTAAAATGGACTAAAACAACTCTTAAAATGTCTTAAAATGCTATCCATTGTATCAACTACTGTAGTATGTTATGGCAGGAGAGCCTATGTAGTTCTATTGCACACTTTTTACCACCTCTATACTACAGAACTACCCATCCTTCCCAGCCTTTCATTCAAGTAATTAAAGCTATTATCCAAAAAAAAAAAAAAAATATCAAAAGGAGATTTTGCAGTTTGCTTAACGCACATCCAATGCCCCAATGCCATTTGTAGATCTAGGTAAAGGATTTCTTCTATTGTCCATAATTGATATGTACACAAGGTCCCTTCATGTACCTAAAGCCGCGGTCACACTACAACGAATTCGGATCGGATTCCGATCCGATTTTTGTGAGTTTTTATTAAAATCTTCTCCATCTCTGGTCAGAAAGAGCCAAAAATTTGCCAACCAGTGTAAATATAGATTTGCATCAGAGGACTATGAAAATAAAATGTTAACTGATTTTTGCCTGATGTCACACCAACAAACAGCTTTTATTGGACACACATAGTCCAATAAAAGCTGTCTGTCGATGTGACGTCACAAAATAATTTGTATAAATTTAATTTTTGTAGCCCTGGGATAAAAATCATATAATTACACAGGTTGCCAAATTTTGGGCTCTTTCCGACCCGAAAGGGAGAAGATTTTAATGAAAACTCAACAAAACTCGGATCGGAATCCGATCTGAATTCGTTGTAGTGTGACCACGGCTTAAGGCTAGAGTAAGTGCTCTATTTGACCATTACATGTTACCAACATTCTACATTTTTTCTACTCCAACCCCCCCCCCACTCTGGTTTGCTACCCCATATTTTGCCTGACCATGGAGCTGTTATGGAATAGCTCCATGGTCAGATATTCACCTCTATCAGAATATTCCATATTTGTTGGTTTGGCCATCGTCTCCACTGTATACTATGCTACCCTACCATAATAGCAGTGTAATGTACAGTGCTGTGATGCACTGCACCATGTTTTTATTGTTTTACTGTACAATATTCTTCTAGTACAGTACAGTACAGTACACAAAGCTCAAACCACAAATTTAATCACGTGAAGTAGCTACAGGTGTTTGGTAAAGGACTGTTATTAGTGACACACTTGTTATGTTGCATATATATGTGAACTATTTCCATTTTAAAGGTTATGTGTGGAAGTGTGTAATTAAAGACAGGTGAGAATACCAGCAGGTATTAATAATATCAGTGCTGATCAGGTCAAACACTGACATGGGGTATGGCTGAACCCTGTTAATGGGTAAAATACTGTAGCTGGTATTATTAAAGACGGGAAGGTGAAAAGCATACAGTACAGTATGAACAGGCTGTACCAAATCGATTACTAGGTTTACTAGATTAAAGGTTCACTTTAACTAATGGTTTTTGGTCTATGAATCTTCAGTCTAACCAACCTTTGGTCTAATGGGATTCAGTTCACTGATAACATATATTGTACCATACTATACATACATCATCAACACTCTCTGCATAGAGAACACTTTGCATTATCTGTAGACTACTGTAACACCTTGAGTGGCTACAATAATTTTGTTTACTCAAGACCCTGAGAGTCTTGACTCTGACTGGATTCATGACTCTTACTATAAGTCATCATGGTATTATAACCAATGTACTTTTTATTCCATGGCATCCTACCATGATTAAGCTACCACTTCTAGCAAATAATAGTCATTCTCAAAAAATTGTTACCTCCCGTTGTTAACTTCAATGTAATAACAGTGCTGAAAGGGTCACTCCTGATAGACCAGCATAGCTTTTAACCAGAATGCAAAAATGCATTGAGGTTTCGATGATACATGTTCTATTCCAAATAATGCCATGATGTCCCACATCTTTCAGTCACTGGTCAAGTGCTATCTTACCATGCTGGAAAAATAATGTTAGGTTCATATTTGATCTTGGGAATTCTTGGGAAAATTTGCTTTTTGACTTCTGGTGAACCCATGAGACGATCTTGGGAATTCTTAAAATCTTGCTTTTTGACCCCTGTGACCCCAGATGACCTTTGACCTATATCAAAAACAATAGGGTTCTTCCTCTTACCATAACACATCTACACACTAAGTATGAAATTCATCCAAGCTTCCTACTGTATCTTGAGATATCATGTTAACAAGGTTTTCAGGGTTTGACCCCCAGTGACCCCAGATGACCTTTGACCTCCACCAAAAACAATAGGGTTCTTCCTCTTACCATAACAGATCTACACACTACGTATGAAATTCATCCAAGCTTCCTAACTTGAGATATCGTGCACACAAGATTTTCAGGTTTTGACCCCCGGTGACCCCAGATGACCTTTGACCTCCACCAAAAACAATAGGGTTCTTCCTCTTACCATAACACATCTACACACTAAGTATGAAAGTCATCCAATCTTCCTACCTTGAGATATCGCGCACACAAGATTTTCAGGTTTTGAACCCCGGTGACCCCAGATGACCTTTGACCTCCACCAAATACAATAAGGTTCTTCCTCTTACCATAACACATCTACACACTAAGTATGAAAGTCATCCAATCTTCCTACCTTGAGATATCGTGCACACAAGATTTTCAGGTTTTGAACCCCGGTGACCCCAGATGACCTTTGACCCCCACCTAAAACGATAGGGTTCTTCCTCTTACCATAACATATCTACACACTAAGTATGAAATTCATCCAAGCTTCCTACCTTGAGATATCGTGCACACAAGATTTTCAGGTTTTGACCCCCAGTGACCCCAGATGACCTTTGAACCCCACCAAAAACGATAGGGTTCTTCCTCTTACCATAACGCATCTACATACTATGTATGAAATACATCCAATCTTCCTACCTTGAGATATCATGCACACAAGGTTTTCAGGTTTTGACCCCCGGTGACCCCAGATGACCTTTGATCCCCACCAAAAACGATAGGGTTCTTCCTCTTAATATGGGGCATCTATGTACCAAGTTTGAAAACTGTCGGAGTTTCTCTTCTTGAGATATCGCGCAGACAAGCTGAGCATCACAAACACACACACATACATACACACCCATACACACATACATACACACATACGCCATCATGACCGCATAGGTTTCTCTTTGATCGAAACCAAAAATTGAACACCTACACTGTACCATAGCAGTCACCCCAAATTTATTCAAAACATCAGCTAAATCTTCAAAATTTCTTCTTACTTGACTTTCCAGTACGTTTAATGATGTTCCCAAACATAAACATTACATATACAAAGGTATTAATAAGGAGTTATGCTGCATGAACTTAACAATTCTTTAATAACAAAAATTAACCAGAAAGCCAAAAGGCTTAGTGATTCCTTGCCAATGAAATGTAAGTCTATTACTGTCTTTACCATTTTGACAAAAAATGTCTAGGATTCCTGGGCATGGATCAAACACACTTATACCATATTAATAACCTTTCGACCTCCAATGACCTAAAATGACTTTTAACCTTCACTTAATATGGGCCATCCACACATCAAGTATGTGACTCATCAACATTTCTCTGCTCAATATAAAGTGTTCATAGTGTTGACAAAGTTTCAACCTTCTGACTCTTATGACCCCAAATGACCTCAGACCTCCACCAAAAACAAGAGGGATCATTTAATCAATATGGGCTACCAACATTTTAAGTATGAGATTCATCAAAGTTACCCTGCTTGAGATATCCCATTTACAAGGTTTTAACCTTTTGACCTATGGTGACCCCAAATGACCTTTGACCTCTACTAAAAACAATGATGACCATTCACTCAATATGTGCCATCCACATGCTAAGTATGAGATTCATCAATCCTTCCTTGAAATATCATGTTAACAAGATTTTGACTTTTTGACCTCTGGTGACCTCAAATGACCTTTCACCTCCACAAAAAACAACAGGGTTCATCTACTCAATATGGGTCACTAACATGTCAAGTACAAAATCCCTTAAATTTTCCCTGCATGAGATATAGTGTTTACAAGGTTTTGACCTTTTACCCTCTGATGACCCCAAATGACCTTTGACCTCCACCAAAAACAATAGGGACTATTTACTTAATAGGGGCTATTAACATAACTTGTTTGAGATATCAAAGTGATGTGTGCTTCTAACATGGGTAGGATACACACAGAGGCAATAAACTTTTGTAATAAATGTTACATTACAGATTTTCTTACCTCCTATATTTTCAGAAATCAAAAACCTCCTAAAAGAAAAACTTCAATTTGTTTTTAAGAACTTTTTCGGGAATGAAATTTACATGTTTGTCAAAAAGGACTGAAACAGTAACAGCTTGTAAGGAAAGTTTCAGTTAAAATACCTTACAGTATATTGCACAGTATCACATTTTATTGTGAATTAAGTTTGCTGAGAAGAAAGCAGTCACCCGAAGTTTATTTTCAAAAATCTGCTTAAAATCTTACACATTTACTTGTATTGTTCCTGAGTATTTTTCATTATGTTTCTGTAAAAAGATTTAATATTGAAAGTTACAAAGGAGTTGTTCTGCATGAATTTAACACATAAACTTGTAGCAAAAATGTTGTCACATGTTTGATAGGAGCCATTCCTGAACTAGAATGACAGTTTACATTAATTTAAATGGGGAAGGGGGGCAGGTAACTGGTATGTTTAGTGGTCATAAAGTTAAACTGTTACCTCTTCCAATGTGGGATCCATACAGTATACTAGGCTTGGGCGGGTGACCCAACTCTACCTCAGAGTCACAACTTCTCGCCAGATGTCAAGTAGTGACTCCACTTTCCTTGGAATCCCAACCCTTTGGTGTAATTATCATTACTGTTGAAACTATGCACAAAAATATTTTGGATTTTATGTTTGTCTTAAATCTGAAGTTTAAATGAAGAAGTATAAGAAACTGGCTCTTTTAATCTTTTCCTCAATTCAGTCGCAAGTTTTCCCTCCAGTAGGCTTCTTCAATTCTATGCACATTGTCAGTTACACACCTCAGCTGCTGAGGAACCATGCAGTATAAACCTCCTAGTGTATTAACACAGTAGTAGGCTGGACAGTTTATGGCTGCTGAGGTGTTCAATTCTGGCTTTCATTATGATGTGGTAGCAACTAATAGGTCTGCAGATACCCGATTCCAAAACTACTGGAGTCTCCTAAGCCTGCAGTATACACACAGATGAATAAGAAAAGTCCCAACATTTAATAACAAGGTTACTTTATCTGGATCCAAATTTTAATACTTAAGTCTGGTGATTCTCAAACTTTCTGAGTGTGAGGGCCAGAATGTGCAGGTTGAGTTGTGGTTGAGAGCGCAGTGGGGAATCTCTGAATGCTTAGAGAAAGGACACTCCACAATGAAATCCACAGGTCCCAAAGCTGTATCTCTAGTAAAGAGTGGCAGTCTGTATAGACTTTTCATAGGAAGCAACATGCACTTTCACAGCTTCTCACAGGTGCAACTGACCTCAGCCGCACCATGGTTAGGGCTGAGGTTAAAAAATTTGTCATTTCAGATGCTACAGATCTCAGTAAATAGTACTTTAAAACCACAAATGTGTGTCTACAATTACAAGTAGCGAGAGCATTTTCTAGACAAGGAGCCAAGTTTCTTGATGGGAGGGGGAGTGGGTTGGGGGGTTGGGCATCCAGAAACCCAAACAGATATGACACATTGCCAAAAGGATGGGCATGCAAAGTTGAACGCGTGTGAAGCACACTGAAAATTTTGAGCTCCCATTGAAGACCAGTTAAAAAGTTTTTAATGAAGACTATGCCCTCCTTAACAGAAGCCTACAGTATGGGATTTGTCGGTTTGGCTAGTCTTTGTCAGGGGATTAATTACTTACTTTATCGTAACTATTAAGACTCCCTGATGAAAGTGGAATTTACGTGAGGGGGAAGCCTTCCCTGATGGGACCCATGTCCCCCTGCCCCCACCCATGCTCCCACACGTCTGCAGTCACATGTTTTGCATTTATGAGTCACCAGTATGATCATTTTTAGGGCCCCCGATTTTCCGCTTCACAAAATGGTAAATTCCGTTTTCCACTTTTCATTTTCCGTTTTTTTCCGTTTTCAACTTTCCCTTTTCCGTAGATTTCCGTTTCAGATATAAATGGCAATTTTAGGTTTCCGTGATCTTCTGTTAAATTCATTTTCTCTTGCAAGTGTCCCACATGCACACCTACAAGTTAAAAACCTGGTTTATTGTGCGACCCATCATGTCATTATCATGTCAGATAAATCGGGAATAATATAGCATGGGTAAAATTAATTTTATCACTCAAAGGATTACCACCACCGTTTTGGAAAACTGGAAACGGGGCTAAAATACACTTCTGGTTTCTGCAAATAACTGAATAATTCCCCCAAACACACGTTTCTTTACGTTCCTGCACAAAATATCAGCACTGATACTCACAAGATTTGCAAAATTTAAAGGTCTCCAAATGATAGCGATCATCCAATTGTTGCGTCAAAGTTCACACAGTATTACCCAAGAGGTTTGCATGCCACGGACAATCAATGCCGTACATCTGCATAGTCTACAAACCATACTACAGGGCGACATGCAATGACATCGCTACGTTTTTCCAAGTTCCAGTGCTAAATCATATATCATTTTTACACACATGCTTCATTATCCTGCATAAATTATTCCACTTCCCGCATTCCATTCGTTACATTTTTAATTGTCATAACACGCGCGTGCGTACATGTTAATTGCCAAAACAAGTGCATCATAACTTCCCAAGAAAGTTTCTTGCGAAGTTGAAGTTCACCTTCGTAGTACACCGAGTACGGTGTGCAATACATAATGCAAGGACAGTGTATTGCCCGCGCTGTTACATAGGGCGTTGGTCATGAATGAACTAAGGGAAGCGGCCCCGTGTAAGTTCATGCATCCCCACCGGCAATTATCCAGGGAGTTGCAACAGTTTTTCGATTACGGGAATATATCGGGTTTGCGTTTCATTTGGAGAATCTTTTTAAAATGGACGTACAGTAAGTTTTGGGTAAGACAGTTTACAAAAAAATATATTCATATCGATAGGGCCCCATGAGATGCGTACACCAAGTAAACTGAGTGGAAATTTTAGTGGCCTTGAAGTACTAAGATACTGTAACGTTACGTATTTATGCAGAGAACTGAGCGGATAGGCTACTAATACTGTACTATGTAGCACTACTAACTTAGTACAGTCCAGTACAAAACACGATACACGGAATCTTCCGACGTGATCGGTGAATGAAATCTAACATTTAGGCATAGTAGTTTCATGTCACGTAAAATGTGGGAGCCTTTATACCTATTTTCTGTTCTCGAATCAGATACGTACGTCAGAAGTGTAAAAGTCCTCAAGTGCCCTTGATTTGTGGAGAATAAATTTGTCTATGCTTCGTTAAAAATGCAAAAATCTTGTTCTGTGTGTTTACTTTTTGTGGACGCGACATGAAATCGCAAATTCCGTAATTTTCTGTAAAAAATCGTCAATTCCGTTTTTTTCCGTATTTTTGGGGGCCCTACATTTTGATGTTCATCGTAAGTAGGTTTGCAGTATAGGAGAAACATTTTGCTTCCCAAACTAAGTACAGTAGAATGCTGAAAACAGCACACTAAAATGGATGAAGTCACGACAGGACAATTGGCTTGTGCTAGTGGCCAGTAAACTCTAGATCAGTGATCCCAAATGGGGTCAAACAGAGAAGCAGGGCTGGGGTCGAGGGACATATTCCAAAAAGTCTGAAAAAACTTTAGGTTGACTGAATGATTTAAACAGAGCTGGGGAAAGAGTGAGTGATGATAAAACATTACAAATACATTAATAGGTGATGTCCCTTCACAAGTGCACTGGATATTGACTCTACAAGTATATTGAAAGATGACTTGCAGTGATTTTAAATTCAGCAATCAATAAACACACGTTCAACATGATACGTTTTTGATTTGTACAATCACCTCACTCAGAAATAAGATTTCAAGGAAATACAGTATTTTGCTTCAAGCTTTGTCACTACAAATACACACACTCTGCAATGCACAACTGCATACTGTTACTTTAGAACTATATGCCATCATGAACAAAATAACATGGTACACAAAACAAACTACCCAGTCTTAGCTACATATGACTGAACAAAGAAAGGATACCTTTAAGTCTGCTACATAATTAACCTCTAGTGCTCACTATTTCAGGAGTACAAACTTGGAAGGAGTAGTTACTTCAAAATGTCAGCATCGATTATTAGCCCTTATTCTAACTTTGATTTTTTTTATGTTGGGTATGATTTTTAAAATGTACAACCAATCAGGAGCCATACCAACAGGGCCTATGGCTGCATGCAGCCCTAAGAGCTGTGTTTGATAATCATTGTTTCAGTCTCTCAAGTGTAGCATACACATTTTAAGGTTGTAAAAGTTTTCAATTTTAGCAGATGGACTATTAAAGGGTTTAACATGTTGTATCCAAAATAGGGGCCCCTTTTGAAATGTCTTTTTGAAGTTGCAGAATCCTGAAAGGTCCCCTAATTCTAAGTACTGTCACTATTACAAATGGAGATAACACAGAGGTACTGTACAGTAAGGGCACTAAGACTTACTTTCCCCTCCCCTTTCTGCACTCCTAACCATTTTACACATATAATGTACAGTATGTAGCATTCAAAATACTGTACATCTAAAAAGGCAAAGGTCATTTGCCCTCCCAGCTGCCAAAGTGGCCCCCAGAAATATGTTGAGAAGGGTGAAAAAATGCCAACAGGGTGAAAATTGCCATAAACTTTGAAGAGGCAATATTTTCCCAAAGCACTGCGAAATCTTCCTCTATGACAAAAAAAAAAATCAAATTTGCACTGTTTATATGTTACATGAATTTCTACAGACTGGAAAGTGGAATATGGAAATACTACTACAGTTTATATTGATCAGTCATGGCAGTGCAGTGTTCATGACATATTGTATACATGTGCCACCTCAAATACCACAACACTGTCATAATTACTACCCAGCAGCCTAGTCCAATGATTGATATCTACATTTTATACTTGATTGATAACAATCAACTATTTGTATGCTACTGTGCTGTACATCATATGGTAATGAATAATGATAAACCACTGTACTGTACAATGCACACACCTACACTCACATGTACAGTAGAACTTGCAGTTCCATAATGGCAGTACCATACTTGATATGGCAGAATGCCACACACGGAGCACACAGCATATTACCACAGAGTGTACCACTTCCAAATGCAGTAAGCCTGTCTTGACATCATCTAGCAAGGTGTAGGTAGGGCCGGGCCATGCAGGGAACAAGGCCTGTAAACTACAGTAGTGATATTAATTTGATAACGCCTACAGGTCCCTAAAATGAATCCTGCAGTACAGCTCCTGTACAGTAAAAACTACTGTTGGACTAGCAATGTAACATACTGAAATTTTAACCCCTTGACAAACTATGTACATGGGCCATATTGTAGGTTTTCAAGCCAGCTTCATGGAACTTTAACCACCTCAAATGTGTAAGCTAACCTTGAACTGAACAGTGTAGTGACTGTACTTCTTACATAATTTTCTAATGCGGTACCCACTACAAGCATATACATACAGTAGTGGAAGAAGACACACAAGGATGGAAACAAAACAATGTTTACATTCCTTATGCTTCTGACATACAGTAAGGCACTACATGGACTTGGAAAACTCCAATATTTTCAGAGTCTGTTACCAGCTGGGACCTTGAAGGAATGATGATTCTGAATTGAATCCCAACTCCAACTTGCATTCTTTACCACAATACATTACTCGCCACAGGAATCCATAATGTCCAATAACAACCAAACTTTCAGGCACAAAACTACCAGACAGTACCACTGAGTGTAATATAAATATACCAATAGTCCTTAACTACAGGCCTAGTCTACAGCTGAAGAGCTGATGTGGAAGAGATCATACATCAGTTTACTGGACAATGGGTAATTACAGATAGGAAAAACAAAAAAGAGATTAAAGTTTCTGAAAGGGCACAAATTATGCAAATGTTTTTTAACCAAAAAATGTGATTTGAATGCATACTTTTGACACTTCTTATTAAAAATTCCCCATGAGTCACAACTCCACAAGGAAAGTGGAGTGGCTACTCTATATTCAGTCAACAGTTGCCTCTCCCATACAAGAATCTTGACTACAGCATAGACTGACAGGTACTGTATATAACCCACCCAGGGCCAACAGGCACCAACCAACCAGTTTACTACTGTTGGCAGTCATCTCTATTTGAATCAATGTAACTGGCATCATATGTAATTAATAGTGTATGACTCCTTTTTAACCATGTGGCACAATACTTTTGTTACTGTTATTGATTTAAGTCATGCAGAGGAATAGTATTTTAATACCAAAATATTTTAAATCATCATGACAATTTGAGCCAAATAGTGATACTGATTTCAAAGATGTAGTTCATTCATTTATTTCGTCCGTACAAATATATTCAGAAATACAAAAACGGACAGGACACTAGAAAAACAATGTTTAACGAGCTAGTGCCCAGAAAGAGACTATACAAAAAAGAGTATAACAAGAAAAGAAAAAAAAAAAAGTTTATTTTTCACCATGTACAGTGTACAGCAACTACTGTATATATTGGGCAACTGCTTATTATATTGCACCACTAATTATTCCTCTAATTTGATCCTTCCATGGCTTAAATATGATCCTTGTAGAAGTTTTCAACTAGTCCAATCAATCTCTTACATGAATGAAATCCCGACAGTTGGGAGCAGGCCTTTCACACCGATTTCAAATTTGTGTACCATGACCACTGAGATTTAGAGCTAAGAGATCTTGTATTACAGGTAGTGAGTCATGCCTTTTCCCTTCATTCAAAATGAATATTGTAGAGCAGGATGATACGATATAAAAAGAAAAAAATGCCCACAACAACTTCAATTTTTCTGATTTAATGAGTTTTAAGTTTTCCACTTTCTTAATTTAGGCATCTTCAAAAGTTCACATTGTTCCTCAAAAGCTGTAAAGGATATGCTGGAATACAATGCTGTACTGCACATTACTTACGGTGGTAGTACAGAAAATGCTATGACTGCAGTTACAGGTTGTTGTGGATGGACTGGTTTGTCATGATTTTATCACACAACTCTGTGATTTACTTTTTACATAATATAGAGGGTACTTATGCTTTTCAAGATGTTTTTTCAAACAATTTATTCTTGCATAATTAAAACCACTCAGATAAACTTATAACAATTATTTTTATAGTAATTTCCTGATTTATTTTTGCAACTTTTTTCAAAACTTCGTTTTCCATTTTCTAATGCCAATTCCACGATTCCATGGAAACTCCACTTCGTGGAAAACTTTGGGCCCTACAGTAGTTTTTGTTCATATGCTACAACATCCATATCACAAACTGAGTGCATACAATGCTGTATCCTCAGCAAAATGCCTCCCCCCCCCCCTTTTTTTTCCCCTTTTCTTTTGAAGGTGTAAGATTTGTGGGGTTAACACCTTCTGCAGGGAAGTTATTTGAATTACTGGTTGGCTTCCTCATTGTTAATGCCCTTTATGGATTCCTCTAACATGCTGTTGTACCAGTGTAAGACAACACCAATACCAGGCATTCAGATCCATGTGTTATATCATAAATTGGTCTCACCTAAAATCATAGTGCTTATGTACTAGTAATTTGTACAGAAATTCCCATTTCAGCTATTTGGTCATTAAGATATCCTGACTTGTAACTTCTCATGAAATCTTGTTACGTTTTTACTTTCAAAGTGCTAATAGAAAGTGGTACTTCCTGACAAATAAGTTGCATGATACAAGGCATCAAAACTGAAAGTTATCGTCATATTCAATAAAAACTTAGCAAGTGAAACTCATGATCTATGCACACCTCACAACACAATTACTCTATTAATTCTATAAAATGTCCCCTCTCTAATAAAAGTCCCGCCCCCCCCCACCCCCAAAAAAAATCCAAAAAAAATATGTCACATTAAAATAAAATAAATCACATTATGAGATATGACATCTGTTGACCTCAGATGACCTCATACAAAAACAGTAGAGTTAATCAACCCTAATAAAAGTCTAACAAACCAAATATGAGCTCAATTGAAGATTCAACTTTTAAGAAGGCTTATGACATTTACAATATTTTCAGTATTTGACTCCCTGCTGACCTCTCATAACCTTTGACCTCAAACAAAAAATAACAAGGAAAATCTACCCTTGATGGTTCTACATACTAACTTTGAGCTGAACTGAAGATTGCATTGACAAGTTGATTACAAGGTTTTTGGGGTTTGACCTCAGTTGACCTATGACCTGCAACAAAAACAATGGAAATCATCTACCTCCTATGAACTTCCCATACTTGAGTATGAGCTTCACTGAAGGTTGCATTGAAAAGTTATGTTGATTATAAGCACATACACGCACCAGGGGTCGAAATTCCCACTGTTCCGCTGTTCCGAGAACAGTGCTTTTAGTGCCGGAACAGTAACTTTTCAAAAGCCACTGTTCCGTGGAACAGTGTTTTTCCACAAGAAGCAAAGTGCATATAAATATACGCACATGCTAATCTCTGATAAAGTAATGACGCCGTGAATATAAAAAGTCCCCATAAATTTTGTCTTAAGTATGAAATGCAATCTCGTTCCACCGTTATCAATTAAAGTCGGTTACACTTGCATGTGTTATTTCCTGTGCTGCATGGTACAATACTGTGTAAACGCACATACTGAAGTTTTACTACCAAATGCAGAAAAACGTTTAGTACAGTAAGTCATTTATTGCCCTGCAAGTGAAGGTCATCTTGCATCACCCCTTGTCTTGCGTGGTATGTTCCAAATGACCTCTTAACTGTTCATTGATATTCCCTCCACTTTATTGTGTTTTTAGGGGGTTTTGTATTAATATTCCCTCTAAGCTAGCAACTAAGCACGGAAACTTGAAACGACTAAAAGCAATTCTGACTGCTGATACAGTATCTTGCAACCAAAGTCAATGGGTCCTAAGTGTTTGCTTTTCCTTGCAAGATCTTCCCATTGACTTACTGTGTGGAATGATACTTGAATCAAGGTTATGGCGAAGGATACGACTAGAACGATTTCACGCCGTAAATTTGCTGCGACTGAGAAAATAACAACAGTATGTGCACTCATATGTTGGAGTACCCACTCATTGCTATGCTATAGCAGTAATCCGCAATGCAAAGGATGAATCAAGCAAAAATATTCCTTTCCTGTGGATCTTTTTTGCTCTCACTCAAATACGACTTGCCTTGCTTGCTGTGCCTTCTGCATCAATTTTGAGTCCTACAGTAGGTTTTGGGACACTGTAATGCTAGGTCTCGGGACAATGCAAGGTTATTGGCGATAAATTTGTGCTTAAAAATACAGTAAGAACCAAAAGAAAATCAAGATATCCCACTGGCTAGTCCCCGCTGCAGGCAAAAATTCACCCTCCCCAAGTTACGGTCAAGTCGTGCAGTCATACCACTCGAATACAGTTAACAGCAGTTTGCACCTTTGCAGTTTGCACGTGTGCACGAACTGTACGTTTGCTGAGGTACTGTGCTCCGTAACAGTAAAATCTGATCCGGAACAGTAATTTTGGAAAAAGTGCTGTTCCGTGGAACAGCAGCAAAAAAATTAAATTTCGACCCCTGCGCACATACACACACATACACATGCAAATCTGTATGATCCCAGAGATTCCTTGGCTGAGCCAGGAATCAATAAATTACTAGCTTCTCTTACCTCATTATAGTCCTGGAGTACAGTATGCTCTGTTCTTTTCTTTTTGTGAAAGCATGGTTCCATGGACAATTGCCATGCCTGTGACAGATTAGTCAAGATGTAGTAAATTTGCAGGTCAACTCCAGGTTCCATGTACAGTACATTTACTTTCGAATAACTACAGCCACTCGTACAGAGCTTCACAAAGCTTTGGTGACACAGGAATTTGAACTGACAATCCAATCCTAAGAAACCCCATTTTGAAAAATTTCATGCCCCCTGGGCATTTAATTCATTTCATAAAGTATGTACAGTGGGCCACAAATTCTTTACCCAACTAAAACAGTTGAAAACTCCTTTCTTGAGGTAAAATTCCGAGGGAAAATATAGGGGGTTTCCAGATACAGTAATTAGAAGCAGCACATACTTGAGAAATGATTTGCATAAAAAGCTATGTACAAAACAGAGTGATCCAAATTTCTTGCAAACATTAATATGTTAATCTAGAAATTGACATTAAGATGTGATATATACTGACATACCTTACAGCATTTATAGCCTTAGAGGAAGACATAACGTCCTCATTGCTCTTATTGTCTAGACTGAACTTGCTCCAAAAGTATAAACACAAATATAAAATGAAAATTATCACACCAACTACTATAACTGCACATTAAAAGTAAAACATGTACACAGTTACAAACTGTATCCCACACTGTCTGTGAAAATTACTGTCAACACTCCATAATACAGTACAACAGCATTGATGAATTTCCTCCCAGGAAGCAAACATTGACTGACCTTTGGATCCACACAAAATTTTTCATATTTTGAAACAAACAGTGAACTTATGTTTCCGTGAAGAAGATTGGTATGTTTTATTGTAAACTGTGAAAGCCACATGCTAACAGTGCAGTTTACCTGCACAGTATTATAGTACTACTGTAGTTTATAGAGTAAACCTGACATCAAAGGTGTGCTTCATTGTTTGATCTTTTCACTACCTGAACCTTCCCTCCCCTTCCCCCACTCCCCCCCACCCCCCATATCAGGGCATAGATTTCCATAACCAGAAAACCAAAAGGCTTAGTGATACTTTGCCATGTGGATAATTTTAGTACTGTGGTTTGAAGTTAACACAGTTTCATTGTGACTTTACTGTGCTTAAGTTATATATAAGTCCATAGGTATTAGATCAGACACATTATGTTTTACATGGACATCAGTTTCGTGATTTAAAGTTTCAGTCACGGCTGCAAAACTTGCAAAACTTCGTGGGCACACATACTATAAAATTTCTAGCTCGCCTGGTCTACTTAATTTGGGAGTAAGATGAAAATTTCTAGCTTCAGAATGATTTTCGCAGACGCAATGCGTGTTTGCGTCCAGCTTTTTGCAGGCGTGGTTTCAGTATTACATACCAGCTGTAAGATCCGAGCACGTTTCACACTTGACAAATCATGTTTTGGAGGTTTTCACCAAATGTGAGGTCCCTCACTACAGTACTTCTCATTTTGAGATATAGTGGTTAAAAAAAGTTTTCAAGGTATATTGCATTTGACCTAGGGTAGCCTTAAATGGCCATTGACCTCCTTTAAAATCAACAGGCTTCTTCACCTTACTATGGAACACTGACATGTCAAATATGAGTCTCATAACAGTCTCCCTTCTTGAAATACAAGTGAGGTAGAAAAAAGAAAGAAAGAAAGAATGGGTAAGTTGAGGTACTGTAAAAACCAACCCCCCTTCATGTCAAGAGAGATCAAATTTAAATGAACTGTATAATGTATTTTGCAACCACATGTGTCTGCTTTACTTTGACATAATTTGTTGACTTGTGCTTGCTATCAAAGGAACAATGGAATCTGAAATGTGCAAATGGCAAAAACATGAAATTTTGAAGTTTGCCCCTTCCATCCAAAACTGCCCCATGTGGGCTGGGGGTATTTTCCATCTGTTGTAAGAGGCAACTAGAGGAAAGGACTTGTACTACAGTATATCTGAGCTGTATTTAAAACCAAACTTGAACTTGAACTGTATTTGAAACCGTATTTAAACTTAACCTTTTTATCCAGATGACACTGAATAACACATTTGTGTTGGTGTGCCATTAAATCTCATCTAACTACCTAACTATCCATCCAAAACTTTTCATTCTAAGGAAACCTTCTTATACAATGATAAACCTACAGTTACAAGATATGTATCTAGAGTGTGTCTGTATGCAATACAAATCAAGCAACTGTTCTCTGCAGTTTCACATCTGTCAGAACTGTCTTGCTTTCTTTATCCTACCAATAAGTATGCAAGTGGCATAAACAAAAACTACTTATTTTTTACCCCTTTTGTTTTTATTTACCCCACCTTTCTTATATCACTACACTGAATCCTCAAAAGGAAGGGTCTTTTTCAACGAAAAGTATTAAAGAATTAATTTTCTTGACTGCAAAACAGTATGGAATTATCCTGTGGTACAGGCCTTATGCACACTTACCTACTACAGTATGACAAATGGCAATATAATACTATGATTATGAAATGTAGACCTATTGTGTGTTATCTGGTATCAAGTACTGTACATATCTAAGATGTTCTTCATTACAACTGTAGGCATTTCTCTAACATTAAATGCATGATCACTTACACAGTAGGATGACTACAAAGTTCTGAATATTCAAGAGTTCAAGGCTCCATGTAAAGCATAATTATATAGTTGCGTACCAATATGAGTATAAGCCATGAATATAAGTACAAAAATAGGTACAACTGTTTTTTAGTAATCATATTCAGAAAAATGAAAATTGTGATGGCTGCTGCATATAATCCACTGCATCATTTTGTGGAATCACATACTCAGAATTCTGTACTCGTGAGGCAAGCTACCCACAGTACTGTACATACTACTGTATACATACCTGTCAGATTGCGTCTTCACAGGACTCACTGGGAGAGGCAATGCTGTGGCTGCCATGGTAACTATTTTATTTTCTCCAGACGGCTCACCAGGCAAGATACTGGCAGTTTCTCTTCACTGCCAACTGACCTGGTAAGGTCAGGTGACCACGTCAAGTGGTCTGTCAGCTGCAATAGAAAGTAAAAAATAAAATTCAGCAATGATGCAATAATTTGTGGGACTAAAAAATTTGACTTGGTTTAAAAAATCTGGAAGAGAAAAAAGATTCCACTTAGTATGTACATGTTATGTATCTATCCTAACACTTATGAAAAATATCATATATTATAAGCCCCCACCTCTCCCTCTAACTTTCCCCAAGGAAAATCCTGGGTCATGTGATGTACTTCAGGTCTTCAAGCTAAATAAAATAGTGCTACATTAATACTATATACTACTCCCATTGAAAGTAATTTTTTTGAAACCTTCCCTCACATTCTCTCCCACTCTGGTCCCACTTTTGTGCCCAGGTATTTTTTATATATATTTGCAAATTTTAATTGCTAATGTACAGATCTGTATACAGTAGTACAGGACTAAGGCAAAACTGAAATTTATCATCGTGATGTCTGGCATGTTCACAGTTGTTGCAATCACCAACCAAGGGCAGTTAGTGATATGCAGACCACACCAAAACAATTATACAATACCATGCCAACTACCAGGGCATGAGGAAAGGTGACAAACTTGACACAAAGAGTGATTCAAAATACCGTACATGCACTGTGACAGAAATGACTGGCACAAAACCAGACAACCAGAACTTAATGATCCACACTGGTTTAATCTATCTTCATCTTGTTGCACTGAAAGGGAGGGAAAGGGGGTAGGGCTGGACATTCCCACCCCACTTCCACCTAACCCTTCCCTCAAATAGTCAATGATCTACCCAGACTATGTTTCTTGAAAGTCACACAATATCTCCAGACTTATGGCCATAAATGATCAGAATGTGGTTATGAAAAGATACAGAGTTCTTCAGATTCAGCAACTACTACACACATGCACAACATATTTTCAAGCAATGAAGCTACACTGGAGTACTTTTAAAGGATGCCAGTTAGCAAATGTTTTTAAAACCTTAAAGGGAATTATTGTGTTTAAAATACACCAACGTGGTATGCAACAAAGACAACTACAATCATTATTAAACCATTCAGTCTCACCAATAAATTCCAGCAGTAGCTTATCTCCTCAAATATTTAGTTTAATACGAAGTATTATTTGAATTTTTGAAAGTTTGGGCCCAACAAATTATTCTTGAATAGCAAATGACTGAATTTTCTTCTGTAAGATCATTATTTCATAGAAAGAAAGTTACTGGACTACCTTATTTTGAATTATCTACCATTCTATACCTATAAATGTTGGTTTTAAAAATACTGAAAGTTTTCTGTGTAAAAACAAATGCAGTGCTGCAGCAACCCCAACTATGGTTGTAAAGCACTTTTGAGGGTTTGCAGACTAAGCACAACAGCTTTACCTGTGACTAAATGTTACATTTCATGAAAAGTATCACAAAGATCATCTTTCATGTCAGTGATTATATGCCAATGTCACATATTGCCTCCCTCCAAACAGAACTGCATGCACCATTTGGCATAATTTTAATCACCATTGATGTCTGTGCAGAGACATCTATTGCAATGATAATCAGGCAAGGATCCATGGGAGGGTTTCCCTGGCCCCAGCACGTCTCCCCCTTTGGCCACTACTTTCTGTTTTGAGATGATCTCTAACTACAAGAATTATATGTAGCTATCTTACATGCAAGGTGGAATGATGAGTTGAGATAATCAGCTGTCAGTCCATCCAATGTTATTTGTAAATTCCACAAGTCACTAGTTTCTACACAGTAAAATGAAAACTACACAACATTCAGATTTACTGTTTGTGGTAATGGAATGTCTCTATGAATTTTTCAAGAGAGCATTTCCAGCCTTTATAGGCAATAGTTCATGTAAATGTTGCTGGTTTTTAAACTGTTTCCAAAAGAACACCATGTGATGTTCTTGTACAGAAAATAAAAATTTTGATAGGTTTTAAATGATATATCACACAATTTAACCCAGCTCCAGGTGAGCACAAATGTTCCTTAAAAAACTGTACATGGTGCATCAAAATATATGCTGTGGTACTGCACTATTTACAAAACACTGGTAGATATTTATGTACTGTGCACACATAGACAATGATGACGGTGAGACAGGTACTTATAGCAAAGCACTAACACAGGCCTGGTGAATTATGTTCACTCTCTCTTGAATATATACAGCCTGAAACCCTTGAACCAATCACAGAAAAGACATTATTGCTTTAATATTTAAGTACACTGTGAGTACTACCTGTCCAGCCTATTACATACAGTACACCTACACTGTACATACTACAATGAATCATACTTACACAGAAGGCATGTCTGAGATACTACCTGCCTGATATTACAGTGGAATCTGCTGACAATCTCATCCACTGTACAGTACTACTAACAGTAGTCATGTATAGGCAATACTCACACATGTTAACATTTTCATCATTCCAGTCCTTGTATGGAAAAAGACAACAAATTCCTCCACCAGGCATTGGGTATTTAGTTTAAAAGAAAGTAATGCACTGTACTTTTGACTGCTGAAGATGTTCTGGATAAAATGAAACAGGTTACTGATATTATGTATGTAACATACCAACAGAGTATGAGGTGCTTTCTGTTTAGTCCCAATTAACAACCAAAGCCGAAGTTACCAACCTCTCAACATTTGAACCTATACATGTATGTACATATTGCACCAAGTGTTGAATACACATGTACAGGTCTCTTTCCATAAACATACATAAATTTATAAACAACAACAAACGAAAGAGATCGTTCAATTTCAATATATGGTAATAAAGCTTACTTTGAAGTTTTTTTTTTTGACTGTTGATTTGATCTATGAATATTCAAATAGCATGGCAGCATTAAGACTGGAACGTTGTTCTACGACATTCCCACTTTGACACAGTATGTCAAAGAGACTTCTTCACTGCTCCAGTTGTGAGTGAAACCACACACGAAAACCCCATTGACTTCGATTTCATGAAATGCTTTGTTATCACACTTGCTGTAGTCTATTTTTTGTTGAATTATTATGACCAGTGTTTGCATTAGGCACAGGCATTGAGCAATTCCTGCACCTTTCTCAACAATTCCGCAATTTTTAATATCGTGAACCAGAATTTCCTGTGCCTGTTGTGGAAAACTTATCAACTTATCACGATCCCCTAACAGAACGAAAATTCCTGACACATCTAGGAAGGGGAGAATTTCCCCCTTACATTCTGAGACCTAGTACCAAGTTGCCAACACTGATTATGACTATTTCTCTGTTGTAATAATGTGTATAAATTTAACAGCATTCAATTTATACAGAAATGGGCAAGGCATTCTTGCCCAAAGTTCATGGATCCCCCCCCCCCTTTTACCAGTGTGTGTGTTCACAATTGACTATACTTCCCATTGCTATTTTGTATTTAATATGCACTGCGCCTGCTGCCAGCAGTAGTTTTAGTATGGAGCTATTACGGATGGAGTCAAAGCACCCTGTCCAATCAGACAATACATATTGAGAGTATTTAATCCTTTTGTGGGAAGAGAATTTTCTTGACAGGTCCTTTTAGTTCCAGAGTCTTCTGAGTTTGTTTGACTTAACCTCCCTGAAGAGAGTATGATCCTTTCATACTAACTTAATCTTAAAACAAAAACTTGATAGTCACAATGCTTTGAAGTGATAAGGGTTGCCGCCAAGGGTGAAATTTTGTCAGTCTTCTAGGCTAAAGGACTGTAAATGCACTTTTAAGTGATTAAATTCCTTTGTTATTTTAATTTCTTCGATTAGTTAACTCTTTTCAGCAGTTAAAGCAAGTCTAACTTTTGCATATGAAATGTGAAACAATTCTGGATTGTTCCTAAAATAGTGAAACATGTGCCCATGTTCTATAGTTAATTAGAGTGTTACTGAACCCTTTTCAGAATTGAGAACTGGCGTAAAACAACAGAATAAGTTTTGTTTTCTTTGACGACTGGCAATATTATGGTAATGGGTGGAATCATGCAAAGAACTGTTTGAGATCTAACAGACGACAAGAACAATTATAGTCACTTCCTAATCCCATTTATTAAAGTGGCCAACATTTTTCAAGAGCTAAACAATCAGGAGCTTATAGTTGGGAAATCTAATAGTTTCAAAGGGAAGGAGGGTGTTTTGACTCCATCCATATTAGCTCCATGGTTTTAGCACTGTGCCCCCAATGTCTGCCATCTTGTACCAACAATCTATCTCATTTGCCTTCTGCACAAACCTTTGTGTCTCAGAGGTTTTGGGGTCTCAGAAGCAGTTTGCAGATATGGGTATTTAAAGTGCAGCCAAGATGGGTGCGGGAGTGTCTTGTGTACTATGTGGGCAATGTGCACCATGGATCTGTAATGCATGGCTCCATTTTAGACTGACCACAACATACTACACATAGCATAAATATATAACAAACACTGCAGACTGAACTTACAATCTTATCCAGATGATCAAAATGATCAAAGCAAACACCTTAAAAATGTGTTCATATAATTGTACTTTACTTGTCTCTCACACTACACTGTACTGGATGCCTCCAATGTCAGACTGCACAATAGATACTAAGTGAAGGAACTTCCCACATCTACAGTAATACAATACATTGACAATAGTGCAGTAGAGAGGAAGTTAATCAATATCCAGTTTTTAACTTGTTGAGAACTTATTAAATTTCAAAGGTGATTTAATATGTTACCATGTCAAGTAATCTAAGTATCTTTCAATGAAGAAGCACAGGATCATATTTATCATAAAATATTGATAAGGTCCAAAGCCACAGGAAAGAGGGTGGTTCCATCCCCCTAAAACCCAACAGCAAAAAAAAATAAGACCCAATAACAAAGAAAAAGAAAAAGAAAGAAAAACAGTTATGCCCAAAATCTATGAACTTGTTCCTTGAAAATATATTCCGAAATAACTCCTTTAAATATATGGATAACATCTGAGTTATAAAATGGGTTAATAGAATACCACAATATCAGTTTGGAACACACTTCAAACACACCCATGGCAAAAAGTTGTCTCATTTTTCCTGAACTTCACCCCTCCATCCCTCCCCCATCTTCACAACTAACAAATCCTGGCAATGTGCCTGATAATGAATCTGAGTAATGCAAACCAGAATGATAATGACAGCTTTATGATAGCTAATTAGACTAAATATATAACAATACAGGTGTTAAGAATGTCATAAATTGTGGAAAACATTTTATCATACTAGAAAATGTTTAAGCTGTTACAAGGCACTTTAGTTGGAAATTAACTTTTAGTTTCTCAAAAGGGAAAACCTTTGCCTTAACTCAGAGCCGACCTTGCAAAACGATGGTAGTTTTGTGTTTTTCAGTGTCCATTTTATTTCTTGATCAGCAAACTTATCCATGCCCACAAATTACTAACAATTCTGTCTACTAGCGTGCATAGCACCACTCTAAGGCTTTAGCTATTCAAGTCTGTATCGATAGCTTTCAAATCGAAGAGCTGATCAACAAACTTTGCTCCCCCTTTAAAGTTTCTCCCTCTAGAGGTCACTAATCTGTTTGATTAGTTTACTTATTGCTGTGCCCCTTCATACAGCTCTACTACAGTAATTGTTGCATAATAGGTTCACACTGCTTTTCAGTACAGATGCATGAAACCATTTTCATAGCAAAAGAACAGCTTGCAGCAAAACACTCTAAAACCAGTTTTGTTTTAATGAGTCAAATAACGTACTAAGTTGGTAAATTATTAAACTGTGTTATGTCAGCAGTTAGCAACTTTCCGTATTTCATTAACAAATCCTTTCTGTGGTCACTTTAGACTAAGTTCCTTGTTTCAGCTAATTCACATGTCCATAAACATAAATGAGAAAACACTTCTACAAAGAATAAATCATTGATCACTGACTGATTTTCGTAAACATAGTCCACAATAAGCAGAGAGGCCTTTTGTCTGAATGTTGCCTTATTCAGCTGAGCTCTTCACCTCTGGTTAACTTATAAAACAACTTACCTCTCACTCCTTCTTGTGTACCTTAGTAGATATCATTTTTGCTCAAGTGTGATAAACTTTGCAAGTATTGTTAAGATTTGAAGTTGTAAACCCAGTGTTATTCTGAAGTCAACTAAGCAAATCCACTAATTGTTATCCCTTTTTTTATATTTTTAGCCAAAACTTTTCTGGATCTGAACATGGACCTTTGCTAGGACTTTACTTATAGAATCAACTGAAACCATACAATGGGACCTTGGACCCCAACTAGTCAGTGTTCTCCTCACATCAACCATACCCCTGTGGGTGCCACCTATGTCCCTGTTTGTGGATACTTTCTTAAATCCTTGTATAGCAGAAGGGGGTCAGGGTGCTGAAATACTAATGACTTTGCAACCATGCACATTATCATTTGGGGTAACTCAACAATCTCCAACTGTGACTCTCAGTAACCTACTCAGCTATGTAAGACAGCCCCCCCCCCCCTCCTCTTTTAATTCTGATGCTCACACAAATTTGAACCTAACTGTGGTGCAGTATCATTGCACCTATTGTCACCCCACTGTCACCCCTCTGCACAAATTACTCCACCAAACTTTCACCAAACATCTCACAATAGAGATTACAATGTGAGGAACTGTGATTTTTTAACAACAGTATGCCACAGTATGTCTGTGAGATCACACTGTCAACTCAAACATCAAAATTTCAACTATCATAAAATATTAACAACAATGGCAGTGTCATCAATGAACACTATGACAACAATACCCTAATAATAACAATTAAAAATAATAACAATAATAAGTAATAATAATATGCTTAATATGTATTCCCATACAGTAATCAGACTTCCCAACAGTCAACCGTACCTGCATTTGCTCTCAATGTGGACAGATTCTTTGACAAAAAATGCATATTTTTAGCAGCTTCACTGCTTCAAATTTTCTACAATTCTGTGCAATATAGAAGCTTAGGACACTCCCTCCCTCCTTGCTAGGTAACATACTGTACTTACGGCCAGCACAGTTTTCTGCAAAGGTCAGCAATTCATCCTCAATCACACAACTGCTCTCTAGTAGGACAAAGTCATACACAACAGTAAGTGACTTGTGGTGGGAGGTACTGCCATCATCTACAGCACACAAGATGCATACCATGCCATGCATGGTACCTGTGTCCCCAATAGGCTTGGACAGGTTACCCTACTGTACTCAGTCTTGCAACTCCTGTCTGGGAGTCCAGTAGAGTAGTACAGTAGCCTATCTTTCCTTGGAATTAAAACTCCTAGATAATTTTCAATACTGTTAAAAATAGGCACAAAAATCATATTGCCTCTGACATTGTTACTGGCATCTAGGACGTAATTTCTCAAAACTTCTCACACTGAAATTTACATTTTGATACCATGTACTGTACATCACTGCTACATGAAGCAAACATGTCTCCAAGTTAATCAATACAGTTTCAAGAACTAACACAACTCTCAATCACAGGTAAGCCCAAAGCAATTGTGGGTAGGAGGGAAGATAGTCAAGGACACTCCACCCCTCCTCCCACCACCACCCCCCATCCCCCACACTCCCTCTCCCCAAAATTTTTCACTACAGCCCACAGTCTTTATATACCAAATATACTACAAAATTGTGCACAACTTCAAATTGATCCAAAGCCAATGAAGTTGCTACAAAATAACAGCACTATAAATCACAGATGTGAATGCAGCTATGAAGGAGGGGGAGGAATAGGAGGGTAGCCTAATGCTCTCCTCCCAAAAAGTAAATGGTAAAAGCCTTAATGTGCCATAGTCTTAAATGTAGCAATTATGCAGTCTCCTCCTATAACCTGATTACTTTTAGATATGGGCTGGATACATTTAGCCATCAGGTCACGTTAATAGATTGCTCTACCCCTAACCCACATTTTCAGGCTTAACAGGGATTATTAATTTTGGAAAGAAAAAAGTTAGATTACAGCCTGAGGCTTCAAAAACAATTTGTTATATAAGTAACAAATTATTATACATTTTTTTATTTATATATTATAACCCGTACTTCTCACCGGAAGAGGTCCCTTCAAAATTTGTAGGGCTATGCCAGACTGCCCACCAGGATCTCTACCCATCTGCATCTAATCTGATATGTCTAGAAGCTGTCTAGACTAACTGCTAGTGGACTGATGCAGTGGGCTTGTGAATTGGGAAGGTGCATGATGGTACTGTTAGGATTGTGTGGGGCTTTGGAAAAATAATTGAAAACAAGTTATCCTACAGGAAATAACAATGTTAACTACTTAAATGAGTGTACATGTCAAAAAGTAGCATTTCCAGGACATATCACTTAAATTGCTTTACTTCAGCGTACTGTGCATTACAAAAGGTATTCACTAACCTATTTCTTAAGTAAGACTGATGATAATTGCCGATGCATTTATTCTGCTAACCTTTTATTTTTATCCACATTTGTAACTTAAGTCAGATAAGATTACTTTGTGTGTGGGATGTGGTTCCCAGGCAGTCATCTCAGAGACAGGTCTACAACGTTCTAAAGCACATCCTTGAACAATGAAATCAACTTGGCAATGTACATGAAAATTACATGCAGCCCAAACTTTCCAAACCACTAAAATATTAATACCACTTAGGTAACAAACTCTAGTAATCTGCTTCACAACTGTACACCATAAATTGTCATCCACATCCCTCTCAACAAGTCCCTGCAAACTGAAATATTTATGCTAAGTTTTTGATCAATTTATTCTCCACGAGAAGAATTTACAACTTACAACAACACTTGACTCAGAACCATGCTAAAAACTCAAGGTAAACTACTTTTCATTAAGGTGAGCGAGAGAAGAGTAGGCATACACATACTAAAACAACATTACAACATCAGGGCTTGTAATAACAAGAGGCACCCCAGACCATAGCAATCAAGCCTCATAATTTGCTATGTTGCCCCCTAACAATAATGATCATCAAATGCCATATAATGGCCTTGAAACCTTTCTAAATTATTCCTATTTTTTGCCCTCATGTCTTTCAATTTTGGTCTTGATTCCTCTCTTGCTCTTGCCTCGGTGCCCTGACAAAGTTTTCCCAGTTGAGGGTCATTTGTTTCTCCCAGGTCTAAGCCCTGCTTTATGCACACTGTCACTAGAGTGTAGGCATCCACAGTATTTCATACAGTATTCTGTATGCAACAGCTTCTTCCTCCAAAAGCATGAAAAACAAATACATGTAACATAATTCTGGTTTTTCAAAACAAAACTTTGATACACAGCCAATTATCAAGTTTCAGCACTTGAGGAAACTAGAATTTAGTAATTGAAAATGTAACAAGGGTTTCCCTGAACAAATTTAAGTCCTTGCCAGGGACATACCCTGTATCACAGCTAAATCACAATACAGTATAAGTCATAAAATTAGGAAGTATGTACACAGAAAAAAGTTAGTTCTCAAATTATATATTTGATGAAAACTACAAAAAGGGTTACCTAGTCATGGCACCCTTGAGTAACAGAATGAAAATAGCAAGAAATCTTGCAAAGATAACACTGAGAAAATTCAGAAATGTTAATTTACACAGCACCAACTATTTACAGGTACATCCTTCAAAGGAAAAAAAATTTCCCTTACATTAACACAAAAGAGGGAAACACTGATTGGGCAAATCTCCATTCATTTTTTTTTTCTAGAAAAGACAACACTTTATTGTTGTTTATGTATTAAGTTTTGGCTATTGAGAATAAAGGTCTTTGAGCTTCTCATTTTGCTTTACAGACCAACTGAATATACCATCAGAAAATTGTCACCTGTATGAGTCTTGCAGTTTTTAATTCAAAGCCCAGGTGCTACAGATTGCTCTTTTGCGATAGAACTAAAGTATTACTGAAGGTATTGTACACAAGGTTTTACTGAAGAAAACTTGAAAAATCTGGTCTTTTATGAAAGAAAATTTGAAACATTGGTTTTGTTTTTTAAATGAAAACTGGAAAATTTGTGGTCTTTATTAAAGAATATGCCCTTCCTATCAGCAAAATCATGCAGATTGTCTGAGGACTGAAGTTGGTTGGGATTACTATACATAATTCATAGCACTGATAATGGCTCTGAGAAAAAATTGAAAAATTGAAAAATTTTCCCTACAAGGAGGTATTCTATATAGTTGTACCACACTTGAAATAACCATATCTACATCACTTTCTTCCGACAAAACGGACAGAAAAAAAAAAAAAACAAGAAAAATATATAATCATTTCAGTCAACAGGTGACCCAGTACAAAATATACCTGATGAAAATATTAGCTTTTGCTCCTGGCTAGGCAATGGTCGAACATGGCCCCCTACTGGCGCCACCCCTGATTTTAGTATGACAGAATATCCTGCCAAGGTCAAAACACACATTTTTGAAAACAGGGAGGCAAAGTCACAGTGACAGGATTGTTATCTTGAGAACCAGTCATCATAGATGTTTTGTGTGAATGTTTGTGAAAAATGTCTAAGTCCACAGAGCCACCAGTTTTGAGTGGATGCTCAGTAGCAGCACTTGGCTTTTTGAATTTGCAACACAATATAACAATGTGTTTTGTGTTCAGGCTTGGGGCGATTACATCTGAATGTAATTTATTACTTCAGATATTGCGATTATGATTACGTTTACAGCTAAAAATGAAAGTAATTGATTACGATTGTGATTACATTGCAATGTACTCACATTTTGTTGAAATGAGAACAATGGACTGCTAGGAGGCATTAATAGCATATGTGCTTTCAATAGCTGGTACTACAGTAGGAGTCTCCTAGCTCAATACTCATGAAAGTTTTTATCAGTGGAGCTATTAAATTTGCATTTGGATGCTGCATTTTGTCAGGTTGACTGTTGTTTTATTACTGCACTTGTCAATTGTAACCACTGCCCCCCTCCCCATAGATGGGCCATAGTGGGGCTGCTTCAACATTTCTGCAGGGATGTGCAATTTAAATCGACCCCGCTTTGCTGAGAATTTGGTGAGACTTTTAGCCGAGATGTGAATTGCAAGTAGGGCCACCGATTTTCCGTGATCACAGAAATTGTCACGGAATCGCGGAATTTTAATTTTTTCACGGAAAATCACGGCACTTAAAAAATCCCTCAGAATGCTGAAAAAACTTTAACAGTCTGTATGTAATAACACTGGATGGCTCTAGCGGACTACAATCTGATAGAAAACTGTTGAAATTCACCCTCTCCGATGGTTACTGTATGTGGGACCAGGTGCAAGTTGCGCATTTACTAGCCTTCGGTAGGTCTAATGTTGCTCAGTCTTGCAAAGTTTTCCCGCGATCCCGTTGCCTGTAGCTGATTCTTGTTTATACTGTATCATGTATAAAACATGATACAGTACTGTATGTAAGGTATACTATGCATTAGTGCGTCATAACAAACTGTTGCGCACGTTACTCAAGTTTCATGTTTTGCTCTGTTGTTACGTTCATGATCGAACGATCATAACGTTCTGACTGACAAGTTACACTTTCAATTGTGGAATAATTATCGGATTAAGTACCTGCATATCATTTGGATATAATTTTATACGGATCTTTTACTATGTAAGAAGAACAAGGGACCCACACTCAGACAATCGTAAGTCAAGTTGTTTTAGGTTTTTTTTTTATATGTGTAACATAGACGTTAGGCTGGTGATTGGATTTTAGTCTGGGTTAGGCTGCACTGGCCTAACACACTAATCAATGCAAAACAGAACTAGTCACGGATTTGGCAAATTGCTTGCACGGATTTTCACGGAATTTGGAATTGCTGTAACGGAAACTGACTCTTTTTTTCACGGAAAATCGGTGGCCCTATGCAAGCAATGGGCCAGGAGAAAATTGATTCTCAACCTTTCAAGATATTGCACATGAAAATATCCTAGGATCCTACGGAAGGAGATAACACTTCATGACCAACTTCGATTTAAAAGTGCAACCGAAGCTAGGAAGGATTTATTTTTAAATGGCATGTTACCAATGACTGTGTGGTTTTTTGGTTAAGCTGTTAATATTTAAACATTAGCCTATACAGTACTTGTTTCAGTTTTATACGACATCTCGCCTGGAGTGAATAGCTTCATGCAATAACAGCTTGCTTCGGGATGTCCGCTCTTGGCCTGCATTCACATATACAGAAGTATGCAGAAGTACCTTTTGTAGAGTACATTGCACAGACAGCAAATATTCAGCCGGCCAGAAATTATATACCAGGATGTTTGGTTAATTGCTGCCCCACTGTACAGAGCCACTGCATTAAATTTAGCAGGAATGTGCAGTTAAATGTTGCCCTGCCCTATCGGGACTTAATCCAGATGTAGCCGGAAAGGAAACACTTGTTGCATTTCTGTAAATCACATCCTGGCCTAAGTCCCAGCTATACTTGGGTATGGGAGTTCGTGGTTACAATTGTGCATAAGTGTTTCATATAAAGTCAACCAGTTGTGTAACAAGGATGTACTCAGGTTGAGGGGAGCTAAGTGAACAAACTGTGCAAGTTTAAGTAACAAAAAAAATTCCTGACTGTACCAACAACAGAACCAAGTCTTCCCAAAGTGGAGATCATTGAACCCCCTGCACTTAATTCTCACTCAGTTAGGCTGGAGCATCCAAGAAAGCAGGAAACTTAACTATAGTCACCCCAACAGAAGTAACAAGCACCAAAAATTCTGTTGAATAATTTTTACCTCTTTTGCACTTCTTTTATAAACTTAACTTCAATGTAATCATAAATTAAATCATGATTACAATTACTTTGCCATTGTAATCGATTACGATTATGATTACTTAGCAACTTTCACAACAGTAATCGATTATGATAACTTCAAAAAGTGTAATCAGTTGTAATCAATCACGATTATAGATTAAGATTACCCCAAACCTTTTTGTGTTAATGTTGTTTGAAAAATGTCAAAGTTCACTGAGCTTCCAGTTTTGAGTGGAGGTGCAGTGGCTGTTTATGAATTTGTGTTATTTTGCAACACAATAATTAAGCATTTTGTGTTAATTTCTGAAAAATGTCAAAGTCCACCAACTTAGTCTCCAAGCCTCCAATTTTGAGTGGAGGTGCAGTGGCATTTGATTTGCAGTGGAACATTCATGAATGGGAGTTATTTTGTTACTTTGCCTGTTGGCTTCACTGTGACTGTGCCTCCGGAGACGAGGTAAGGTTTATTAGTGGTGAGGTATTCTATATGGTTGTACCACACTTGCAATAACCATATCTGCATCACTTTCTTCCGATAAAATGGGCAAAAAAAAAAAGCAAGAAAAGCATATAATCATTTCACTCAATAGGTGGTACAAAATATACCTGATGAAAATATTAGCTTTTGCTCCTAGCTAGGCATATCATGCTACTGCACCTTGAAACATTAAGTGAACTACAAAAACTGTACCAGCTTTATATAATTATGATGATGTTACAGCCTAGTCTACAGTAGATACAGTGTTTGTTATTGGTTCTGAACATTAAAGAGAAGTATTTTGGGTGGTTGTAAGGGTGCCACATTTTGAAGTGTACATTTTGGTTGTCTTGTCCAGAAAGAACCTTCCAAAAGAGCATCATGTTTAGCTGCTCAGTATCTGAAATAGATTCTAAATTGTTGGAAACACAATGCTGACATCTTATCTACAAAACTAAACTTTCAGTTCTTCAAGTGCTACATTTGAAGAGAGCAATTTATGTAGCAATTGTATACTTTTACTTATACTATTTTGGGGTTGTGTCAATTTAGCCTAAAGTTGCCTTTAACTGAAGAGGAAAATGATGAAAACTTTACAATTTGGACTTTCTGTTTGCCTAAAGTAACAATATCAATTTCAATTCAATTCATTTATTCCAGCAATGAACAGATAATGACATGAATATTTGAATAGTTTAAAGCAGTTGAACAACATCATTGTATGGAAAAGGAGAAAAAGGAAGAATAAATACTTATCAATTAATTTTTCCCCGTAACTTAAAAAAGATAATACGTACAGTCAATTACAACACACAATACAACTCACAGATTACAACACAATAAAAACACAATGACAAGGAAATAGTTGGGAACAATTCATGAGTTACACTAGAGAAAGTGAACCTTTTATCTGCATTGTGAATAGGATGTTAACAGTTGTTCTTTTAGCATCTTTTTAAATTTCTTCATAGTTTTGCAGCCTGTTAGGTGTTGAGAAAAGGAATTCCAAAGCTTAACCCCTGAAACCAATACAAAATTGCTTTTTCTTAGTTCTAGCAAATCTTTGATGAAAATAATTTTTGTGTCTGGTATTAATACAATGTGAGGCTGTAAAATAAATTTGCAAGTTTGGTGGCAGAAACTAATATAATATGCTCTGTACATGAAAATCCCAGTGTTGAATTTGACCAGTTGTTCTAATGGATGTATACTCAGATTATAAAAAAGAGGTGAAGTATGTTCTAAATAATTAGCAGTAGCCAAAATCCGAACTGCCCTCTTTCATTTCATCCTACATTGTAGTTTACCTGGAAAGATAAAAAAATAAATCTTCATCACAGACCAAATAAACTACAAACTTATCCTCTTCACCCCCAAAAGAGAAAAGCCATGTATGATGTAGGGCCTAGCTTAGGCCTAGGTTAGCTGTTGAATAAGACAATGGATTTGGTTTCAGATCTTGCAACTGATAAAAGGCATACCAGCCTTTTAATTACGCTAAAACTAGAAGTAACAGTTGACTATCTAACTAACACTATTTCATCCTGTACAAATAACAACTGATGGCGAACCTCATTATAAGTTAATGCTGTAACGTTAGTGTACGCTAGATGTTGCATAGACCCATATACATACATCCATTAGGCCTACTCCCAATTACTTTTTACGCAAAGTAGCGACAGTAGGCTTAGGCTGAAGTACATAATTAATAGTGGTATACTTCAGTACGTAGCTACAACAAACAAACAACTTGGGATGGTCTACTGTAACATCTTACCAGAACGGTGTCAAATTGTAGCTTATTTCACAGTCCTCTTTTGATATTTAAGTTTCTTTGTTTCTGTAGGGACGCCAGGTTCACCATGAGTATTCTCTATGCTCAAGCCTAAGTATCGACTTATCATAAAAGCATGTTGACCTACTGCTACACCCTCGCCATTTTGCATTCTTTGCTTGCGGTACGCGGTGCACGGTGGATCCTGTTGTACGTAGCTGTTTCTGCTTGTCATGTGACCCGGAAGATGAGTCATCAGGGAATTTCCCACATTGACATCGAAAACCGTCCGCATGGTTGGATCAAGGACCTACGTTTTAGCTCCAAGGTATTGGTGTTTGAGCAGGGTCTGTGGGCCGCAGCCTCCCCGGAATTCTGGAAAACGTACCGTCCTTATCGAACAGATTTTTGGCGAAAATTGGGCCATTTGCTCCGGTAAGAAACTTTTTTTCTCGGTGAAAAACAGCTCATAGAAAACAGGGGTAGCGCCAGGATTTGCCCGACGGGGACCAAGCTCCCGAACGTGGGCCACCAACCCGAAGCCTCGACATAGGCAAGGTGGTGAACGCAAAATTTCGGTTCTTTATCAGAGAAAATTTGAAAAATTTGAGCTTTTGTTGGAGAAACTTTGGACATTTGGGGGTTTTATGCCAGACTGAAAAATGTTTGGTGGCGGGGTTTTATTGCAAAAATGAAAATTTTTGCTTTTTAATGGAGAATCTGCCTTTCTTAAAAAGCAAGCAATTCGTCGGGGCGACTGGTATTCGTCGGGTATTACCTTGTTGTGTGGTCGGCCTCCAGTCTTCCTTCTGACAGCGACGAGTGTGGTACAGGATCACCGCTGGGCAGGCACTGTCAGCCTAGTGTACTGACTCAGTGAGGAAACAGGACTTGAGAAGGCATGAAATAGTCAGGCGCCCGTAAGCTGAAACTTAGCTACACATAAGACGATGCGACTCCACTGAGAGAGAACAGGAATTGTAAGGTACGTTATTTAATAATTTATTAAAACTGAAACTCCACTCTTCACAAACTCTTCTGTCTCGTTACATGATTAGAAGTGTTACAGGAGAAAAGTCTTTCGTAACCCCATCTCGATGTAAGAAAACGATTTAGCCTTTTCTCCACCACTTCGTTGAATCGAGAACAGTGGGCTTAGAATTAACAGAATTAACGACAGAGTTAAATTCAATGACAGAATTATTTCCTATCCTTCTGCCACTATGCAACAACATTGCAAGTCCCAAAATGAAAATAGACAACTTATTTGTGTTCCTGTTTAGCCTTAGTTTTTCTAAAGGTTATTTTCCTCTATGACGACAACTTGGCATTCATTGCTACGCTATGCCAAATTAATCTATTATGGTCTAAAAATGCAAGAATTAAACATTACCAGACTCGTGTCCCAGAACAAATATCTCATCTTACCGCAGAATCAATATGTGCTCTATTTCGATTCTGCTTCCTTTCTCTTTAGAATCTACATCTTGAGTGACTTTGAAACTTCTCCCATCTAATAAAATCTGCACAAACCTCTCTTCCCCCACCATAATCTAACACAAAAAATACTGCTGATCCATTGGCTACAGTGGTAAATAACTTTTCTGATTGGCTAAAAGATGCCTAGAACGGCACTCATCTTTTGAAACAGGTATTAATGCCCAATTTCAGTTGCACCCGCACCAGTGTTACCAAATAATTTCTTAGTAATCACTCAAAAACAGAGCAAGGCCCTGTTTTCCAACCTGTCCAACTACCAAAATTTGAAAACATCCCAGCTCTTCCCTTTGATCTACCTTAACAATGGAACTAAATCAGATCTGATTCATTCCACTTTTGTGAAACTTTAAGACACACGTGCAGAATCCATTGCTCCCAGATTTCGAAAACCTTTAGCCACGTGCTTTGCCTTTCTCATCCTGTGAATCAAACACATTCCCGTAACACTGAGACAACAAAGACCTTCTAGACCAGTGGTTCCCAACCTTTTCTAGCTAAACGCCCACTTTCACCAAATGAGGATGGGCAACCCCCCCCCCCCCTTGTCTATAGTTTACTATTGCTATGGATGAAACGACGATAATAAGACAAAACATGCTGAAATGAAAGAGTAGACCTACCGTGACATACATCGCTTTTACTTGTGGGTTCGACCCAGGGTAGCAAAACAGCAATGCGGGACTTAAGAAACTGACACCCTTTTGAGATGGCCACTCTTTAACCCGCGATTTACAAAAGCTGGAAGGCTTGATCGCGGTCAAGAGAGGAGAAACACCTCTGGTATTTAACTGACTTTGTCAGCTGCAGGGCCCCATCGAGTTCAATTTGTGGGACTGTTCCCCCAAATGAGGCCAAAGGTCAACATCCCAGTGGGCGACTGGGGGATCCGCCCCCGTAAACTGTGAAGTATTTACGATATTGTTGACACGAGAATGACGTACTGTGAGTCCAATTTTGGCTATCTTCCGATTAGCTAATAACCTTAAATACAAACTAAAAAGATTGCAAAATCAGCCTTAGCCCAGTTTGCATTTCAATAGTAAATTTCGGGAGTTCCCTTTGATGCTGAAAGGGGCTTGTCCTGTCATGGGAGGAAGAAGGATGGTAGTGGTGGCATTGGAAATTGAAACACTTGTGCCAATCAAGCTGTCCAACAGGTAGAAATAATGAGAAAACAGAAATTGGCGCACCGAAAAACTGCATATTTGAAACATTTTAGTTTTACTTCATAGTACATTGCCAAAGTTATCTATTTCGTTACAGTTACCTACAATTGTCACTTCTGTCAGTATGTCATGTTTATGGACTTCAAGGAAGAAAACTACATTCAAGGTTAAATTTGCAAAACGATTTAAAGCTATGACCCCTTTGGTCACCGCTTTCACTGTCACTGATGGGAATATGAGGGCCCTGGCAGGAAAAATTGAAATTAAACACTGTTACAGTAGATGCGATTTTGTGGCATCTGGAAAGGGAAAATTAGACCTAGTCAACTTGTGACTCCATTCACCTTCTTTTTGTGCGAACCAATTTGAGAGTTCAGCTAGAGAAAAGCTTTTGGAGTCTTGTAAAGCCTTGGTTTAAACTGAGTATCTCATTTTTTCAAAACGACCCCTGCCGCCCCTTTAGCTCTCATCGCCCCCTGATTTGTTCAAACGCCCCCGGGGGAGAACCACTGTTCTAGACTTTTCGTAACAAACTAAATCTCCATTTGTCATCAATATATACAGTCATCTTATTTTTTACTTTTTTGTATTTTTCTACTTTCAACATTACATTTGAATATAAAAAACATTCACGTCTGGTATACTTTTAATCAATTTGCAATTAAAAAATACTGCTTCATATATAGTGCCAAGACGTTATAGGGATGTTTAGCTTTTTCGTACTTAAAAAAACTTGCTTTGAGAGAACTAGATAATCATTGAATAACAGAATTTCTAACTCTTTGATAAAATGTGTGATGTATGTACAGATTCAGAAAATATGCTCCAACGTTTTTTCTCAGTCTCACACCAGGTACAATATGGGGAATCGGTCTTCCCTATTAGAAAAAACAGTCTATTAGCTGGAAGAACCCTATGTAACAAATCTGCAAATAAATTTTGGCAAGAGGCAAATGCTTTTCTGATATCCATAATATTTATAGTCTTCTTATTTTTACCTTTTTTATTGTTCCACTTTAACATTAAACTTGAATGTACAAAAGAAAGCATTCACATCCGGCTTACTTTTCATCAATTTGCATTTGAAAATACACTGTTTCATATGTAGTGCCAATAAGTTATAGGCATGTTTGGCATTTTCGTATATAAAAAAGAAACTTTGCTTTGAGAAGACTGGATGTTGATTAAACAACAAAATTTCTACGCCTTTAATAAATGTGAAGTGCAGTGGCGTAGCTAGATATTTGTGTGTGTGTGTGTGTGTGTGCGTGTGTGTGTGTGTGGTGGGGGGGGGGGGGGCAAAAGCAAAAAATTTCCGACAGATTATTATCTTGAAGTAATGATGTACTATCTAAGCGTAGCGCCACCATCATCAAGCGGAAAAATTAGATTAAAATATCTCCGAGGTTGCCTTAAATGACACTTCCAGGCCTTGTCAGTAACCATTTCGATGTGTAAGAAGTGTTGTAAGTGTTTCAAATGAATTGTTTTTATTTATTTCCGAAAGTGACTAGAAATTTCCGACAGAGGCCATCGGAGACTTTGTGGGGGTGGGGGGCAACCGTCCCTGCCCCCCTCTAGCTACGCCACTGGTGAAGTATATCTACATTCCCTGAACATATGACCCGATGTCTCTTCCTCTGTCTGACTTCTCACACCAGGTGCAATGTGGGGAATCGGTCTTCCCCATTAGAAAAAAGCAGTCTATTAGCTGGAAGAACCCTATAAATAAACATAAATTGAAAATACCGTAATTTGGCTCCTGAAGCAGAAAGCCAGGTGAGTACTTAAAATGCGGGTCCAGACACATTCAGTTAGATTATCAAAAGACACAATCCATTTTGAGTCGCTGTTGGCTTCTCAGCTATAGTTAGTATTTATTATAAACAAAATGTGAAGACCTGTTTGACCTCAAATAATTATCAAATAAAACTTCATTAACATTTTGATAACCATTTTCATTAATCAAGGAGTCCTCCCAACTGGCAGGTACAGTGGCGTCGCCAGATTTGGTGATGGAGGGACACCATAGATGACCTCGTAATGCCACCTCAGTTTTTCCCCCCAAGTCTGCATAAATTGTACCTTTTTATGCCTCGCTGCTATTGTATACAGCAGTGAAAGGAGGGGGTGCTTCCTTTACATACATAAATGTGCCCTCCTGGGGGATGGGTCTAAGGGGAGGTGGCAACCCCTCCCCTTTGAGAAATTTTTGTTAATTTAAGCTTACTAAGATCCAAAATGGTGTTATCTTTGGATATTTTTGGAACTGATTATATATGGCTGGAAAATGTCCATAATTTAGTGAATTCTGATTTTTGCTCGAGTGAAAGAGGAGAATGTATGTGTCTAAGAGAATGTCAAAAAATCTCCTGAAGCCTCTTTACTGTCTTCTATTTGGGGGAAATTTTTCCCGCAAAAATACGTGCGTGGAGTCCATAGAAACATTCTTGGACTATTACGAAAATTTGCCTTTACTTCATTGTGTATTACAAAAGGGTATCTAAGGCTGGCAGACACCGGTACATGCCCTCCTGGAATCCCTGGATTAATTGTATAAAATGGGGGTAATGACATGATGCTTATTACCTGACATCCAAATGATACTATAGGATATGATGGCGAGCACTTTACAACTATCGTATTTTTATAAGTTTGAACGAAAATCCAGACCAACATCCAGCAATTGGGGAATGGGAGGGATGGAGGGAGAGTTTAGGGATGTGATATTAGACCTCCCTGGTGGGTATAGCAAAAGGGGGTGAAGGACTAACAAGCACTTTTGAGAATGCTTTTTCTTCATAAGTGTATTAACAATCACTATCTATACCGATAATGGCTGCGCGCGAAGGACTCGGTAAAAATTTTTGAAAAACGTATAACGACAAGCATACTTTCAACCTTCCACATCATGCTACAAATTAGATTGAAAGAGGCCCCTACACAGCTTGGAGATGTGCTTCTGTTTTTTCCGAAGTGTTGTGATTTTTATGGTCTGTTAAGTGCCCACCTTATGTCATTAAAAGTTAAAGCTAAAATGCATCATTTTAATGCCTACAATTTCGTAAATACCCCAGAGCTTCCGGGGCTTGGCCCCTGGACCCTCACCCGGCTCTGCCCCGGGTTCCCACCAGGAGCCCTGAGGCAGGACCCTGGACTCCATGCCGTTAGAGGAACGCTTCGCGCTGCCGAGGAGCTTTCGGCGCCGATTGACAGTCCAAACATGTTTGCCTCCCCCCTCCCCCCCCCCCACTTTCAGACATCAAATCCAGCCCCTAGTCACTTGATGCAGCGTCTGGAGTTACTTAGAGTTGCAGGGTTTCGGGACTCGAGTCACTCCGAGTCACACGACCGCACACAGGCACGTTGTCAGGCGGAAACAAGCGGACCGTACCACCCGGACTACTTTGCACCCCCCCCCATTCGGGAATTGGATTAAAAAGTAAAACGTTACTATCTATGAGCGTGTGGGCGTATTTTAATTGTTTTCAGTCGGAAATCGTTCGTTGACTACCAAATTTTGCAACGCCCTTTCACATTCAGTAGTTCTATTTTCACGTTTCAAACCATTGCACTCTATTCAACAGTATAAGGTTTTACAGTTATTGTTCTTTGGTGCAGGAGCGACTATGGAGAACTTCCACAACACTGCACACATACAAAGAGAAAGTTCTTTCCGTTTTTTCTAACTTTAGAAAGATTCTTAGCAGGCGCTTATTCAGACTGGGAATTTTCCGGCTTCAGCCCCACCCCACACTACCCCCTTCTTTTCGGCATCACTGTCTTTTTGGGACGGTTCCAAAGCTGTAATACAGTATTAATTGCTATCAATATTAATATAATATTATACTAATATTAATTGCTATGTGCTAGGAAATACCATTCAACAGTGTCAATTTTTCCCTACAGACCCACCCCTCAGTGGCGTAGGAACCGGGGGGGGGGGCCAAAGGGGCCATGGCCCCCCAACATGTTTTGAGGGGGGGTCAAATGTCATTTTGGCCCCCCCCCCAATAATTGCGACAGTTTACAGTTTCGTTTTACCCATTTTTGCTCTTCAGAGGACAATTTCTCTAATAAAAACCTAAAATTTTCGGCGCGCTACGCGCGCAGGAGAGATATTCTGGTTTCTCCAATAGTTTCATTCTACATCACTAGATAGCGCAAGTCCTTTCCCCCTTACCATAACACGTAGGAAAAGTACACAGTTTATGTAGAGGTCGTAAATTTCATTCCATATTGCAAAGCCTATAGCTACTGTTCTCTTGTGTGTCATGCGGTACGGCCAGTTGGTGAAGGACCAGGGAGTTGCAAACAGAACTCCCTGGAAGGACTCACCGAGCAATATTTGGCTATTTCATCGGATAGTCAAGGTAGTTTCGATACAATGCATATTATCTCCTATATGGTCTAGAACCCCTACAGCTTTTCTTTCTTATTGTTTTTAATAATTACATAGGTCTATATGTTTTTTGTGAAAAATGACCCGAAAAATTTTCGTGCGCTTCGCGCGCTTTGTAGTTTTACAGTTTAGATTACGGAAAAAAAAACATTTAATCAACTCGGAACTTAGCTTCTCTAGTATATACAAATTTTATGCAATATATGACCCGAATGAAATGGAGGCTAGTACACAGGCTTTCTTCAAATCCCACCTCACCACTACTCGCCGGCATTGGGGCTGTCGGAGTTTCAGGTCGTTGGCCGTTCGCCGGGCAAATCGTGGGGCTACCTCTACTCAACTTAATAATAAGTTAACAAACTCTGGCTGTAGAAAATCTCAGTTCCAACTAATCCACTGAAATCCATGGGGGATAACTCAACGCTGAACAATTTTGAATGAAGTCGGATACTTAAAGACGTTAAATTCAAATCAAACTTTACAAAATTTGCAAAACAAGGACACATCTTGATGGCTTCAAAAATCCTGGCAAGCGCCACTTCCGGTGATTTGGGATGTATTTTTGAGTCATTAATGAAAACTGAGTCTAGAGATATTCTTCGAGACACGAATTGAGCCGAAATGAGTCCCTTGAACTATGGCTCGAGTCAGGCTACCCCGCAAAACGGACTCTGTTTACTCAGCCCCTCTTTAAGCTTCCCATACAAGGAATATGCTGTACAAACTGCTACGTGTTTTCTTTTCGCCGTTAAGTTACTGTTATTTGGAGAGCACCCTACTCGACAAGCCCTCTGGAATTTTTAGAGTGCTTCCCTTCATAACATCTTGATGTTATGTATTGTCCACACTCCTGTTCATTGTTTCAATTATTATCAAACATTGTGAAGAACGAAATAAATGAAATGAAATGAGTCACGTCACAACATCAGCTGAGCACAGCGCCACCATCTGGCCCGTAGGGCAAGGATAAAATGTTTGCCAAAAATGACTTGCAGCTCACACATATAAGCCCCGAACTAGCCGAGTGCGCCACAAGTGAGCGCTCTGGGCGAACTCCAGGGGCACTCCGGTAGCTCTTGGTAACTCCTGACAACTCCTGGCATGACCCCGAGTGTTTTGAGCATGCATAAAACAGTCGGGGTCGTGGCCCCGAGTTGCAACACGAGGTGTACGCGGGGCTCGCTCGGGGTCTTCGGGTCTCACTCGGAGTACTCGGGGGGGGGGGGCTTGGGCGCCCTGGGGGATAAGAAATTACATCTATTGCTAGTGAAAGTGATGTAAAGTAAAACACATATATTTTTTCAACATATGCCACTTTGTGAGACATTCAACACATGTTGTGGTGGAGTAACGTGTCAAAAAAGATAAAAATGCATGCTGGTGTCTTACCTGCCATTGGAGCCGACGTCCACAAATAAGAACTTGTAATCAGCATCCACCAGTGTCAACAGGATAATTGAAAAGAAACCTTTGAAGAGATAATAAAATGAGCCACTCACTGTTGGATGGACATTTTATGGCAATTTGTTTCTCATCAAGGGCCCCTACTGTGTTGACGAAATTCCACCGAGAACCTAACTGGTCACCGACAGCCTTCCACTGGTCTGCTGTGCGGGGGCATCTCATCACTTAGTCCCACGGTATTTCCCGCCTGTCGTAAGAGGCGACTAAAGGGAAGGACTTGCACCGTATTTAAACTTTGTTTGACACTATATAACACATTTGTGCTGGTTTGTCGTTAAATTTTATCTAACTAACTAACTAACTAACTAACTAACTAACTAACTAACTAACTAACTAACTAACTAACTAACTAACTAACTAACTAACTAACTAACTAACTAACTAACTCATCACTTCGTCCGCATATTCAGCGATGATTGCTTCGCACGTTTCAGGTATAATAACGGTACCAGCAATGGTATTATTGGTCACCCCAAAACCGTACTGCAAAGACATGAATCCAGGATTTTACAAAAGAGGGTCTAAGTCAGTATTCCATAAAGTATCAAATATTCGCATTATAATCTGCTTTTAATGTAAAAATTCTGAAAGTACCGTTGCTTTATTAGCAGATTATAATACAAATATTTGATCCTTTCTGGAATACTCAGTTCAAAAGAACGTATGCAAGGGGAGGGTTTGTGATGTCCTCAATTGTTCATTTCGTTAGGCCACAATAATTTCACTGCGTACAGTCATTTCTTCTCCCCATCCCATTTCTCTCCTCTACCAGTGAATTGCAAACACCTTTAGTGATAAGATTATATGAAGTAAGAGTGCTTTTGCTTGCAATTCTCCTGAATCACGTATAATAATAATGGCAACTTATAAAGCGCAAACTGCCGAGGCCTCGAAGCGCTGTACAGTAAAAGGTAAAAAAAATTGAAAACAGATACAAAGCTAGAGCATAAATCAAAATCAAAAACAAAAAAAGAGAGAAAATTAAACTTATAAAACAACAAAAATTTAGAGAGTAAAAAAATGAAAAGAAAAAAAATTAAACTATAGAAAATTAAAAAGGAAAAACCATACAACTAATAATCGGCGGAACAAAGGCAAAGTAAAATAATTTAATTCAACTAAACAATCCAAAAATCTAAAACAAAAAATTAAAAAAAAAAAACATGGAAACAATGTAAAATCAGGAACTAGAAACATAAAACATTCAGTAATTAAAAATCAGTTCTCACAGTAAAAAAATCATCATCATCATCATCATCATCATCATCATCATCATCATCATCATCATCATCATCATCATCATCATCATCATCATCATCATCATCATCATCATCATCACCATCACCATCACCATCACCATCACCATCACCATCACCATCACCATCACCATCACCATCACCATCACCACCACCACCACCATCATTACCATCATCATCACCATCATCATCACCATCATCATCACCATCACCACCACCACCACCACCACCATCATCATCATCACTATCATCACAATCATCATCACCACCATCATCATTGTTATTATTATTATTTTCTCCTATTGCCTCGGTGCATGTAGTACAAAGGAAATGGTACCGTATGTGACACCAGTGAAGTTAATTGTGGTTCAGTAAATTAATTGGGACCGAGAAAGCTGCACAGGCTAGGTACAAACAGAAGTTCGGAAAGGAATACGGCTATGACCCCAGGGGAATGTGGCAGCCCTTTGGAGGGTTCGCGTAAGGTTAAACTCCTCAGAGGAATAGAAACCTCTACATGGGTGCGGGTAAGACATTGACAGTTCAGAGAAGGGAGCAACGCAAGACTTTTCATTACCTTAGCAGCAATTTATACCTCATGGGCATGTACGCCAAAAAGAAGTACTAGTTGAGGGAAAGCTTGGGCAGGGTTGTGACTTTGTCCTAGGATCGTGCACGAGTCCGGAGAAGGCATGTAAACAGAACGCAGTCTCGGAAGGCCTCAGTAGGGTTCACTATATACTACAGAAAGGGCATGGCGAGTACCATAAAATTCAGCACAAAACTCTTGTAGGGTAGCAATAATATACGCTCAATTCATCAACAGGGCTCATGTATTCCCAAACCTTGCCTTTAAAACCTCTAAGGATTGAAAACCTTTTTAGACACTGACAGTGTCATGGGTATGCCAATCGATGATGCCTTGCTTATTACCGGAAAACCTTTTCTGGGACCTATCCAGGACGTCGTAGGTTTCAGTGCAGCCTCAGAAGCGTCCCACCTTTGTCCTTTTATGGCCGTCACAGCGTTGCTGTGACCCTGTTGTTCTCTAAAGCCCTAAAGCCCTATGAATGTCTTCTCGAATCAGGTGAGATCATGCGTGTTCCTTGTCATAGCCATTCCCAACACGACGAGTGATGAATATTTTCGTTGGACGTTGCCAGCAGAAACATGCACCGCCAGTAGCAAATATTATTGTGAAAAAGTGGGAGGGGTGAGCAAATGACCCTTGAAGGAAAATGTGTTACGTGAAAATGTGAAGTTTTATGGGAGCATTTAAGAAAGGTAGAGGATATACATCCTCTGCCTCCTCCAGATTTCCACTTGTGTGCACCACACACACACACCCACACCCACACGCACACACATGCACACCCACACACGCACACACCTGGTGTGAAGGAGATTCTCTCGTCTCAATTTGGAGACGTCTATGAAGATTCAAAGAGGACTTTGAACTCTAAACAGCAATGATGATGCACCTTCTGAATAGATCTGAACATAAAGTTGCTTTCATAACTCACAATTATGTGCTTGAAATATAGAACACAAATCTTACATATGTCATGAACACGGTAGCAGAATTCCCATTTTTCTCTACTACTTCTTTCTTTGCGACAGGTCCCCAAACTTCAGTTTAAAGTTGTAAACTTATCTCGGTTGCCAAAATACCATGAAATTGCATCAAGCAGCATTTAATTTCACTTTTTAGGAGGCAGTCAACAGGCCTGACACGGTGCAGTTTTCATTTTGAGGAGTCAATTATTATTACTGAATAATAGCCTGTTTCAGCGTTCCTTAGTGGTCACACATTGCAGATTTTTTTGTTACGACTCCCCAAAATCTTTCTTTGTGTACACATATTTTAATTACCTTATTGCCAAGTACTTACATAGACTATAGAACGGTCAGCGCATACTGCTCCGACTCGATTGCGACGCGACTGACAACCAGTCGAGTCTCAGGTTGATGCAGTGCACGCCAAATTTTCTTCCCGACCGGTTGTCACCGACCCAACTGCAAACGGATTCACTTGGATAGCCATTGTGTAATCCGGGGACACGTGTAGAAAGACGCGGTAACCAAACTGAGTAGATCGGGTCGCAGTCGGATATGCGCAAAACTAGGGCAGGAGTGATTGTCGGAAATGACACTTTTTCCAGGCCTTTCAATTTGCAAATGGACCTTTCTGTCTTTCATGATTGTAGAAATTTTATTACGCCCAATCCCAAAGAGGGGCACCTCAGACACTTTACATTCCGTAAAATCACTGTGTAGGGGAGAAATAGAACTTGACATTAACTTATTACCTCTGCTTTAATCGCATTAATTGGTGTTATTATGTGTTTAAACAGGAAATCGCAGATAATAAATGCACATAACATCGGTACAGAAATTAAGGATGAAATGTGGTTTTGGCGATCCAAAATTTCGTATTAATAGCAACCAGCAGGTGTACCTGCAGGAAGTACAATAATCGTTACGTCAATAACTATATACAAAAGTGGGCTTCTGATGGTAGATTCGTCATATGACATATAGGTCTAGGGTTCGACTCCTGGCCGAGTCATACCAAAGACTTTAAAAATGGAACCTACTGTCATTGTGCTTGGTGATCAGCATAAGAAAACAAGGGAAAACAAGCCAGTGGGCCACAACTGGAAAAAGGCCGTGGCCGGCCCGACTTCAACCAATTGGTTTGAAAAACTGAGCCGTAAAACCTCATCTAACTCTAACTTAAGAAAATCCATACCGGGAATTTCACCTTTCGGCGCAGGACCATTACCTGTAGTCTTGTTAATACAAACAGTTTCATATCAAATGTGTGACTATTAAAAGTAAACAGAATATATCCAGTTGCAGAGCTAGGACGTTTGGTCAGAAAGGGCGAGAATGGTATTTAGGGGAGCTTTGTGGCAAATAGCAATGCATCGACAATACTACGCCAGTGTTTCTCAACCTTAAAGTTTTTATTTCCTACTTAGTTGAAAACTTTTCCTATTCTTTCCCTAGCCAAGTATTTTTGTCAATAATTTTCTTTCCCATACTAGAATTAAGGCAAAATCTCAGTTTACTTAAAGGCAATAGGCAGTCACCCCAAAATTTTCTTTGAAAAATCAGCAAACTCTTGCAAATCTCCTCGATCTTATTGCATTACAAGCACCTCTGAAGATGTTTCGAACATAATTTTTACAAACAATAGGTAAAGCAAGAAGAAATTCTCCTTGAATTTTACAATTCCCCAACAAAAATATTGTCACATGATCAAAATTGGCCAATCATGAACTAGAGTGACAGGATACACTCACTTTGATTGGGGTGACTGCTTACTGCCTTTAATGTTCATGTAGCTGTTGGGTGCGGATCCACGATGCTGAAAAAAGTCGGTGGGGTTAGTGGCTCACTTTTTGAGAGCGAAGAATAAAAGCGGGAAGCCCCCCCCCCCACAAATGAGGGTTGGGGTTTTCTAGGAAAATGTTGAAATTAAACACTGTTCGACGCAAATTCCTGAGATTTTTCAATCGAGATAATAACACATAAAACATTTTATGAAATCGTACACCATTATTAAGTGTGACCACCCTGCAATTTTGGCAGGCCCATCATTCAAAAGGCAGGGATGCCGCCTCAAGCAAATTATTGGAACAAAAATTGCTATTGCTTAAATGTCTTAACAGATCTCGCCACCTGAAAAATCTTGCCCCATGGAAGCTATCCCGCCCCTCCTGAACACCTTATCTACCTACCGGTATGGACTTTGGAATATTCTTGCTAGTATATAGCAATGATCATACAGTGTTCAAATGGCAAAGGCAGAAGGTGTGCTTGTATGGGGTTTATATATGAATTTATGCTTATGGGAATTAAGGCAAGTACTCAAAAAATGTCACGGCACTGTTAGTTATTTTGAAGTGTCAATAGACTAACCACTGACCAGAAGATCATGTGCGTGTCAATATGAACAAGACAAAATAGACGGGCTATTCACTGATGGGAATCCAGTACTCCTTACACAACCGAGCACACTCATCCCCATTCCTCCTTCTCAATTGATCCCAAGGTTTTTGGAACCCGATAGAGAAGCACTGAACTAAGTAAAGCGCCACCAGACACTGTAAAAATGTTTACAAACTGTTGTAGAATTACAGAGCAAAAAATAAAGAAATACAAAGAGGAAACAGAAAAAGTGTTGTCAATTTTTGGAGCAAATTGACAGCACTTTTTCTGTTTTCTTTATGTATTTCTTTATTTTTTGTTCTATAAATGTACAGAAATTTTTAGAGTGTAGGTTAGCGCATGCACTTAGAAAATTTGAGGCCAAAAGTAGCTCCTACATCGTCGGAAATAAACCTTCCCACAGATAATGACCGCCTTTTGAATATTTTGTTAATTAGGCCTTAAATGACACGATTTGATCCTGTTAATTGAAAGCAATGTCAATAATACAGCGAGTATTAAAAGTGCGAACGTTCCTTTAGGGCACTAATGTATTCATTTCTAGTATTAATACAGTAGTATAGCTTACCAGTTACGACTATTGTTATGGTTGGCCACAGAGAACGAAAATCGGGAATTAATGCTGACTTTAATCCATTTTATGCTGACATTAGTTCTGATCCAACCAGGATGCAGTTTTTAGGCCTATGTCTACATAAAATCGAGATAATATGGTCATTAATTCGAATTAATGCAGACATTAATTCGAACTAATGTAAACATACATTCGATTTGATGTCGGCATAAAATGCATTTCGTGTTAACATATATTTGATTTAATGCGGACATTTATTAGGGTTAATGTGGACATGAATTCGATTTAATGCTGACATATATTAAGCCAATGAGAGTGCAGAAATATATGTCTACATATCCGGCATCCCACAATCCAATCACAGCACATGTAAGAGATGTTGAAAACAGTAGTTTAGCAACGCCCCTGCCTATAAGTGATATCTTGGTAGCTTTCCTTTTCACTTTCTTATACACTCGCTGAGTTTTTATCATTTGCTCCTTTCCGTTTTATTCTCCCTCTAACCAAATTCTGCCTACCTTCCACGGGTGGAGCCACGACTTTGTTCACGAGGGGGCCAACCTATTCTAGGGGGAGCTGCAACCCGAAGGCTCTGCAACTGCGACGGGAAGGGGCTCGGAAGTGCGGAAAGAAAGGATGTTGGTACGATGTTGGAAGAAATCCCCTATCCAATATCATTCAATAAAAAAAAAATCTGTACAATTGAGGTATATTTACTTGATGTGCCCTGTGATGATTAAGTCATTTTCCGGTAAATCGTATATGTATTTGGACAGCGTATGAACAGCACCGAAATTTATAGAACTTAAGGAACTATACTCATTCAGGGCAAAATATGGATCAACTTGCCCCCTCCCCCCATTCGCCCCCTCCCCCATTCTCCCCCTCCCCCATTCTCCCACTCCCCCATTCGGGGATAACATCTATCGTAACTAGTCACCATCCCTTCTCTTCAGTGACACTTTCCAAACTGAGAGTCGTCTACCTAATCATACGGCAAATATCAGAAAAGACTTATGAAATGAGGTAGTTAGAAATGATTCCCAGCCTTAACAGAAAGTGTGTGGACTGAATATTGGTTAATTAGTAAGAGGATGGGGGGGGGGGGTCAGAATCCGCTACCAAATTTTACATAAGGACTTCATAATTGTACGCAGGGCCATTTCGGCAAATCAAGGCACCACCCCTGGCTGAGCCTGCATGCAGGTTTTTCATTTTGGCATTAAAGTATACCCCCAAATTTCTGCGCGCATTAAGCGCAATCCTCACAATCACTTATCACTTATCAAAATCATAAGCACAAACGTACCAGTGAACTTTTCTAGCATAAACTTGGTGTATATCCTGAAACGCACGTTAGTCCTTTACTCCTTTTTCTATAACTATCAGGGAAGTCTAATATCAACTCAGTGCACCTATACCCCCCCCCCCCCCCCGCCCATTGCCCGTTGCTGGAAGCTGTTCGTCTAGATTTTTGTCAACATTGCTAAAAATACGATAGATATAGAGTGTTTAGCGTCATACTCTGTACTATCATTTGGATGTCAGGTAATAAGCGTTATGTCATTGCCCACATTTTATATAATTGATTCAGAGCTTCCAGGAGGTCCTATACAGGTATCTGCCAGCCTTAGATGCCCTTTTATAATGTACAATTAAGGAAAGGAAAATTTCGACATAGTCCAAGAGAGTTTCTCTTGACTGCACGCACGTATTTTTTCGTAAAAGCTTTGCCCGAATAGAGGGCAGTAAAGAGGCCAAATGAGGGCTTCAGGAGGTTTGTTGACAACGCATTCTTCTCTTAGACAACATACTCTCTGCTTTTATTTAACCAAAATTAGAATTCACTAAATTATGGAAATTTTCCACCCATATATGATCAGTTCCAAAAATGTCCCAAAGATAGCACCATTTTCCATCTAAGCCACCTAAACTTAACAAAAATTTCTCACAGAGAACTCCCTTAGACCCTCTCATAGGACGGCACCTTTATATAGTGACAAAGGGAGGATCCCCATTGCTGTATACAAACGCTACTTTATGTGAAGACCTTGCCCTCAGAGTAACGTAGCCACGAAGGTTAACCGTCGGAAAAACAATGCATATATGGAAAAAATAAATGAAGAGCAGGAAGGACTTACAGAGGAAGTAGGAAGAAATATTAACGTAATGAATAACTTTTGAAGTGTAAAATGAGTTAAAACATCATCAAAATGTGCCATTTGTTTCGGCTCGCATCCATCGCATTTTTTTGCAGGGGGTTGTTGGGTTGGGGGTGATGTTTTTATTTTTATTTCTTCACTTTTTTCTTTGAGTTTTTGAGTTTGTAATTGTTATCAGCTGCCTTTATTATTTATTGTCATTTTTATGTATGTAAATTTTGTCTTACCTCGTGAGGGCTTCGAGGAAAATAAGCCTAAGCTTACCGAGTTACCCCCTTTACAGAAAATTAAAATAAAAAAGTAAAAATACTTGTCTTATTATTAATTCTTTTAGGGCAGCTAGCAGAAAAGTTATTTCACCAAGTCGATTTCTCAATCCTTTTCCTGCTGCTTTTGGTCCACAAACTTTAATGCTTTGGTCCTGTGACATGAAATGAAGTTGGATATTTGATGTAAATTAAACCTAGAAAATGACCACAGTTGCCGTCAAATCCCATCAAATATGGACCATTTTAAAGTGTAACTTTTATTTAAACTTATACCATTAATAAACATGGCTAAATATACAAATTTGTGATGTCAGAAGAGCGGCTGCTAAAATTTATCTAGTGTTATCCTTTGTTTTTTCAATCTTCATTTCAGGGACAGTCAGTTGTTTTACATTGGTATTGGAGCCTGAAGGATTTTTTGGTAGTTAAAATATTGTCCTTAGTATCACTAACCGCATTGTAACTCTTTGATGAGTAATTAAGAGATAATTAATGTAGAGTTAACAAAATTGAGAAAAAATTCCAACTTTGTGCAACACTACACGATCTTTCTCTTTACTCCCAATTAAAATTGGTATATCTTTACTTTAAACTCGTGTCAGTTTGGTCAGATAAATTCTCTCACCATGTCGACTTCCTACATTATGTCGATATGGTCAGTTAAGTTATCATAACTTGTCGTATGGCACTTTGAAAGCTTCGTAGCATAGTAGTACGGTAGTAACTGTATGAACGGGAGAGGATCGCTTTCTTTCTTACATTGTATATTTCCCGCCACTTAGTGCAAGAACATGGGCAACGATTGGCTGTTGTTGGATGTAAGTGAATTATTGTCGAAAGTGAATATATGCTAGCGTTAAATCCAATATATGTCCCCTTTAAATCTATGTCCGCATTAAATCGAATATATGGCAGCGTGAAATGCATTATAAGCCTTCATCAAATTGAATATATGTCTGCATCAAATCGAATATATGTTTACATTAATTTGAATTAATGTCCACATTTTATGTAGACATGAAAAGCTTCATCCGGATTGGATCAGAACGAATGTCAGCATTAAATCGAATAAATGTCAGCATGTGAAAACTAAGCCAAAATGTATAGGGGCCTACTCGTTTATAGAAATTTTCGGGGACCTCAAAGAAATCAAAATATCGGAAGGGGGTGGTTAACCTACATGTAGCCTCGATCATTGGGTAACTTCCGGCCCTGGCGCAAACTATACCAGCCGACTGCAACCCGACTACCTCAAGACTAGCTGGCCACGATTGCCAACAACTCAACCTCGACGAGTCGGTATGAGTTGCGTCGAGTCGCAGTCGAGTCGGTGCGCACCGGCTAAACATGCTTAGTGGTCTCACATCATACTCAGGAATGACTCTATATCATTTTCTGTGCATATGTTATTTGAAAATGCAAGAAAAAAGTATCTAAGTGGTAAATTTTATCACTTTCCCGGGAGGGGCGGTTCGGGCTTCGTAAAGTTAGTCCCCTTTTGTAAACGTTACGATCTGAAAAATACGCATAGGGTAGGTACCGGCAATAATATGACACTATGTAATATCAGATACTGTAGTTCAATCAAATAACCATTCCAGAAGCGCCATCTGATCATTACTCATCTCGCAAACAATGGAATGAACTGGATCAAATAGAAATGTTTCTCAAAGAAAATCATCAAAAAATGGTAAGGCATGTGGAAGAACAAGTGTTCTGGGCCCTGGTTTTAAAAGGTGGTAGTATATTAAATCTGCTGCTACGAAAATGGTTTGGTAGAGTGTACTAATATGGTACATTTCTAAGAAGCTTGTTTGGTATTTTGGTGGTGTACAAAGTGATAGATCTCTGTACCGTTGTTCAATTAAGTTAACAATGCATAAAACGGAAGCTGTTAAAGTACCACAGATGCAGGTAATATGAGACACGACCAACTTGGCGTATTGGGCTGTTTACTTAAATGACAATGATGATTCGGGGCAATGTACTCACTGCTATTGTTTTGGCATGGATTTTGGCCTATAAGGGACTAATATGATTTATTTTTAACCTAAGCAAATACTGATACATCGTTAATCTTATCTCAACAAACAGTTTTGTTTCATTTTAACGTAAATTTTGCTTTTGAACTAAAAATATGTACCTCTAAAACTTTCAGTAGAATCGCTGTATTGCAGGTAATACGAGGCTTTTCAAAGTCTTGTCATAATTTATGCACAACTTTCAAAAGGTGTATTGGATGATTGGAAGTATCACACTAAAAGAAAGGGTAATAATTAGCAATTCACATTAACATTGTTTTGTCTCAGTTCGTCCACTTTTATGCAAATTATGTAAATGAGCTTAAAGGTACCGTATTAACTGAACCTACCATAGAGCAAATATCTTAACTATAATATCTTAGAACTGTAGTAATCTGATCAAATAAAGCCCTGCTATATATATATATATATATATATATATATATATATATATATATATATATATATATATATATATATATATATACAAAGATGTAGAAAACATCTATATACTATGCAAATACTATGCAAAAAGTAGTTTTATTAAATTACGACGTTTCGGGTTTAAACCCTTCAACAAGGTAAAAAACGTACAACTGACAACTGACAAGGCAAGAAAGATACCACAATTCTTAAGGATACGCTCCAACGAACATGGGAACCAAACAGAGCCCTGGAAGTAGTGGAAGTAGACAAAGTGCAATGAACCTAGGACGGGCGTAAACAAAATACACACACACGAAGAAAGCCGTCTACCGGGAAGAAAGAGCGGATTAAAGTAAATCGAATTTAGAATTGAGGCCTATTGGAGTGAGGGTGCCAAGAGAGAAAATAAATCTATTCTCTGCAACAAGACGTTCGTAATTTGATCCTCTGCAGGCAATAGCTGCAGTGACAGAAAAGTGGCCAATGTTGCAAAGAGAAGGGGAATTGAAATGGGCAGCTATGGGAAAACCGGGGAAAGTCTTGTGGATGGAGCGTAAGTGTTCAGTTATACGGTCAGCAAGTCTGCGTTTTGTTTCCCCCACATAAAGAATTTTACAATTTCTGCAAAATACAATATAAACAACATTAGTTGAAATGTAGGTAAAATGGTTGGTGATCTGAAAAGTACTCGAAGGGCCGAAATCCCTGGTCAGTTGGTCTCTGGTAACGTAGGGACAGGTGTTGCATCTCCTTCGTTTACATGAGTAGGTACCAGGGTTTTGACTAGTGGGTGGGAGGGGGTGGGCGGCCCGAAGAAGGTGATCCGAAATGTTCCTTTCCCGTGTATATGACGTGATTGGGAGGTGGGTAAATACATCTTTGGTGGAAGGGTCGGATAACAGGGTTTTGTAATGTTTGTAAATAACGCGACGAATGGGATTAACTGACGGGTGATAAGGTAGTACCAACGGAATACGGTCGGACTGGTTCCTCTTGGGTTTGGATTTGAGGGCATTGTTTCTATATTGATGTTCGATATGCGTTGAAAAGCTTGTGAATGGTGGCGTTGGGTGCACAACCACGGGCCTCAAAGAAGCCAAGAATTTGATGGGAAGCCTCAGTAAAGTCAGAGTGGTTTGAGCAAATTCGTTTAGCGTGTAACAACTGGGAATAGGGTATGGAATTGATGCAGGACCGTGGATGATTTGACGGACGAATACAGTAAATAATTATGAGAATCAGTAGGCTTAAAATATATACTAGAAGATATCTTACAACCACTAATAGAGTTTGAGGTCCAAAAATTTACTGATGAAGTAGAAATAACATGGGTGAATTTCAAGAAGGGATAGAAATTAGACACGAAATTAATGAAGTTTTGCAGGTCAATTCTAGGACCTACTGCTGCTCCAACTATGTCATCAATGTATCTCTTGTAAGGAACAGGACATTGACCATCAAACTGGGAAAACAGACGTTCTTCAAAGTAACCCATTGTTAAACAAGCAATTGATTTATATATATATATATATATATATATATATATATATATATATATATATATATATATATATATATATATATATATATATATATATATATATATATATATATATATATATATATATATATATATAAGCAAAATTTGGTCGGCCACCGTCCGGCGGTCCACCAGAGAAGTGTCCCGTGGTTGACCGGCGGTCCGCCGAAGGCGGCAACGCGCTGATTGGTTAAAAAGCTTCATGACATCATGCAAGTTTTCGTCCAGCCAGCGGACCTCCGATGGCCTTCCGTCGGCCTTTTGGCCACCGGAGGACCGCCGGCTTTTGCTATCAGTCTTATAGCAACCAAGAACAATCATAGATTCCCAGTTTATTTCGCTTTAACATCATAAAAATTAAAGTATGGACACAAGGCAATCAGAAAAATATGGTTTAGTCGAATGGTGGGGTATCCAGGTGGTTCCTTACTCCCATCGTCCGTTGGTATGAAAAAACATAACGTTTTTGTAGGGAACCGAATTAGGATTTCATACATTTCAGCTCTTTTAAGGTATTTATTTTCCTTCAGTCGTTACAGTATAGTGAGAGTATAATCTAAATGAACTTCTCATGCCAAAGTGAGCCGGTTAAGTGTCTTCGGCTTCTTGTAGGCTACGGCGTTTACTTCAAAAGTAATGCCGGATTTTGAATGTTCCTCGAAATCCCAAGGTGGTGACCAATAAGGCACCAAATGAGTCCCGTTCACTTGTGGAGACTTTTCACGTCTCTGTCTTAGAGGGGGAATTTCCACCACAAAGGTAAATGTTCGCCCGCATGTGCAAAAAAAGGATTGATTTCTTTGATGGGCTTGAGGTATCATTCCCTGTGGTTCCCGCAAACAGCCATCATCTGTCAGCACCACTGGCTAAAAACATAATCTCCTTTGGAGCCCCCTTTGTGGTGTCGGTGCCCCCTATCCGCCAGAATTTCTGGCTACGGGCCCAGTGTGTGAGAACAAAAAAGTGAGTCCCTAACTTCTAAACCTCAAGTCCGGTGAAGTTCAAACTTGGTGGGTATTTGGTCATGGAAACTTTTGCATGCATAATTAACAGCGTCATAGGTCAAAGGTCAAATTTACAAAAGATTGGTTTCGCCTGTATTTGCCTAATTTTAAAACTGCTTTCTGGTTGTTTAAAGGTCAACTTGAAAATGTGGTTAAAAGGTCAACTTTGCCAAAGTTTTAGAAATCTCCATCTCCAACTCCTCCTAACCCACATTTCATCAATAATTGATATTGGCAATATCAAAGTTAGTGGATAGGTAGCTGACAAGTTTTGCATGTGTAATCGCTGGCGTAACATTATATACCAAAAATCAAGAGGTCAAGGTTCAAGTGAGCTAAATTGATTTTTTTATCCATTATTTGCAGAACAGTATGTTAAAATAGGTCACAAAACCGCGTGATATGTACAGAGCGATTAGAGATGTTTAACTTATAGTACATTCGAGTTGCTTAAGTTCGAGATTGAAGTGTTAATGACCTACTAAGTGGTCTTTTGTCATGATGCTGGGTACTGATCTTTAACCCCAAGGTATGAAGGGAGTACGGGGGATGATACTTGTAAGTCCATGGAGTGCCCTCTTGCTTTATCTTTGGAATGGTGCGAACATTCAGCCGTCCCAATACAATTTAGAGGGATGGCCCACCGTCTGTTCTTGAGATACTGAGTTAAAATCAGTTTTCAAGGTTTTCGTAGTTTGACGTCTGGTGACGGATTCTCTTAATGTGACAAATCTATGTATCACGTCTCAAAAGAATCCATCAGAAATATTGTATCTTGATATATTGTGTTCACAAGGTTTTTGACCTCTTGCGCCTTCAAATGACATCTGACCTCCCTAAAAACAACAGGGTTCTATCTCTCAATATGAAAAATCTATGTAGAAAGTGTGAAAAGTTTCCATCATTCCTCTCTTGAGATAATGTTTACAAGATTTTTTTCGTTTTCTTGGTTTCCACTCCAGTGACCTCAGATAGCCTTAATTTGCCCTCTACCAAAAACATGATAGGTTTAATTTACTGATCATTATGATAGATTTAATTTACTGATCATTACACGCGCACACTCTATGTATGAAAAGTATCTGTGCTTTCTACAGTGAGATATCAGGTTTACAGTGTTATAGGTTTTGACCCCTGATGACCTCAAATGACCTTTGCTTCCACCAGCAACAAGAGGGTTCTTCCTTTCAATATAAATTTATATACCAAGTATGAAAAGTATCATCTGTGCTATCTTGAGATACCGTGTTTACAAGCTTGGCATCACAAAGACACACACACACACTTGCCAGCAAAGAATCAAAAAGACAGGAAAGTTGTTACACTATTTCGTAGGTCACTACACTTGGTGTTTGTCAAAATGTAAGTCTTGTCCCCAGGTTATGAAAACCTGTGTGTATGCTGTAAGGATCCTTACTGGCATAATCTTTGTGTTATCTAGATTCATGTTACATTTCTTTGAATGATCAATTCTTCGTTGCAATTCATATTGCACTAAGTCCACAGTGAGAAAATCCCCAAAGCCTACCTGTTTTGCGAATCTATGGGCCCTACTTACCTATTACTACTATTGGACAGTCCATAAACCACAGAATGATCGCTGGCAATGAAAATTCTACCTCGTAGATTGCACCCTACGCATATCCTTGCTATTCCACTGTAACTTGCCATTGTTTCATTGCCAGCAATTTTGCAGATGTCTCTTTTGATGATGTCACTGGAGCTCCAAAGCTACATATCAGGTACACTATTGAAAGCCCCGAAATAATTGACTGCCAAAAGGAGGGGGGCTCATTGTTTGAGCCCTATCCCCAATCTGTATTAGTCTATATGGCCAACTGGTTGTGGCAATACCCTAACTTTGAATTTGCCCATGGGAATGACTGCTTTTCCTTCAGCTATGAGGAGGCCTGGAGGGATATACTATGCCAGTCCAGCTGGGGCAGGGGAGGGGAAGAGGGAGAATCTAACCCATTATACCCCCCCTAGGTCACCCCTGATTTTCAGGGCAAGTGATGCTCTAAGCATTTGTCCGAATGAGCAAAGTTTCCACCTGAAACTTGCTAGAACATCATTGAAATTACAACCGAGACAAAAATAAAATACAAGACAATGGCAATGACTTTCCCTTTCTTTACTTCTTGCCTGCTTTCCAAATATTTCAGCAGAAACAGCAATGTTCCTTGTCATTCCTCCCTTTGCTACAGCCACCTTTAGAACCAGTGCAGCAGTAATCTGCCCCCTTTGAAGGAACCAAATGACAGTTGTCTATCCTTCTGGAAAATCCGACAGATCATACTACCAGATCACAGCTGTGTGCTGATCTTTCTCAAGACCCAGCCAGGTCTTTCTACTCTGCCCCTATTTGACTCAACTAAATTGTAGAAGTCTGCTACTTTGGATACCTAACCAGATAATTCTATTCCTCTCCACTGGGACCTACCAGAACACATAAGGCTGTCCTCGACACTGTGAGAGATCATCCTTAGATTCTTGTTAGATTATAGCATTCTGATCCCTTGGGATCACATAACCACATTAACCTTACCTTCCAAATGAAGACCCTACTAGATCACATTTAGCCTGAACTTCACAAGACCATGCTAGTTCACAGCTGCATGAAATATTTAAGTTGTGTTACACAGGATCACCAAACAAGTTATTTCCCATCAAATGCACTGATTTCGACAAACCCTCAAATTAAACTGTCCAATATGACAAATTCATCATCACTAATAAAAACAATTTTATTGTAAAACATCCATGTGTCTTATTCAAATATGTTTCATTTAATTTCATTGAGACTCTCTGATGGACATTTCAAATACCCAAATTTCATAACAAATGCCATATTAAAAGGATGAGTAGTGTAATGGATCATTGTAGCAAGTACAGTATCAGATACATACCAACTCATCACATAGTGTACAGTATGAGACTAAAACATCTGATAGTTTACTCAGCAAAACCCCAGCTTATGTATAGAGTTTGACCTTTCACCATTTAAAGGTGCTAAGAGTGGCTTTATCTGATGTGCACTGAGCATAGTATGCTCTCCTACAAGCATTTAACAACCATATTAACAACAGTTTCCTGTAGTGCACATTTTAATGATATATATCATATACCATTACCATTAATTTTAGATGCTTTCCAGCAAACAAGCCTAAGATACTCTTGCACCAACCATGAACTTAAAGCAAGTAGCTACTGTTATATCTGATACTGTCATGTGTCTAAGTGATCCATTCATACAATCCCATTGAAACATTAAGGCTGATCATTGACAAATAGATTCCACTTTTTACAATTATTCAATACAGCCATGTCTTTTCTTAAACTAGTCTTCAATATTTTTTTTTATATTTTCAGTAAGGCATTTCTATGTCCACTACAAAGACAGAAACATAAATTTTGATGGGACAGGTACACAAATAAACTTATCACCATGACTCTGGTCAAAGCTATGAACAAGCACATATCACATAATCCACCAGCTGCTGTACAATGCTTTGGCTCCTACAATGCAAGGGCTGGATTCATAAACTCTACCTGAAATATAAAATATGTAGTATTTACGTAGCATACACGCATGCATGCATACATGTACTAACTATACGCATGCATGCACTAACTTAGCAAACATGTATTATATTTGTGGAAGAAAAGCTGCCTTAACTTTACAAAAAAGTCACAGCTCCGAAGTCACAGCTCCGATAGTGTTAGCATCATATACACAGTATAGGCTTTTAAGTTGTATGCTGTTATAAATCATGTACAAACTAAAAAGGCATGTATTTTATCTATGTTAAATAATGAACGTCACAAATCCATCATGTGGCACAGTTAACATGATTGGCTCTGAACATGCAATGCAGTCAGACCTGGCAGTATCATTACTAACTGTGCAAGTCCAATTTGTGAACACAATTTACAAAAGTATGTGTATCCTTGATAGGCATTTTCATTTACATATATTTTAGTACATACCCTTGATAGGTATTTTCATGTACATAGATATTTTACAACCGATTTTGTGCAGATCTTTCAAATCTCACAAATTTTCCTTCAAGTCTCCAAAAATCCATGCCAACCTCACGGTCTTACCGTAGGCCCCCAGATTTCAAGACTGAGAGGAAGTACTATGCAAAACATACTCGATACTTGTATCATACTGTTTTACTTCCAGATATCTGAGTGGTCAAATATGTGAATGGTGGGGCTGAGGTCGGTGTGCTGTGTAAGTCTGCCCATGGACTCAAGTAATTCATACAGCTCAATTTGGCATCTCTGTCTATCAATCCAGTCCCAGGTTACTAAACCAATACCATTTAAAGCATTGCTAAATACAAGCTGAAGAGCAAATTAAAACAACCTCTGTGGTTACATTCTTGGTTAATACAAAGGAAGCAAGCAAGTACTTAAAGGACTTAAGCCCCCCCCCCGGCTTAACCATGCACACATATTTAATAATTAAACCCTAACATGGAGTAGCAACTATCAGTGGGAAAGTCTGCACACTGTTTGAACACAGCTCTACATTACCAAATCTCTTTAAGTCAATTTCTTGCAAAATAAACTGTAAGCTGTGATAATCTTACCATCACCCTACCCAGGATAAGCTGTGAAAGGCAATTTATCGCAAACAGAATACACTCTACAGCAATTTCTGTGAGGATAAACTGTGATGTTTCTGATAGTCACTCACATAAAAGATATTCTTTGGATAGTTACCCTAACAGAATGAAACGTTGGCACAAAAAAGATCTCAGGATTTGTGGTGACTTTTTAATAACATTGCATAGAAAAAGCAATGATGCTAACATAGTAATTTCTGCCAGAACTCTTAATAGACAACTTCCTCTCACAGAATCACCTGTAATGTTAGCACAGTACAAACCTATCACACAATAACCTACATTAGTGATATAGTTTATCCTCTCACAGTATCACCAGCAATGTTAGCATAGTCACCTAACACAATAGCTTCTATAAGTGATGTTTATCCTCTCACAGAATCACCTGTTATCTTAGCATAGTAACATAACATACAGTATATCCTCTCACAGAACTGAGCATAATGTTGAAATACATGCTGTAACCAAGGATACCATATAAGAATACTACAATAACCTTGCTAGGAAATACATCCAGTGTACTTAACGCCCATTTTCACATTAAATTAAATACTTTCTCAAAATACTGGTATTGTTAACTGTTTGTGTGGCTACGAATGAGCCATTCGACAAAAATGTGGACATAAAAAAGCATGCGCCCAAATAAGTACATTTAAAATTGATAATAAAAACTGTTACTGTTTGCAAAGCAGGTAATCTAGGTTACACAAAACCTTCCTACTTCTGTCAATCAAAAAACTCCTTTAACTCGAAGAAGTTACCTGGAACATGTAACTAGTCAAGTGATCACATTTTGTGACCAGAAAAAAGTGAAACATCCTGATAACTGCTGCCAGCAGCAGTGAGTGTGGGGACACTTATATTAATGGATGCACTATACATAAATAAACTATAACAATCAAATACAAATGCATGTTACAGTACTGCAACCGTTAGGAGTCCTTGCAACAGCCACTACCTGAGCAGACTGCAAACAGTGCTTGATCTAATGACCACAGCAGACCTGACTGACTGACCACACAAACATGTGATACATATGACATCATGGTGTGTGAGATAGCAGCATAATGTGCACATACAATCCCCATGGCACACATGTAGCCTAACTCAGCCATGATTACCAATTGTTACCACACATGAACACAGTGTATACATTTCTATGTGCATACTACGAATGTGTGACTGGTGACACAAATTCCTCTCCTGCAAAACCAGATTTACAAATCTATCAGTGTGCTGCAGTACATCACTTTGCGTCTGTTTCAGTCAGGTGTTGGCTGGCACGAGTATTTGTGCTCATACTCATACTGACTGGGACCAAAGTACCCCCACTCATACTGACTGGGACCACATTACCCCCACCCATACTGACTGGGACTACATTACCCCCACCCATACTGACTGGGGCGGTCGCAACAACACTAACAGCAGCCTGGTTGTTATTCTCTACTTTAAACAGCTGTTTGGACTGAGAGCCTACTTGGGGCAGGATGCCTTGCACTGTTCCTGGATACATAAATACTGTAGGTGCTCCCCCACTTGTTGCCAGAGTCTGGCTAGGAGTCCATGAAGCTGCTGTCAGAGGCTGGCTGTTTGCACGTACCAGTGGAGAAACAGGCTTGGATTGGCTTTGTACAGAACTGATGTGAAATTTGGAAAACTGGCCGTTGGTTGATGGAGACCCTGATGACCTTAAATGAGGGGACACTGGTGGAGTTGGGGTCAGGGTGAAGGTTGCTGTCATGGTTGAGTTACTACTACTCAAATGGTTGGTAGTAAACGTCATTGTCTTGGGAACAATCTTGGCTGTCATTCTCTTTGGCTTTGGTGATGACTGTCCCTTACCTATCAAAAGAAAGTACAATATTCCCATCTAATTTATTTAACTGGGCAGAGAAGTTACAAAGATCAGTGTGCTTTTAATGTTGAAAACAGGAAAATATAATATTTTAGTCAACATAAGTACCAACCACATGAGCTGTGTTGTATGATTATCCCTGACTAAAAGCAGTGCAACTCGGGTGTCTGCTCACAAGAATTTCTAATAGACTTATTAGACTTTTTGAGTATTAGCATTACCTACTACAGCTGGGTTACTAAAATGTTTTTCTGTCCCTTTTGAATATGTACTTAAAAATGCTATAATGGGGATGTACACATAATGAATCATGCTTATTGTGCTACTTGCAAACTGTAACTTACCTTATATTTTATCACACAGTAATTGTAAGCAAGTGGGTTTCCCCTAAGATATCAAGATATCCCCCAAGTCTCATCATTTGGTTCATTTATTATTGTACATGCATTACATCTAACATTTACAGCATTTAGAGCACTGCTAACTTTTATAGCAGTGTATGCAATGTCTTAATAGCACTACCTTTATTTTTCCCACTGACATCCAGGGTTCCCAGACAATTTAAACTCTGACAGTTCTCCCTGGAACAATTCCTAAACCAGACAAATTCCTCCCTGGACAATTCCCACTCATTAAATTCCAAAATTTTGGTGGGGAAAGTCGTCATGGGATGAATTGTCCACAGGAGAGTTGTTCGGCTTGGGAATTGTCCGGAAAAGAGTTGTCGGGCAGTGGGTAAATGGGCATGCCAACACATCAAGACTGTCTTAAAGCTGCTAACCATGATCAACTGATAAATTTACCTGTAGCTTCATCTTCCTCCTCCTGTGAATGCTGCATGATCTTTTGTCTAACCTCTCTTATTTTCAGCTGTAGACACTGTTTACTGGGGAAAATATCCTGGTGCTGTGCTTGGAATGCTGCCGTAGCTTGATCTATGTACAAAAATGATCAGACACGAATATGAAGCAACACCATGGAAGACCACCAAGTAGTGTTATTATAATGTCAACAAAAGCAGCTTTATCTCTAACCACATTTGAGCGGCAAGCACCTCCAAATACAACCATAACACTTTAAATGTATAAAAATGTTTTCATCACTGTGATAAATCATTTTTACAACTCAAATCAGAGCTTTTCCAAAGTTCTTGACATTCTCTGAAAGATACATTTGGTAGTGTGTGAGAGCGCCCTCACCTGATGGATAGTAACCCTCCTTCTGGAACAGCTCCATAACAAGGGTACGTCTCTGGTCCAGCATCTTACGAGAGTGCGATGAACCTTTCTCCATGGAATCAACATCACCCTCATCCTCAGGACCTGAAATTAAAAACAGATTTGATGAGTGACACGGAAAAATTCAAGCCAAATTTCAGCCGAACAAGCACAAAAACCATAAGAGCTACCCTGACGTACCCACTATAATATCTTCACCTAATACTACAGAACAATGGTCTTAGCATTTTATCTTGCACAGAACAACCATAATTTCAACATATTTAAAGTGACAGATGTCTGCTTTGAGTATCACATCACTACTGGCCTCACAGTCTCTCTTCTGTTGTAGTATACAATGTTACGACAAATCCCTCTTTGGTTTCTGCTGGTTCTGGCACTGTGGCGAGGCCAGTGCGATAGTAGTGTGGGAGACAGGTAAGGAAGGGGGTGTAGTGAATCCTTGCAACATGTTAGTATAATGACCTGAATCAGGTCGTCACAATTTATACTTCAGCTCCCTTCTTCTTCTCTGAGAGCCACTGTATTTCATCAATGATGCTGTACCAAGCTGTGTCAATTGAATACCTGACCTTTGATGCACCATGTCATCTTCTTTATATCTAACCTAACATAAGTCATATGGTATGTTGCATATCTTAGCTGGCTGGATTATGAAGTGTGTCGCATATCTTAGCTATCCTGATTCACATGGTGTGTCACATATTGAATCTAAAATTATTGAACTGATACATTGAATATCTAAGCTACAAAAGTCATGTTGTATGTTGCATATCATCTAAGCTACAATGTATCAGGTGGCATGTTGCATATCTAAGCGACCATGCTTCATGCTGTATGTTGCATATCTAAGCTACCATGGTTCATGGTGTATGTTCCATATCTTATTTGCCATGGTTCATTTTGTGCATTGCATATCTACCCTACAATGAATCAGGTGATATCTAATATCCAATGATTCATGTGATATGTTGAATATCTAAGCTACCATGAGTCATGTGATGTATTGTACATCTTATCTACCATGATTCAATACATACCTATCTCTACCAAAAATCAGTTTTTACTTTTTTGTTATGCCTTTTTCTCTTTGACCATCAACTAGGAGAAATCTAAACCCAGTGACACCATTTTTACCTTTTCCCAATGTTGGTGATGTCAAAGATTGTTGGTCCACTCCAAACTGGAACACAGAGTCTCCTCCCTCTAACACCATTCTTCTACTTGGAGTACCTGGCTCAGAGCTACTAGAACTCCTCCTTAATGGAGATTTCAGCTTCTTTGGTGATGTTGGATCATTGTCTGAGTCGCTGAACTCACTTCGACCTTTCAAGAAAGATGAATAGATGGTTAGCAAAATGAGACACAAACATTATGGATTAGAGTCACACCAATCTATAATGAACCAACAGCACAGCACACCACACCAACAAAAGAAAAAGGAAGAAACATCAGAAAAAGCCTCATAACTACTTTTTTTTTTCAAGAGCCTAAATGGCCAAAGCCAACAATAAGCCATGAAGGGCACAACTCAACACTAAACTTGGATGAGTTCAAGACATGCATGGGCGTCCGCAGATAGGGGCAAGGGGGGGCACTTGCCCTCCCCTGGAAAATCAAAAATTTGAAAAAACGAAGAAAAAATAAAGAAAAAACGAAGAAAAATTAACATCAACATTTCTTCACAGTTCACCCAGTGTTACTTCTATTTATATGCAGTAGATAGGCTTTAGAAGTGCCATTTCCAGCGATGTGGGAGGCTTTGGGGGCCAAACTTTTCTTGCGCTCCGTGCCAACCCATGCTTGCGAGGAGCTTTTTTCCCCCTAAAATATTTTTGCAAAAATTTTTGCTCCTCCCTGAATTTTTTTCTGCGGACGCCCATGAAGACATGATGACCTCTTAGGCCCTCTGGACTCTTCATCAACAGCAAACCTTAAAGGGTTGGGCCAAGGTTGTGTTGAAAGGAGATTAAACACACAGATGGATGCGAGACAAAATGAAAGACAAGCTATTACATATAGAAGGCAAACATACTCATGGAATTTCTTCTCTTCCTACGATAGCTGCTAACAATTGTCTCTGGAGTAAAAGTTTTTGCATTGAGGTCCTGATTGTGTTCCTCTGGTTTGAACTCTGGCAACTTCTGAAACTGAGCTTCAAAATTAACATCTTCAAGGACCCTGTGAGAGGAACAATCATAATCACTGTCTCAAAAGGAAGTCAAAAAATAATTGTTAGTGTGGACAGTGATGAATTTAATTTAAAGGATGAAGAAAAGATCAACAAATATAAGTCCTACCCATGGTATCAAAATCATAAAAAACTTAAATATGATTCTTTGAATATGCCACAACAAAGTTATTTAAGCAATTCGTTAATTTTACATAGCCCTTCTTACTACTAGTTGCAATGTTTATCAGTTCATATTATATGAAAAGTCATTTTGTCTTTTAACTTTCTTATGCTCCCCATAAATTACCTAACTTGGGTAAACAGTCTGCTTTGTTTAAAGCAGGAAAATTTTTAATTCACAATTACTTCACATACTAGCAGTACTTTCATCCAGCTAAACTGATCCCTAATTACAATGCAATGGTCCCCAAATGAGCTGTTACATGCAAGCTCATAGAAATTACTTCAACCAGAGTATCACTTAAACAATAGCTGTATTATACCTTAAATTTTATTTGGCAGTAATGTGTATGTAGTATTTGTCTTCAATGGAACCATGTCGCACCCCTGATGGAAACTGAGACAAAAATATCTCTCACACTCATCAGCATGTGACCCTGAGCCTTAGTTTCCCAGTGTACACGCCTACTATCAGACTTTGGCAGAGACTTACGACACATATACACAAACCAACTGGTTGTTGCAATCATTTCAATCACTAATCAAGTTCACATACTAGGTATGGAATGACTTACTTCTCCATCCCATCATCAATATTTCTCTTAAGTATTGGGGTACGAGGTTCCTCTAGGGGTACCCCATCAGTACTTTGCTGGACTACTAAGTTATCTGGTTTCTTGCTGGTCTGACCATTCACTGGTACTTGAAACTGCAGACTAGTTCCTTCTGTTCTTTTCAGGTTTTCCATTTCTGTCTGGTTTGTCTCTGATGGAGGATCTGATGTGTAGGTTGCACCCTGTACAGTGTAAGACAGTCCAGTTTAGAAGGTATACAATACTATAAGGCATAACAGTAGTTGTTTTACAATGCTTAAAGTGGGCATGACATCTGTAAAATGAAATTGGTATAAGGTTAGAGTGGATATGGTAAATCACAAAAACTTAACTCCAACTTATCAAAAACATGTAAGAGTTTGCCAAAAAGGATTTTCACAAGACTTTCTTACAATGACTCTTTGCAAAAATTTTCAGTTCGTCACATGACTGTTTGACGTAATTGGCTTAAGCATGTGCTGGCTTTGCCCACCCGGCGGATGTGTATTATTCCTGGACCTATAATTGCTGAACTTATAATACATTAGGTATGTATGTGAAAAGAGGCATACTGTATTCAACACCTGCTAAGAAGGTAAGGACTGGCTTAACATTGTACAACAGTGTAATGTACAGGCTAGCCTTTGTAACACACTGTTTTGTCAATAAGACTGATTGTCTGATCTTGTTGCTGGGAAGCCCTACTGCAATACAGTAGTAGTATTATACAGTGTCATGAACCACTTACAACACATGTGGAATCAGAATATTAATGTCAGCGCAGACCATGCATACATACTATATACTACTAGAACTGTCTGTGCATATGTTGTACACGTCACATGTGGTACAATATCATGTTTCCACTATCATGGCTGGAGGTCATTACTGACCCCAGGCTGTCGAGACTCTACAACTAAAGTTTAGGAAATAGTATGGATTAATACATGAAGGAAATTACTGACTGCTATAACTTCACTAGGGTAAAATGTTTGTAATTGTCTCCTTCCAACAAACCTAGTCAGGTTGCCTTTCTTTTTTTTTTAACAGTTAGTCGTACACTGCTACTTGTAACGTTAGTCCTGAGTTTTAGTATTACGGCGTATGCAATTCTCTCTAACAGAAACCTTCATTCGATCTCAGTGGTATGAGACTTCCACTGTTTCACTTTAGATTCATTTATTGTCAATGATGTCAGTTGTAACTAGTGCAATTAGTGAACTCACTGAACCAAAAGAGTTTGGAGGATAGAATCGTTTGAGCCGCAGTATCTTAGGCTACTTAATTCTGTCACCATGGCATAGATAAAACATAACCCCTAAATAGTAGGCTATGTACTGTAGCGGTAGGTACATCAAGTCTCGACTGGTGTGAATGGTGGACTAGTAATCTGGTGCTTGCCTACAGGCAGAAACCCCATGCTCACATTTGTGTGAGTGTTGTTTTCTTGTGATGTACTGGATCTGACTTCTGGACGGGCACCCTGTTCAAACTGGCAATGACGTTCAAATAATAACCATTAGGAATCCATTCCAATTTGCTTTAATTAGGTTAAGCTAGAGTAGGTCTATCAAATGATATTTACGATCTACTGTTAGTGGGCTAACTTCATCATGATGAAAAAGCTTCAAAGATGTGCAGCACACAGTGACCTACTGCTTGTCAACATTCTAGTCGCGACTCTGCGATCCCGAGTGCGCTTTGCAGGACAATTTTGCTGCCAAGGATGCAATTTTGATTGAACAATAAATTGTTTTTCACATTTTGCGTTTCGGATGGACTACACAGGAACTAAAAGGGGCATTGCAATAGCTGTTTTGGGGTGATTAAGAATCGATTTTGGTTCAGAAAATGATCATTTCCTTTCAAAGTATACAAAAATATTATTTAAGTACTGAGAAGCAAACTATATGCATGTCATACCCACTTTAACAACCACAAGTGTGAGACAAGGGTGTAAGGGCTTTATATAAATCCCTCTTTGACAAGGTAACGTTTTAATTTAAATCTGGAATCTTTTCCACTCAGAAGGTAATTACAGATGGGAAAATCATCCACTGCTTTGGGATGAAAACCCACCTTACTTGACTAAGGCTGGAGTCTGTTACCTAACCCATCACACAGGTGCCTCTCAAACCTGTGACATAACACAGGTATCTATCACACCTGTGACATGATGCAAGTGGCTGTTACACTTGTTAGATCACACATTAGCAGGTTGTAGAAAAGTACAGGATGTTGCAGAACTTCATCACTGCTCTTCCTTCTAGCCCTGACTTACATTTAGGGATGCCATCACTGCTTATTTAACCAGAATGCAAAAATGCATTGGGGTTTAGATGAATTCATTTCAGTAGACTAGCTTTAATTTAGAGGCTCTTAAATGTTAATGTTCTGAATCAATGTGATACATTGACAAACCATGTATGAGAAATTGCCATGATTCTTACCTTGAGATATATTAGTAAGGTTTTCAGAATTTGACAAATGGGGAGCTGAAAGGACTTCTCACCAAACACAAAATCAACAACAACCACATTTTTGTATTTCATGGGCTAAATAAAGCCATTTTTAAGTTTTAGGAGCTTCCAAGCATAGAATATCAGTGGATCTCAGATGACCTTTGACCTCCACAACAGGGTTCTTTATCTTCGTATAATGCATTTACATGCTAAGTATTAAAAGCATCCATGCTTCCCATCTGGAATATCATCTGAACAAGTTTTTCAAAGTTTGACCTACAGTTGATGACCTTTGATATCCACAAACCAGAATGCAAAAATACATTTTTTCAATAAATTCATTTCAGTACACTTTACCTTAATTTAGAGGCTCTTTAATGTTTAGGTTCTAGATCAATGTGACCCTTTAACACACCATACATGAGAAATTGCCATGATTCTAACCTTGAGATATATTAACAAGGTTTCCAAACTTTGACAAATGATGAGCCGAAAGGACTTCTACGCAAACACAAAACCAACATGAAAAACCAGAATACACAAATGCATTGGTGCTTCGATAAACTCACTTCTAAACACATTTCCTACTTTGAGATTCTGTGTTGAGATTCTGTGTTAACAAGGTTTTCAGAGTCTGACCTCTGATCAACCCTGATGACCTCTGAGCTTCACCAAAAACAATAGGGTTCTTCCTCTTGACAATGCATCCACACTAAGATGAGTATCACTGCTTCTTATCTTGAGATATTGTGGAAACAATTTTTTTCAGAATTTGACCCTAGATGACCTTTGACCTTCACCAAAAACAATGAGTTCTTCTTGATAAAATGCATCTGCATGCTAAGTATGTAGAGTGCCCATGCTTCCTACCCTAAGATATTATGTTAACAAGTTTTTCAAAGTTTGACCTCTGGTACCCCAAATTACCATTGACCTTCACCAAAAAGAACAGGTTTCTTCCTCTTAGTACAGGCCATCCACATACTACGTATGAGAACTGTTGGGGTTTCCCTTCTAGAGATATTGTGTTAACAAGCTGTCACAAACATGCACACACTCACATACATACATCCACATGCCATCTTGATTGCATAGGTTTCTTTTTTCATCGAAACTAACAAAACAAAATTGAGCACATAACCTAAGCTTTATGCCAAAGCACTCATCAAAATAACACTTGAAAGTGGCTTCATTTTCCTACCAAATGAGAAATAACGAGTTTCGGTAGTTAGGGGTCTAAACAAAGTAAAAGAAATGTGCAAAAAATTTTTGGCCTTGTGTGCTGCAAGCTACGTAGGTATGAAGGAACCCTTTGGTAAGTCAAAAATTAAACTCCACCACTGTGCCAATTCATCTCACCTTAGTATCATGGTTCTTCTTTGATCCTTGCATCAGCTTGTCATACAACTTTCCTTTTGGGCCCTTTATCTTTCTTGTGTCTGAATCTCCTTTTCCATTGGTGATAGAATGTGATGAGACATGAGAGTCCTTATTGTTCAAAGCATCATGTGATCTCATATGATCATGTGACCATTCTGTCTTTGGTTTGGCAGTTCTTGATAACTCTGGGTGTTCCACTTTTTTGTGAACAAAGGCCCCTGACGTAGAAGCTGCTCGTTTAGGTGGACTACCCCTCTGAATGGGAGCCAGGCGAGGTAGGGGGCGATGAGTTTTCATCCCAGAGTCCTGACTGAGGGTTCTTGTTGTAGCACCTAGTTGGGCCAAGATTTTTTTTCGTGGATGAAGTTGGACTTCCATCTTTGGCTGGACTGTGCTTGTGGGAAGTTGTTTACTCTCTTGCTCTACTTTGAGAGATGAGGAAATATCTACACCAAGCAAAGGAAAAGAATTAATTATTACAGAGTTCTTGTAACTTGAGAATAATAAAACTCCAGGACTTTACTACCATGATAAAATTAAGAGAAATCTATGATCTAGTTCATAGAAAAACCCCAAGTAAAAATTTAAAAGCAGTCATGAAGTCTATGAGTTTTTCATGACTTCTGTCATACAGACAAAATTACATGCCTCTTTCAGGCTTGGAAGTGAAGATAAAAGTCTGTAAGCTTTCCATGACTATCATGCTGGGGCAACCCTGTTATCCAATCATTGGAATATGTGCACAATGTCCTGCCTGAATAATATCCAGGGTACAATTTACAACTTGTTGACAATAATTTCAATTCTGATATTGTCAAAAAGTAACAATTAAAACAATTTCTAAAACTGAACACATTTTCTACTAAAACACGATATTGTAGCTTCAGGTGGAATGAATCAAATATATTGATGGTACCATAAATCAATCATATGAATTATTAGAAGTAGCACTCACTTGTTGAATACACAGATGTTGTCTGTGTTTGAGGTGTAATGGCTGCTACAGCAGATAGACCAGGTCCTAGGCCTGCTGAAGCCGTCTTTTGACTAGTTGGCATGGTAAAAACTGGAGTGTGGTTAGCTGAGGTCACCACTGTGGATATCTGGTTGGCTTGGGAGTAATGATGAATGGGACTAGAGTTAATAGATCCTAGGAGAGGACCTTTACCTGCAGTGGCTGACTGGATAGGCATTGCTACCATTACCTGACCAATATTAGCACCTGATACCACTGGAATTGCTGGGGAACCAGGTACTGTGGGTACAAACTGCTGCCCTGCCATGAGAATGGTGGTGGTAGTCTGGTCAGAATAGGATGTCTGGAGATTGGGTGAGCCTGAGATGAGAGACAGGACTGGTTGGGCAGGCATCACTGTATTAGGTCTTGATGCAACCTGGACTGACTGGGCATTGATTTGTGCACCCAAAGAGGCATTAATCTGCTGCACTGGTTGGAGGGGCACAGGAGCCTGCAACTGCACTGAAGTGACCTGCATCTGTTGCTGTGTATGCACAGGCACTGGTGTCCCTAATGTTGCTGATAACTGCATCTGGTGCTGTGGCACAGGCATCTGTGTCCCCAATGAGGCAGATGAAAGCTGCATTTGTGATGACTTTGTCACCTCAGTATGTTGCTGTACAGGTACTGATGCTCCTAAGGGTGCTGAGGTGACTTGTATATGTTGCTGTGACTGCTGAACAGCAACTGATGCATCTACATGTACTGGTTGCTTAACATGAACTTGTTGCTGTAAGTGGTTGTCATTCAGCTGCACTTGGTGCTGTGATGGTTGAACACAAAGAGGAGCTACAACTGGAGTTGGTGTGACTTGAAGCTGATGGATGAGGGATTTCTGTTGAGACAGCAGTGTAGGTTGTCTGTTAGTACCCTGCTGTTGCTGCTGACTAGACGGTGCTAACAGAACATGAGGCGCTTGATGACTGCTAGCTATCATCTTGTTATTAGCTGTTGGAGAAAATTGAAAAAATATGGAATTACAGAATTAAACCCTGACTTAGGCAGAGAGATTCATATGATAAAGCGAAAAATCTAAATAATAACAAACAGCTTCACTGTAACTTGTTCAATGTCTGGAATATGGCTACTTACTAGACTGTTTTAATAGGAGGATGCCAATTGCAACCAGAGCTTTCCATGACTTCATAACACACAAATAGGGTGTTTGGAAATTGTTCAAATGACCAAAAACAACAAGGTTCTTCCACTCAATGTAGAGCACCTATCTGTCAAGTGTAAGATCATCTAAGGTTCCCTTGTTGAGACAGCATTAGGACAACGTTTTCATTCTTTGACCTCTTGTGAATTCAAAGAACTGTCACAAAAAAGTGGTCTTGCACTCAGTATGGGGCATCAACATGAAAAGAATGACATTTATCCAAGCTTCCTTTCTTGAGATATGCTGTTTAGAAGATTCACTGGTTGTCCTCTGCTGATCCCAAATGACCCCTAACCTTCACCAAAAATTAGAGGTCTTTTACTCAATATGAGGCATCTGCATACAAAGTATGAGATCCATCCAAACCTTCTTGAGATATTGTGCACAGAATTTTTACAGGTTGACCTCTATTTAGCTCAAAGGACAATTGCTTTATGATGAAGTCAATATAGAACCTGTTCTCAACCAGAAAGCCTAAGGGCTTAGTGATTCCTTGCCAAATGGGGATGCTTTGTTGTACTGAGGTTTATCCCTCAAATTTATCTTCCTTGACTACATCATTTTACGATATTTTAACAATTTCACCTCTGCTGACCTCACATGAACTTTGAACCCCACCAAATATAACCAAAAAGAAAAACGAAAGTGTCTTGAAAGGAATTCAACCAAAGGATCTTGGATCTTGAAAATTCTTGGGAAATTTTATTTTTTGACCTCTGATGACCCCTGATGACTATCTTGGGAATTCTTGGGAAATTTTGCTTTTTGACCTCTGGTGACCCCATACAACAATCTTGGAAATTCTTGGGAAATTTTGCTTTTTGACACTTGGTAACCTCAGATTACGATCTTGGGAATTCTAGGGAAATTTTGCTTTTTGACCTCTGATAACCACAGATAACGATCTTGGGAATTCTTGGGAAATTTTGCTTTTTGACCTCTGGTGACCCCAGAGGACAATCTTGGGAATACTTGCGATATTTTGCTTTTTGACCTCTGATGACCCCATATGATGATCTTGGGAATTCTTGGGAAATTTTGTTTTTGACCTCTGGTAACCCCAGATGACCTTGACCTCCACCAAAATTGATAGGGTTTTTCCTCTCAACATGGCATATTTATATACCAAATATGAAGAGTGGCTGTCATTGCTACCTTGAGATATCGTGATTACAAGCCATTTACAAGGTTTCTGTAGTTCAACCTCTGGTGACCTCAGATGACCTTTGACCTCTACCAAAAATTATAGCGTTCTTCCTCTCAACATGACAAATCTATATCCGCCATTCCTATCTTGACATATCCCAATTTCAAGGTTTTCGGTCTTTGATCTCTGGTGACCTCAAATGACCTTTGACCTCCACCAAAAACAATAGGGTTCTTTCTCTCAATATGACATATCTATATACCAAATATGAAAAGTGTTGGTCACTCCTATCTTGAGATATAGTGATTACGAGCTTTTCAGCCTTTTACCTAAGGTGACCTCAAATGACCTCTGACCTTCACCAAAAATAATAGGGTTCTTCCTCTCAACATGATGAATCTATATGCCAAACATAAAAAGTGTTGGTCATTCCTATCTTGAAGTAGCTTGATTACGAGCCTTTTCGGCTTTTAACCTGCGGTGGCCTCAAATGACCTTTAACCTCCACCAAAAACAATAGGGTTCTTCCTCTTGACATGCAAAATCTGTATACCACATATGAAAAGTGTCGGCCTTTTCTATCTTGAGATATTGTGTTTACGAGGTTTTTGCCGTTCAACCTCTGGTGACCTAAGATGACCTTTGACCTCTACAAAAAACAATAGGGTTCTTCCTCTCAACATGACAAATCTATATACCAAATATGAAAAGTGTCAGTCATTGCTATCTTGAGATATCGTGTTTACAAGCCGTTTACAAGGTTTTCACAGATTAACCTCTGGTGACTTCAGATGACCTTTGACCTCTACCAAAAACAATAGGGTTCTTCCTCTCAACATGACAAATCTATATACCAAATATGAAAAGTGTCGGTCATTGCTATCTTGAGATATCGTGTTTACAAGCTCGGCGTCTTATACACACACACGCCCACACACACACACGACATCACCATCACATAGATTCCTTGCCTGCCTACGGCAAGGAATCAGTAAAGAGCATCCAGATTAAAGTTATCCTTTTTGAGATTTTCACAAGTGTCACAGATAGGGTTATTAAGATATGAAGATATCAGCAAAAATATCAATATCTCATTTTGATCCCGATATTGTTTGTGAAAAAGCCCAATGACATTGTGATACAGAATTCATGCACCCAAAGTTCACTGTAAAATTCTCACAAACCTAGTGAGCTGGATGGAAATTGGAAATCAAAATTACTGGAGGTAGGAAAACAGTTTGCTTTCCTGGTGGCACCCAAAACTTTCCGCATCCGTAATATAATTTGCAGTCCCTTTGCATTTCCATAAATACCCTTACTTGGCTTTACACACCTGCCTACAGTACCAACAGCACAGTGTGATACAGTACAGCCCAAAAGTAATCAGGAAAATTAGAGCGCGCTCTAATCCGATAATCCGCTCTGAGTGCGGGATACGTAAGGAAACAATAGCCCCACATTCCACGCAGCCACAGTGAATAGGCAAGTCACACAGGTCAGTGGCTTCATTGTGCTTGCTTCGTACATAACGGTAATTTCCTTTACCGTGAGAAATAATACACCCACGGTACTGTTGAAATCGGTGTTTATATGTAAAAACGAGTGAGTGACGGCGATTCGTCGTTTACTGTTTTTAATTGCACTGCTAATTGACGTGCCTTATAGTTAAAGTCGTAATATTAAAACAATGTATTACTTGTGGCACAGTACAGTCTGTAAAACTACGATGTGTATACTGTACGTACGTATATACCGTGCCAAGTCTCGCAACTTTGGTAGCAGTCTTTGAAACTTTAGCAGGAATGGTTTACTCAAGTACGCAGTCTGCCGACTCAGTGTTTTGGGTCGCTTGAGGCTTCCCACACTGAGTCAGCAATGGCTTCTACTTAAAACGTTGTGCCTAAATAAAGATGCAACCGTATACATGATGCAGCCCTCGCAAACAGCTTTGGCATTCGCCATTGCCGAGGTAAATGCCGAAGAAAATTGACTTCACCAAAAAATATTGCCGGGGCAATAGTATGCAGGACACTGGGGCTTACCGGGAACAAAAGTTACACACTACACGGTTCAAAATTAAGCTCGAGTAGCGACTTGGAAAGAAGTCATTTTCCGATGAAATTGCAAAGATGGACAAAATTTTAACAAATATATTCATTAGTACTGCGGTATATACAGTACTGTGGTCGTTTAACTCCAGTAGAAATTTTTTCTACGATCGTGGAAAACCGCGCAAGTTCGCTCAATTTCACACAAATTCACACAAAATCACACACGCAGATTTCAAAGAAATTTCGTACAAATCAACAAATACAAAACTCGCATACATGACCACAAGAATTTGTTGTCAATGACGCAGAGAATGGAATGAGAAAAAGAACGCCGGCAACAGAAATAATATTTTGGTACACTGAGGGCAACTTTGAACAAGCTGTTGAAATAAAGTTTGCACTTATTGCTGGCGGATTTTATTTGTTAGCCTAAGCTTAAGGGAGATGAAGGTGTTGCAGCTCTGTATTATTGATTTATATCACAGTTGTATTAAACGCTTGTCGGTATTGACGGGGGACTAAAGAAAAACAATATCATGCAGCTAAGGTATGTAAATGAAATACTGCTATAAAAGAAATTCGTTGGTTAACAGCTGCGGTGAGGAATAAAGTGCAATAAGGCCTCTACTGTAAAGGAGTCTGAAAGCTTAAGGTAACGAATGATGCAAGTGCCTTGATCGGCGATCGCCAAGAATGGGAATAGGACGCATTGCTTTTTAAGGTTTTCCAATGTAATTGTTCTACAGCATGTTTTTTTTTTCTATTTATTATCCATGTAATAGTTTCATTACTGAAGGAAAATTATCACATCCATAGAACAGACAATGGAGCGGCTATGCAGGCTACTTTTAGTTCTTTTCACCGTAAGTTCTGATCTGCCCCCCCCCCCCATGTCAAACATTTTCCTACGCCACTGCCCTACCCTCTACGACGCGATTGCTAAAATTCTAAATCTTACCTACTGGACAAAACTTTTGAAGTCCGAGTCCTTGGGAAAAACATTAATCCAATTATAGTCCGTTCAGTGAGTGAATGAACATGAAAAATTCGGCAATCAATTTTCGAGACTTCGCCTCTGAACCTCTGACTCAGGAAGTGCAATACAATATTGCCGGGATCCCCCTTAAAATTCACCCGCGGCATACTGTGCTAACATGATTCGATCAACCCGGCCCTTGGGAAAACGCGGTCTGCATTGTCATTTTCTGCCACACGCTGTACACACTATAGGTGCCAGCCTGCAGGTCTAGACACGTATAATACCATTCATTCATTCACACATCGGCCTCATACTGAACTGCGTTATGTGCACATACTGTATCATATGTTGCATGCTATTATTATGAGGGCCGCTGCAAATGCCTGGGAATCGCAGCTCCTTTTACGTGAAATATCCAATCACAGCTAAGGGTTTAATACTCATTCATTCATAAGCGGCCAGCGCCCATTTTTGCGTAACCTTTTTTGGAAGTCGTATGCCCAATCAATCACGGTACGTTTACGTGACGTCACACATAATGCCTCGGATTTTTTTTCAACCTTTGACAGCCAGCGCCATCTTGGAATTTACACATATGGGATATTTCGTCCGATACCAAAGTCTTACCGAATACTTTCTAAAGAGCAGACTTATTCTACACCCATGAAAAAGGTAAGGTACAAAATTTAGCGCGTAATGGTTGATTTTGCTGAAAATTTGCATGCTGAATTTTGGCCCATGACTGCTGGTTCATAACGTACGTAGAGCAGCATGTTACCAAGGATTTGAAATTTACTTCGTTAGGTTACTGTACATACTTACCACTATAAGGCGACACGCTGAAGTGACAGTATGATCGTTAATTATAGACAGTACAGTAAGTCAGACAGTGCTGTTATGTTTGCAAGAGGTGGGTGTAGCCTAGTTGGGCGGGATTTAACAGTTGGTCGTTAACGGTGATTGGTAGTAGCCAATGGAAATTTTGCACGCGTCATGTATGTGAAAAAGGAGGGAGGTCCAATGACTCATGGACGAAGTTGACGAGTTCATGAAGCCAATGGAAATCCCCGAAAACTTATCCAAATGTAGTACGTTCTTTGGCTCTTTGGCAGTGCAACTCCCCGATTGGTCGAACTAGAATCTGATTGGTCAGGCCACAGTATGCTGTACGTTCGTCTGTTTACATACTTGGTCTGGCTAATTAACAGGTGCAAAACTCCCAGGGCTGTTAACAGACCTGGGAACTGTCAATCATATCATATAGTAACTGCGCCAGACATCTAAGGTAGCACCGTAGCGGTACCTTTGATCACGTTTCTGTAAGTGGGACAGGGTCTTATCTTCCGGAGAACGGAATGCTTTCAACCAAGACAGCGCCTATAAAGTAAAAAGTTTCTTGGTCTTCTTTAACAACTCATTTCTTCAAAAGTGAGATTGCTTTTGCCAAATCTTTTGCAAAATAGCTCAGTATAGGCAAACCAGCCACCCATTTGAGGCCCTACCGGCTACTCTGCTTTACAGGGCGGGAGATCGGGTAGCGGGAGGAAGACATAGGCGTACGAGCCAGGGCTAGGGAAATACATTCCGCCTGGGGCTCGAGAAAAATTTCTTTTCTGTCTGAAAATAGAAGGGTAAATTTTTCGGCTTACATACGTGTATTTCTAGGGCCAAAACGGCCCCGTTCCAGCAAAAATAGCCCTACCGCTAAACATACACATAGCACCTGTGGAACTGGACACTGCAAGGCTTGGGGGGACTTGAGGATCGGACTCAAAGAAGTTTACCATCTTTTTCATCGATTCACTGGATTATAATTGGATTACACTTTTGTTGTGTGGACTTGGACTTTGTCAGTATCTTCAAAACTGGTAAGATCTGCATTAATGATAGGTAGGCCTACTGCAATAACCTGCTGTTAGCGATTTCGTGTGAGCAGTGACGTACATTCCTTATAAACAAATGCGTACTTCAACATGAACGGTATCCACTGCCCGGACTATAAAATTAAAAAGTCAAGAACTTTCCGCCCCTAAACGAGTGGTGCTTTCTGCCTCTAAAAGTTCTAGGGAGGGGGCCTAACTCAAGTACCTCGATTCACAGGAGTAGAATACATTCCTAAAGTGATGAGTTCATTGATTGTGTATTGATAAAATTAAGGCTGTGCAACATCCGTTTTGTTAAACAACGGGCGTGAAGTTACAGGCCGGCATGGTTCGATTGCACAAGTTCCACATGGCTCACGGTAATTCATAATCGTTGCGCTGCAAGTTTTTGAACAAGATATTGCATGTAACCTGGGTATTGAATACTGTATTTCCCGTGTGGTGAACAGGGCTAGCTTAGCTATTTTTCTTCCGTTCGTCGGATTTTGACTCTCATATATTGACACCTTCAAATATCGATTAGTTAAAGGCGCCTAATTTCCTTAGTTATACAGACCAAAGCCCTCAAAGGCAGCACTTCGCTGGATACTCTCGGGATTGGAAGATCGGACGGAATAAAGACAACGAATATTATCAAGTATCCACTTTGAAAATTTGTGTTGCAACAAAGGGTTTTAACTGTTAACAGCTTGGTATTAAAACTCCAAGCCTGTGATTCCCATTGTGTGTCGGTAAGCAGTCTTTCAATGGGATTATACAGCTGACAATAACAGCCAAGGTCGACGAAACCACAAGAGTGCACGGTACTTCCCTGCGACATCCGAGTGGAATGCACTCTTTTAGATAAAAGAAAGTGCTCTTTTCCCCGCGCTCTCCCGCAAATTCGGCGCGGTAAAATACACGGAGGTTCCTGATTACTTTTGGGCTGTACTGTAGCACGAAGAAAGTTTATTCTTTCACATTTATGGCAGCAGGCACGTTCCCAAGTTCCTTCAAAAATATTAATGCTTTAATTTTTGGAGTACAATACACTCAGCTCATGGGCACATTTTATTCAAGCCTTGCCTTGTTTTCTGAGTTTCCCAACGAAAATTGCTGCTCATGTTAAAAATCCTTCTTAAATCAAAAAGCTTTCTAGCAGCTCCCCTTGCCCTCTATGATTGCCATGCCACTTGAATCGCCGACGTAACTCGCCCAATGCAGATTGCCTTACGTATGGAAAGAACATCAATCTTGGCTTAGAAGTGATAAAAAACCTCTGCATGGCAGAACTTTCACAAAAATTTATGTACATCACCTTCAATTCATTGCCAACTTTTGCAATGGGACACATCTCAAACATCCCAATCTCTTAGTCAACTGCACTTCTGATTGGTCAAACTTTAAAATACCCCATCAAGACTGGTCAGTTTAATATAGTTTTCACATTATGCATGTGGAGTGCAGGCAATTTAATATTTTTATTGTATGGTGGCATCTGTAAATTCTTGAGGTATCTCTATTTATTCATAATCATAGATGTACCCCAAAGAATATTCCATTTAAGGCATCCAAACTGTCAAATTATGTTGAGCAGTCAGTATGAGAATACAGATATTGCCATTGATAATGAAGGTATACCAGTAATTGAAATTCAACTATGAAAAAACAATCAGTTTTATGTTACATGTAGGTTTCAGTTTTTCAAACATATGGGTCCAACAGACAGTGCTGCAAGACTTTCAATAACCCATAGTTTTTAGGCTTTGGGTGCAGACAAAATCCTACATTCCTAAAAATACTGAAAATGGTAGCTGTGTGAAATTGTTCCACATCGGCCTACTACATTATCACCTTAAAACCTAGAGTGCAGTACACAGGTTATTTGTCAGGCTATGGCAAACTATCAATACTAGTTGAAGAGCTAGGCTTGTGTAGGCCTTCTAACGCAATTGATTCTTACTGTACATTGTGTACTCTTACTGGAAAAGTGATGATACTCTCATGATACCACAGTATTGTTTGGCTAAAAAAATGACAAGTTTTTGCGATATTGATAAAGAAATCCCTAGTGACAGACATGACACACATCCACACATGACATCACCATAGGAAACATTTCTTCATACTAAGACAGGGAATGACCAGCATACAAACACGCACTGAGGTCACCGACATGTTCTTTACAGGAAACAATAAACTGAATTGTTTATACAAAATGGTTATGTGCATTCCCCCAAGGCGTAGCACTTTATCCACTCCTGTACAGTTCATTTTTACAACGATTGCCTAGTAAACAACATATGTCTTTTTGTGATGTGGCCTAAGGATTACAAAATTTTATTCAGGGCCACAAGATCACTGGCTTGCTCATTCCCACTGTAATGCACTCACCCTGTGGTAACTGTGACTGAACAGTGATAACATTAGCAGGCTGCAGTCCTGGACTGGCTGGTGGCATCTGCTGATGAATAGTGGCATCAGTCTGAAGTAAAATTGGTGTGGACCCAGCTCCTGATGTTGCTAGAGCCTGACCTTGATGGACTGCAAAAGGCCTAAGGATACAATATAGAAGAATTATAGGAAACAAAAGATGCCAATGAAACCCGAAGGGCAGACATTCTTCTTAATTAAGAGATGCCCTATGCCCAGTGAAAGTTTTTTACCTATCACTGTGGTATCAAACTTCGCATTTTCAATGTATTTGTATTTCTTGTACAATGTTTGAAATTCAAGTAAAATGTTCCAGCACACTAATGTGAGGATAACATAGTTTAAACTCAGCTTCTTGCATTCAATTTTTAGTGTTACATTCCAAAGACAAGATCTAGGCATGTTTTCCTACTTCATGACCTTTTGATCTCAACCAAAACCAATGTGCCACTTCTACTCAATTCACATCATCCACTTTCACCAATGAGGTTCATCAATGTTTCCATTCTTAAGACAACAATGTCACAAGTTTTCAGCTTGAGCTTTCATGATCCAAAATGACATGATATTCCTCTCCCATCTAAATGATACAGCCAAAGATGTTACCAAAGTTTCACAGTTTGACCCCTGGGGAACCCAAATGATCTCTGACTCCAAAAAAATCAAAAGGGATCACCTGTTAAGGGGTACCCACATGCTAAGTATGCACTCCCTCAAGGAATAACTAAATGAGTAAACATGTTTATGAGCAGTTTGCAAGGCTTTAATACTCTATCTGAACTCTTATGACCCAAACTGACCTTTAGCCTCCACCAAAACTAAGAGGGCTTTTAAACTCCACATGAGGCCCTACAGGTCAAGCCAAAGTTTCCCTTCTAGAGATATGCCTACAACCTTTTCAGTTCAATCTCTTGTAACCCCAGATGACTGTGACCTCCACCAAAAAAGAGAGGGATCATCTATATACTAAGAAGTGTACTAACATGCCAAGTATGAGATCCCCCAAGGCTACCCATCATGGGATATCATGTTAACAACCTGTCTTCAAGGTTCAAGAGCTGTGTTGACCTCTGGTAAACCAGATAACCTTTGACCTCCACCAAAAAACAACAGGTATCATTTACACAAGAATGGGTACTCAAATGCTTAAGTGTGTGACCGATCAGGTTACTTTCCTTGAAATACCCTGTTTACAGGCAAAAGTCACAAATACAGCTGTACACATCACCATTCCTTCTGCTTACAGCAAAGCAATCACAAATGTAGCTTAGAATGATAGACTAGACAGATAACTTTGATAGACTATTTCTCCTCTTCTGTTCATTTTAGTCAATGAAAAAGATTGTCCAAAATCGTTAGGAGTAAATATAACAATCCAACCATTGGTAAAATATATTATGGTTGGACAAGTAACATTACATTCTACCTAGACAAAGGGTGTTTTACTATTTTACACTGGACCAGGATCTGGCAACAGATTCATGAAGAATACACTTACACACAAGGTATCATGCTTTATTCGTGGAAGAAAATTTGTGAAGGTTGTACACAACTTTACACAAACTTTAAAGAGTCACATGTGAAGCCAGTCACAATGACTCTTATTTTTAAAACAATATTCCTACCTTGGACTTAAAAGCTGACGTAGAGTAATGCACAATAGTAACACAATTTTTTCTTTTAGAATACCAGCTAAGCAAAATACCCTCTGTAAGTACGATTTATGAAACTTTCTGTGCATAAGGTATGTTTGTGAATACTCCCCCAAATCTGGTCTAGTGTAAGTACTCACAAAGTGATATGTACAATGTTTGGTCTGATTTATTTCAGAGACTGTGAACTGACCTTGGTGGAGTAGGAAATATGAATTTTGTTGGTTGTTGTTGTTGATTGCTTGCTAGAGAAACCACTGGACTACACGGTACCACACTAATGGCAGTTGAGGTTGCTACTTGCTGTAGGGTGACTCTAGCTGCTTGTTGAGGGTTGGCACCACTGGCTAATGGCTGAGACAGTGACGAAGGTCCAGGTGAAGGGACCAAAGGGATCACAGTCTGGACCTTTGATGGATCCAAGAATTGGGACTGGATGACTCCACTACCTTGGTTGGGGTTGGTGATGATGGTCACTTGATTGGGGTTGGCTTTGAAAGTCAGCTGCTGATGGGGAACAGTAGGCAGTGTATTATCAGATTTGGTATTACTTAGTTGGGCTGGAATGGAGATACACTGAAGCTGTGGCATTTGGCTGGAGAGAGACACTGGTATGGCCACAGTCTGTGTACTGGAGGTCACCGGGCTACCTGCCAATTGAACTGGCACAATCAGATTGGCTACCATCCTCTGAGCATCTAATGGGGTGACTACACTAGGAGTGTTACCCCCATCAACTTGTGATGGCTGGTGTAGGTTAGTTGTCATAATCCTGGTATGATTATTATCAGCTTGTTCCATCCTGGTGGAATAATCTTGCTGATTGGCCAGCATTGGCCTGGTTTCTTGCTGACTGGCATCTGCACCTACTTTAGATTCCGACTGAATGATTACATGGTTTCCTTGGGTCTGTGGTACAGATGACATCACTGGTCCTGTTGGATCTATCTCTTTCTGTGAGTAGCTGGTTACCTGTGGAGTCTCATTAGTACCAAGTTCTTTCAAGTCTTTAGCTGATTGTGGTTTTACTGTCAGTGTGTCAAGATTTTCATCTGCCCCATTCTGAGACAGTGATGATGTAAGAAGAGGAGCCTCTACTGAGTTCCTCCTAGGAGGTGTCTTCCTCCCCTGAAGTTGACTTTGAGTCTCTGAATCTGATACACTCCCAGACTTCCAGGGCTTGTACTGATGGAAAGCTTTCACATAGTTATTTCCAGCATCACTCTTACGTCTGGGTGAATGTGCTTTAAAAACAGTCCCCTGAGGGTTAAAAGAGCTAACAGGGCGAGGGTGTTCCTCACGACTCTCTCCGCTAGAGTCTTTACTAGCCGGCGATTCTTCCGGCCTAGCTTTGATAGGCCTTGGCCTACATGGTCCATCACTCGGCGGTTTAATAGACTGGGCTGAGAAACGCTGCTGAGGAAATACTTTACGTTCGATAGTCTCAGTTTCTGACTCGGTCTCTGAATCGCTATCCCCAACATGCTCCCGGCACTTTAGGTCAAGAGAGGGAGTCATATCATCAGCTGGAGAAAGAAAATATGAAAAGAAGTTTGATTTCTTGGGTTGTCATGACACCAGTTACTTGAATCATGAATAATAACATTCTGGCATTATGACCTGACAATGTGCAACTAAGGGAACACAATTTTCTGTTTCCCGTAAAGTGATATTACCTGTTTAAGAAAGGGAAATACATAACACTGCTTTGTCCAAAGTGTTGGAATAACGTTTAAGCAGTCCATCCGAACAAAAAAGATAAATAAAGATCCCTCACAGAAGTAGTTGGTCCAAATACTGTTTCAATTATCATAAAAATACAGACAAAAACTATGAAAATCAAAAATGATTCCACACAATCTTTATTCCATTCAATCCCACCCCTGGATAAACAAACCAATGGGAGTGCTCTAATATATGAATATGCAAAAGGCAGCACAACGAAAGGTGCCCACCCATATGCCAGCGAACGAACACTGAACACATGACACTCACGCTATAGCCTAAGTACTTGAAAACTGACTGTAAGCCTATAGTACCATGGAGCTGATATCCGAAAGGTTTTATTGGCTTGATGATAGTTAATCGAAAGCAGAAATTTCTGTTGAAGCCCACCCGACCAATTTTGGAACAAACTACAGCCCTCGTGAGCTACTCGATAACACCACAGCTTGGAACTAAGTATCAGCAAGGACTGCTATCTGGAAGGGAAAGGACTTTAAAATCTGTGCAGTTAGTGAGCTTTCGTGATCATTGAAGAGTGTTTTTTGCATGTTTCTGAAGGCAGACTCAAGAAAATACGAGTAAATCTAACTCAATGTACCCACCAGACTGGCCATCGATATAATATGTGAGTACTACCTCCGACGAATAATACTGAACAATTCTTGAGTCATTCAAATCATTGATGGTCAACGATATCAGCTGGAGTCTGACATCTGAGATGCTTACCCTACGTCGCAAGGTCATACCATGGAGCTACTACTACCTGGACATTCTTTCTCTGTTACGTTTCCCACCTAAAATGTACACAGTTGCCTTGATTCAACCAGGGAGTTCTGATACAACAGACAACAAATTCTTTTACATGTTGGAAACCCTTGGAGAAACCATCTAAAACAATCGAAGTTGACCAAGGGAAATAACACATTGCTCACAGAGGAAATCGAATGGAGCCATACGATTGTACGACTACCTGTTGTCATACTTCAGGTTAGTTATCGTAATCTACAAACTCGACACATTTGTCGGCATTTAGTGTATCGTTGTCCAGTTTACATAGATTATTTGATATGTAGACCTAGCCTGCCGCTCAAGGACAAAGACTTGGGATGCGGGGAAGTAAGCAAGTGTATAGAGGTGTAACTGGTTACCGTTACAAGTGTTAGTATGCAAGTGTCTTCTTGAATACTGTTAGGGTGAAATTCACTAACACGGGTATTATGATGAAAACAGGTGCTTTTGTTTCAAAACCTCAAGTGTGCTGTGCAGTATACAACCTTCAAAATCACTCTGTTCCCAGCTAATGCATAAATAACCGAGGGAATATAAGCCCATGTACAGACTTCGGTACACACAGCTGCGTGATCATTGAATATTCATATAGTCTTGTGATAGGCATGGCTTGAGCCATTTGTAATGAGGACGGTTTTTTCAAAATAGCGTGCAGATTTTGACTGTTTTCGCACTGTTTCTTTATATTTTGCCATTCACACTACCATTTTCAGTCACTACATAAACAACTCCATCCATGAATAGTATAGTCAGTGTATTGACAAATAAAGAAAAACATTAGGCCATATGTATTTCCCTTTTCTTGAACAGGTAATATCACTTCAAAGGATTTTCACAATAGCTGGATCTTTCAACATGTGTCTAGTTTTACAGCCAATCATCAGCATATATCAGTTGGTACTTTCTGTTTTGGATCAGTCAAATTCTTTGATTTTTCCCTATTGTCCCTAATTGAGACTATTTTCTTTCAAATATCCTGACTTTGCCCTGTATGGGGACATTCATTTTCTAGGTTTCTCCCATATACAGAATGGCTGGAAACCCTTCCCTTACATCACATGTCTCTTCAGTTCAATCAGTGGCATGTACCAGGGCATCAGTTATGTTTGCCTCCCCAGTGGACAAGTATAACTCTTGCACCTACCTTGGCTGCAACCATAATACCATCAGCAGTGCCTTCCCAAGAATTCTTCACCAATTTTAACTACTCATATACACGATCAAAAGCATAAATCAAATATTCAATAAAAATCGACTTAAGCAAGTCTGGTTACCATGCATCTCACGCACCAAAGTCAAAGGGGTTTTAGTGTGTGTTTTTGCTCCCCTTAAACTCCCAGTAAAAAGTGCCATTGACTTAGTGTGTAAAAGTGAGAAGGTCATGAAATGCTTAAGTTTAAATTATGTCTTGCAATATGAATGTTCATATACATTGAGACCAATCAAATTCAAGATATTACTTCAAATTGGGCTCATGAACATAGTGAAATTAAATGATCTCTGTCTTTGTTTGCAGGATTCAGAGTATATGCATGAACCAGAAAGCCTAAAGGCTTAGTGATTCCTTGACGATGGGGATGCTTTGTTGCACTGAGGTTTATCCCTCAATTTGCAAGTATTACAAGTATCCAACACCCATCTTGAAATGTTGTGTTTTTCAATGCATTTGGTCTTTGACCTCTGATGACCTCAAATGACCTCTGACCTCCAATGGATCTTGGATTATGAAAATTCTTGGGAAATTTGCTTTTTGACCCCTGGTGACCCTAGATGACGATCTTGGGAATTCTTGGGAAATTTTGCTTTTTGACCTTTAGTGACCCCAGATGACGATCTTGAGAATTCTCGAGAAATTTTGCTTTCAGACCTTTCGTGACCCCAGATTACACTCTTGGGAATTCTTGCTTTTTTACGTCTGGTGACCCCATGACAATGTTGGGAATTGTTGAGAAATTTTGCTTTTTGACTGCTGGTGACCCCAGATGATGATCTTGGGAATTGTTGGGAAATTTTGCTTTTTGACCTCTGGTGACCCCATATAACAATCTTGGGAAATTTTGCTTTTTGACCTCCGGTGACCCCATATGACGATCTAGGGAATTGTTGGAAAATTTTGCTTTTTGACCTCTGCAACTCCATATGACAATCTTGGGAATTGTTGGGAAATTTTGCTTTTTGACCTCTCGTGACCCCATATGACGATATTGGGAATTCTTAGGAAATTTTGTTTTTTGACCTCCGGTGACCTCAGATGACCTTTGATCTCTACCAAAAACAATGGAGTTCTTTCTCTTAACATGACAAATCAATGTACCATGTATGAAAAGTGTCCTTCATTCCTACCTTGAGATATCATGATTACTAGGTTTTCAGTCTTTGACCTCCAGACCTCAAATGACCTTTGACCTTCACCAAAAACAATAGGGGTCTTCCTCTCTACATG